>CM051561.1:37975513-38547156 GCA_028022735.1 Gypaetus barbatus | reverse complement strand
CCCTCAACCCTGCTGGAATCAATCCTCGTCCTGGCATTTTAAAGGGCAATGTGCACATTTTATGGCCATCCCCTATAAAACCATTCTACATGATAACACATTAATGTGACGGAAAAGGACTTAACTGCAAGGTTCAAGCAAACGACTTGAACTTCACTCACAGACTTAACTGCAAGGTTCAAGCAAACAACTTGAACTTCACTCGCAGACTTAACTGCAAGGTTCAAGCAAATGATTTATTTGAACTTCACTTACAGACTTAACACGCCACTAATTGCAGGTTTTACAGATACAATGGAGGAATGCACTATTGCAATTTTTTAAGGCAAGTGTAGTACATTATTACAACCACAAGCGATTTGCAGACAACCACAAGCACACACGCATTTACAAACTTAAAGCATAAACAATATTCACTTACCCCTCCAGGTAAGGGCTTTCAATCCCAGGGAAGTTACCTCGACCGGCGTCCCGATCAAGGGGGGGAAGGGCTTCCTTCACAAGCTAACTGTATAGTTGGCAAAGTGACTCCCCCATTTCCAACCTGAATCTTAGAGTTTTTATCCCCTGACTTGTGGAATGGTGTGTATGACTATGTCTGAGTGGATTATGATATATGCCTAAATGGATTATGTATATCTGAGTGGAGTTTCCCCTTATCTTTCCTTTGTTGGTCTGTGATTGTTTGAATACACAGGGTTGTAATTTGCAACTAAATAGTGGTTGGATTGAGACTCAGGGCATACTATTTGTTAAGGGATTTCAAGGCTCCGTTCAGGTTTTGGTTCTTTGAATGGTGCAGCCACTGCCCTGTTTAGTTTAGGGTTTATCAGACAACCCAGGGCTAAGCTGTCTCCACAGCTCCCCGTGAGTCATCTCTGCAGAGAGACAGGGCCTCAAGGCAATCCAAGGCTGGGTCACTTTTGTAACCCCCCATGAGTCACCTGTGTGCACTAGACATGGTGAAACTTGTTTGTGAACTATGAGCCGGACAATCCACACACCATGCCTGTACTGTATGGGTAAGTCAGAGTCCGGTCCTTGCTAGTCAGTCATTGCCCTTTTGTTATATGCTATCCATGAGGTTTAATGTGGTTATGAAGAGAAATACCCCACTATGAAGTCACAGAATAGCTGAGGTTGGAAGGCACCTCTGGAGATCATCTACTCCAAGCTCCTGCTTAGAGCAGGGTCAGCTGAGCAGGCTACTCAGGACTGTGTCCATCAGTTTCTGAATATCTCCAAGGATGGAGACTCCACAACCTCTCTGGGCAATCTGTGCCAGTGTTCAACCACCTACATAGTAAGAAAGCTTTTTTTCTTCCATTTGAATGGAATTTCTTGTATTTCAGTTTGTGCCCATTACCTCTTGTCCTTTCACTGGGCATCACAGAGAAGACTCTGGCTCCATCTTCTTTCCTCCCCTAATCAAGTATTTATACACATTGATAAGATCACCCTGAGCTGCCTTTGCTCCAGGCTGAACGGTCCCAGCTGTCTCAGATGTTCTTTTTGTGTCAGATGATACTTCAATTCCTTAATCATCTTTGTTGCCCTTCACTGGACTCACTCAAGTGTGTCCATGTCTCTTGTGCTGGAGAGTCCAGCACTGGACACAGCACTCTAGCTGTGTCCCACCAGTGCTGAGCCAAGAGGAAGGATCACCTCCCTTGACCTGCTGGCAATGCTGGCCTATGTTCAGTTTTTTGTCTATCACAACAGCGAGTGTCCAGGTCCTTCTCTGCAAAGCTGCTCTTCAGCCAGTCAATCATGGCATGTACTGGCGCCTGGGGTTATTCCTCCCCAAGTGCAGGACTTCATGTTTCCCCTTGTTGAATGTTATGAGATTCTTGTGGGCCCATTTCTCCTGCCTGTTGTCCTGCCCTCTCTGTACACTTTCTGTCCCCTCTCAGCCTAGAATATATTCAGAAGAATATGGGAATGAGAGACTTAGCATCAGTCTCTTGAGCCGTTAAATGCCCTGCCTTATTTTGTAGCGTATCAATGACCTTATGTAGTTTCTGAACAGAAACATGGACTATCCACAGGTGTATGGTTATCGAAAAGTAATCCTGCAGAGCTTGAGATCATCTTTGCTAGTTACTGCTGGGAATGAACAAACTAAATTTTCACTTCCCTGCCCATCTGTTCAGCAACCAAAAGTAGGTAATTTATCTCAGTGGGACACCTACCACCTGTGTAAAGTTTTTGAAAGAGGTTGTTAGTGTGCGATGACTACAGCCAAGGGACACCAGGCCTGAGCGCCTTGTACTCCGTGCTTTGCTGCTGTTTTTTTCTGTAAGGTGCCTTGTAACTTGGTACTTGCACAGTGTCAAGCCTATTCAGTGCCTGTGTCCCTATGAAGCTTACGACGACTCTACCTGCTTTGCCACATGGCATGCTCTTGTGCCGACTGCATGCAATTCCTCACCGGCAGTCACCCGCCCTTTGACATGCTAAACCAGGCACCACCAACATGCTGTTTTTTACAGCTACTGTTTCATCTCAGTGGCTTCTCTTGAATTATATATCCTCATTGATGTATGAAATCTCAGCTGATTTAAAGATTACCCCAGAGAGTTCAGCACACCTGGAAATGAATGGAGCGGCAGATAGTCCCAACCCTTCCACACCGGAGCACCGAATAGGAAGTTTTACAGCAGTTGGGTAGTGGAATACAATTTTTATGGGAGCGTTGTTTCTTCATGTATGGTCTGCACCCAAGCAAGCAATATGTTGGGATGTCGAGTATTTGAGCTCAGTTGCAACATTTGCTCTCAGGCAAAATGGAGTGAATGAGTTCAAAAAGAGTTGGTGTATAGGGAGATCATGGGCTGTTCTGTTAGGGGCTAGGTACCAAGGGTTTCATTAGATAAGGTACCCAAAATTGTGTGCTTCTCACTGGGAGGCAAGTAGAACAGAGCAAGTGAATGCAAATCTGGCTGAAAAGCAGTTGCTATCTGATGTGAGGCTTCTGAGTACATTATGAAGGAAAAAGAAGCAACTGAGCATAAACTACATATATAATGTCAGCAAGATACAGAATCACAAGGCATATAAAGCTTAAGCGCTCTATCCTATGAAGCATACTTCAGTTTCTTCAGTGGGTGTTGTGGTCACTCTGCTCCCTGCAGAAATTAGACTTTAGATGAACTGCAAGATCCTATTCACCTCTCTTACGCTAGCATAGCTGGCATAAACGATGATGCCAGTTACTATGTCATTAGCATTAATGAAGCGATACCCATTAAAAGCTGAGAGCATCAAGCAGAGCTCAAGTTTGTGGTACAGTCTGTCCAGAAAAATGGGCTTTTTGCAAGGCAAAGTATGTCCATTCTCTGTATTTTGACTATTACTATACCTTAAATTTAAATTCCTCTGGATTTCTAGGAAGTTTCAACCTATTAGCTCCCCACCACACCATCCTGTAAAACGTTGTTGTCTCTCCTAACTCTCCTGATACGTGCCCAGCTCATGAACAGAGAACAGCAAGGCATTGTTTTTTTTCTAATAAATGTTCTTTTTAAAGTCAAGCATCTGACTGAACACTTTCTTCTCATGACTTGGTTACTTCTTCCCTTTCTCTTTTTCTCCCTGTTCCCTACCAAGGGATGGCTAGCACAAGCACAGGGGCTATCGTCATGGCCTTGCTGTTCCAAGGATCAGGAGCTGGGAGATACTTGCATTTAACTCTGGAGTGTAATTCTGACTGATGGGTTCTTATCAGGTTTGCTGAGTCCATCCATCCAATTGTCTATTTCTGTTTTGAAGACCAAGCAACCATAAAGTTGAAACTGTGTTATATTTTTGGAATCTGAAATTTCAGACAATGCATTTATGAA
This sequence comes from Gypaetus barbatus, assembly GCA_028022735.1. NCBI lineage: Eukaryota > Metazoa > Chordata > Aves > Accipitriformes > Accipitridae > Gypaetus > Gypaetus barbatus. Next base: position 38,543,314 of record CM051561.1, on the reverse strand, counting down.
TTATTTATGGGGAATGTGTTTTCAGTAATGTGCAGCATAAAATGGAATGAATGCGTATCCATACTTGCCCTGAAATCTCCAAAATGCATGCTAATAAACAGAATGATAACCTACCATCACTTTTGCCCTGTAAGATTTACAGTACAAGCACTTTTTATGTGGTTTAATTCAAGTCAGTTTGTCAAGTTAAAGCTCTAGTGTTTTGTTTTAAAGTACAACTTGGTAAGTGATTTTTTATTACTTAAAGAAATCTAACTGTTTTCCCCCCCCTATTTCAACCAGAGTTAGTGTCTGTAAATTTTTCTAGTCATGTTGGCATAGAGCCATGCAAATTATGCTTTAATTCACAATTAGAAGGAAGTGGCAACTGTGCAGAGCAGCAAACCTTTCATTTAAAATGGCCATTATACAAGATCATGATTCTACAGAATGATTAAGATATTGAAGAATAATTAAGATATCTTTTGGGTTTTGGCCATTTAGAAGTCCTGGGCTTATTTAATTTTTTTAAACCTCCCTGAAACAGCTTTTTCCATAATGATAGTAATACAGAACTCTATATTAGCTATATAATCTAGCCTCGCTAGACCTACTATTTACAAACAGAGAAGGACTGGTGGGAGATGTGGTGGTCGGAGGCTGTCTCGGGCTTAGCAACCATGAAATGATAGAATTCTCAAATCTTGGTGAGGTAGGGAAGGGGGTCAGCAAAACCACCACTATGGACTTCCAAAGGGCAAACTTTGTCCTGTTCAGGACACTGGTTGAGAGAGTCCCTTGGGAGACAGTCCTGAAGGGCAAAGGGGTCCAGGAAGGCTGGACGTCCTTCAAGAAGGAAGTCTTAAAGGCTCAGGACCAGGCTATTCCCATGCGCCGCAAGATGAACTGCCGGGGAAGATGACTGGCCTGGCTGAACAGGGAGCTTTTGCTGGGACTCAGGAAAAAAAGGAGAGTTTATCATCTCTGGAAGAAAGGGCAGGCAACTTGAGAAGAGTACAGGGATCTTGTTAGGTCATGCAGAGAGGAAATTAGAAAGGCAAAAGCTCAGCTAGAACTCAATCTGGCCACGGTTGTAAGAGACAACAAAAAATGTTTTTACAAATATGTTAACAACAAAAAAAGAGCCAAGGAGAATATCTGTCCTTATTGGATGCAGAGGGGAACATTGCCACCAGAGATGAGGAACAGGCTGAGGTACTTAATGCCTTCTTTGCCTCAGGCTTTAATAGTGAGACCAGTTATCCTCAGGGTACTCAGCCCCCTGAGCTGGAAGACAGGGACGGAGAGCAGAATATACCCCCCATAATCCAGGAGGAAATAGTTAATGACCTGCTATGCCGTCTGGACACTCACAGGTCTATGGAACCTGATGGGATCCATCCAAGAGTACTGAGGGAGCTGGCGGAGGTCCTTGCCAAGCCACTCTCCATCATTTAACAGCAATCCTGGTCAACAGGGGAGGTGCCAGATGACTGGAGGCTTGCCAATGTGACACCCATTTACAAGAAGGGTCAGAGGGAGGATCTGGGGAACTACAGGCCTGTCAGCCTGACCTCCGTACCAGGGAAGATTATGGAGCAGTTCATCTGGAATGCGCTCACATGGCATGTGCAGGACAACCAGGGGATCAGGCCCAGTCAGCATGGGTTCATGAAAGGCAGGTCCTGCTTGACCAACCTGATCTCCTTCTATGAACAGGTGACCTGCCTAGTGGATGAGGGGAAGGCCGTGGATGTTGTCTACCTGGACTTCTGTAAAGCCTTTGACACTGTCTCTCATGGCATACTCCTTGAGAAGCTGGTGTCTCACGGCTTGGACAAGTGTACTCTTCACTGGGTAAAAAAACTGGCTGGATGGACGAGCCCAGAGGGTTGTGGTGAATGGGGTGAAATCCAGTTGGTGGCAGGTCACAAGTGGTGTTCCCCAGGGCTCAGTTTTGGGGCCAGTTCTGTTTAATATCTTTATCAATGATCTGGATGAGGGGATCAAGCGCACCCTCAGCAAGTTTGCAGATGACACCAAGTTGGGAGGGAGGGTTGATCTGCTCGAGGGTAGGAAGGGTCTACAGAGGGATCTGGACAGGCTGGATCGATGGGCCAAGGCCAATTGTATGAAGCTCAACAAGGCCAAGTGGCGGGTCCTGCACTTGGGTCACAACAACCCCATGCAGCACTACAGGCTTGGGGAAGAGTGGCTGGAAAGCTGCCCAGCAGAAAACGACCTGGGGGTGCTGGTTGACAGCCAGCTGAATATGAGCCAGCAGTGTGCCCAGGTGGCCAAGAAGGCCAATGGCATCCTGGCCTGCATCAGAAATAGTGTGGCCAGCAGGAGCAGGGAGGTGATTGTTCCCCTGTACTCAGCACTGGTGAGGCTGCACCTTGAGTACTGTGTTCAGTTTTGGGCCCCTCACTACAGGAAAGACATTGGGGTGCTGCAGCATGTCCAGAGAAGGGCAACAAAGCTGGTGAGGGGCCTGGAGCACAAGTCTTATGAGGAGTGGCTGAGGGAACCAGGATTGTTTAGTCTGGAGAAAAGGAGGCTGAGGGGAGACCTTATTGCTCTCTACAACTACCTGAAAGGAGGTTGTAGTGAGGTGGGTGCTGGTCTCTTCTCTCAGGTGGCTGGTGATAGGACGAGAGGAAATGGCCTCAAGTTGTAGCAGGGGAGATTTAGATTAGATATTAGGAAAAGTTTCTTTAATGAAAGGGTTGTCAGGTATTGGAACAGGCTGCCCAGGGAAGTGGTTGAGTCACCATCCCTGGAGGTATTCAGAAAGTTCGTAGACAAGGCACTTCAGTACATGGTTTAGTGGGCATGGTTGATGGTTGGACTCGATGATCTTGAAGGTCTTTTCCAACCTAATCAATTCTATGATTCTATGATTATCACAGCTTGGTGTTTACTGGTATCTGAATTGTCTAATGGTAACTTTTTTCACTGATATAGCTGACAGGGCAGAGATAATTAAGAAACAGAAGAATTTGAGTGCTGGATTTTGCTATTAAACACTCCATGCTACAGCATAAGAAATTAAGCTGACAAGCAGGAGCAGAAGGATTGTATAGTTCCACAGGGAAGAGCTGGTGTTTAGGTACAGCAACTCACTGTATATGTAAATTATTTCACCAGGAAAGAAAAGAAAAAGGTAAAATAAATAATTTCTAAGCATTCACTGAGGCATCTCATTTCCAGGGTGTAAAATATAGAGAGCTTGCAATACCTATTCACCCCGACACAACAAATGACATCACGCAGGTGTGGTGGGTTGACCCAGGCTGAACACCAGGTGCCCACCAAAGCCGTTCTATCACTCCCCCCTCCTCAGCTGGACGGGGGAGAGAAAATATAACAAAGGGCTTGTGGGTCGAGATAAGGACAGGAGAGATCACTCACCAGTTACCGTCACGGGCAAAACAGACTCAAGTTGGGGAAAATTAACTTGATTTATTACAAATCAACCAGAGAAGGGTAATGAGAAATAAAACCAAATCTCAGAACACCTTCCCTCCACCCCCTCCCTTCTTCCCGGGCACAACTTCACTCCCGGATTCTCTACCTACCCCCCACAGAGGCGCAGGGGGACGAGGAATGGGGGTTACGGTCAGTTCATCACACGGTATTTCTGCTGCTTCATCCTCCTCAGGGGCAGGACTCACCACACTCTTCCCACTGCTCCAGCGTGGGGTCCCTCCCACGGGAGACAGTCCTCCACGAACTTCTCCAACATGGGTCCTTCCCACGGGCCGCAGTTCTTCACGAACTGCTCCAGCATGGGTCCTTTCCATGGCGTGCAGTCCTTCAGGAGCACACTGCTCCAGCGTGGGTCCCCCACGGGGTCACAAGTCCGGCCAGAAAACCTGCTCCAACGTGGGCTCCTCTCTCCACAGATCCGCAGGTCCTGCCAGGAACCTGCTCCAGCGCGGGCTTCCCACGGGGTCACAGCCTCCTTCAGGCATCCACCTGCTCCGGCGTGGGGTCCTCCACGGGCTGCAGGTGGATATCTGCTCCACCATGGACCTCCATGGACTGCAGGGGGACAACCTGCCTCACCATGGTCTTCACCACGGGCTGCAGGGGAATCTCTGCTCCGGCGCCTGGAGCATCTCCTCCCCCTCCTTCTTCACTGACCTTGGTGTCTGCAGCGTTGTTTCTCTTACATGTTCTCACTCCCTCTCCGGCTGCCGTTTCTCTCTGTCTCTCCCAACTTTTTTTCCTTCTTAAAAATGTTATCACAGAGGCGTTACCACTATCACTGATTGGCTCGGCCTTGGCCGGCAGCGGGTCCAACTTAGAGCTGGCTGGTATGGGCTCTGTCGAACACAGGGGAAGCTTCCAGCAGCTTCTTACAGAAGCCACCCCTGTAACCCCCCCCGCCTCCAAAACCTTGCCACGCAAAGCCAATACAGCAGGGAAGAAACCCAGCCCCAGTGAACCAGTGGCAGAACTTCCATTGGCTTCCATAGGGTCACGGTTCCACCCCAATATATACTTAAAACTACTGCAGTCTGATTTTGCTCCTCTGCTCAATGAGGTTTTAAATCTTGCACAGCTAGTCGCAGTTCTTGCCACAATGGTTAGAAAGTCAATGAAAACTCACAGTTCAGTAACTAAATGACAAGGTAAGGAGCTTTGGAATCATAAAAAGGTTATAAGTGCTTGTGAGAGACTGAATTGTTATCTCGAGTTGTTTGTCTCAAAGATTGTTTGTTGTGAGAGACTGGACTGTCATCTCAAGCCATTCCTCTCAAGGACTGTTTGCTGTGATGAGCCACTTATCCCAGAGATGGCTTGTTTAAGCAGGGCACTCCTCTGTCCATAAGGACAATTACTAGGCCACTGAGGCATCCAGGGGAGGAGACAGGCCGGAGCCAGTGAAGAATGTGGAGACTACCATTCTCATGGAAACTGTAGTCTTTGAGATAAGATACTGGTTTCTGGTATTGATCACGCGAAGGTCATGTGCAGCGTGTGAACAATGCATGAACAATATGTATGTGCATACCTCATCGAACTATGCCCTATAAAAAACCGTGGAGACAAGCCATAGTGTGCACCCATCACTGAAGAACTGAAGACTGAGGACCAACGGGACGCTGCTGGATCCATGGTGGTGACTATCCTTGCAACTCTATCCTGACTGCTTGCTTGATTTCTGCCTTTTCTTCCATTCTATCCTATCGCTACTATTTTCTACTTTTGATAATAAAAGCTCTTTTGGGTATACGGCATTTGACCTCATTTGTGTCTTAATCTCGCTCTTGGGATCATATCGAAACCTTCCCCAACATTGGATTGGGACAGTGCTGACCTAAAACTATTCAGATCTCCCAGTGATTCTACAATTGAAGCAAAAAGTTGATTTATTATCAGGCAGGCTGGGAATTTGGACTGAGCTTGTGAAAAAAGACAGATTGCTAATCCATGTAAATGATGATGGACTTTGCAAGCTGTATGTGGTGGGGTTTTTTTTCCCCTAAGCCATGCCCCTTTTAAAATTGTTTTGTACTTATTTAGTACCCACAAAGTTCTAAGCAGTGTACAGGGTGTAAGGTAGTCCCAGCTTTGCCGAAAGCACAGTAGGATAAAGAGATGAAACATGAAAAAGAAAGCAAAACTAAGGGGCAACACTGAAAGCGGCAGCGAGAAGGTGCAGAATTGCACTGTGACTTACATATGCATCCCTTTGTCAGAGGATTTAGTACATTATAAAAGAAAAAGCACAATTTTGAAGATGATTCATTGAATTAGAGCTTGCTTTGAGGGAAAAGATGCTTGGGGACAAATTTGTAAGGGCAAAAAATTGAGAAGAAAGGCTGTTAAGGCAGGAGAAGTAGGGGGATGAGGTATGGCAGAAAAGATGATGACAGCTTAGTTTTCGCCCAGAACAATAAAGGGTGAAGATCTTGCTGAAGATATGCTGTGATGACAGAGTGCTTAAAGGGAATAAAAACTAAGCATGCTCTGAAGTGCAAAGTTATATAATATCACAGCAGAATCAGGGCCTCAGGTGCTGTACATATACTGAGGTTCATTTTCTGATCTGAAGAGCTTTCAGACTTAATGAGACAGAAATGGGGGTGTGGGAGGGGAGAGAAGGACAATACAAACAGAGTAATTGCAGAGGTGGTTGTTAAACTCCATGGTAGTTCTGTGGTTCTGTAATTTCTTTCTTTTATACTAAAACTTCATTCTAAATTATTCTTCTGTCACTGGCAGATCTGATTTAAAAGGTTTCTTTACTTCCCAGCACTCATGTCTTTGTTCACCCTCCCCCTTCCAGAATTATTACAACCTCAGTTATGCAAATTCAGCTGCCTGCAGCCATACCTTAAAAGAAACAATCTGGGGCTTTTTTGGTTGGTTTTTAGCTACTAAAAGCACAGAGACAAAAACAATGAAGAAGCCCTTTCAGTTGCATTTAACAGGTTGGTAACATGGCAGCAGGGTCTGAGTGAAAGTCCGATGAGGAAATAATAGAAAAGGCTGAGTTACCAGGAGCAAAGAGGTAGGTGTGTGGATTGTCCGGCTCATAGTTCACAAACAAGTTTCACCATGTCTAGTGCACACAGGCGACTCATGGGGGGTTACAAAAGCGACCCAGCCTTGGATTGCCTTGAGGCCCTGTCTCTCTGCAGAGACGACTCACGGGGAGCTGTGGAGACAGCTTAGCCCTGGGTTGTCTGATAAACCCTAAACTAAACAGGGCGGTGGCTGCACCATTCAAAGAACCAAAACCTGAACGGAGCCTTGAAATCCCTTAACAAATAGTATGCCCTGAGTCTCAATCCAACCACTATTTAGTTGCAAATTACAACCTTGTGTATTCAAACAATCACAGACCAACAAAGGAAAGATAAGGGGAAACTCCACTCAGAAATACATAATCCATTTAGGCATATATCATAATCCACTCAGACATAGTCATACACACCATTCCACAAGTCAGGGGATAAAAACTCTAAGATTCAGGTTGGAAATGGGGGAGTCACTTCTCCAACTATACAGTTGGCTTGTGAAGGAAGCCCTTCCCCCCCCTTGATCGGGACACCGGTCGAGGTAACTTCCCTGGGATTGAAAGCCCTTACCTGGAGGGGTAAGTGAATATTGTTTATGCTTTAAGTTTGTAAATGCGTGTGTGCTTGTGGTTGTCTGTGAATCGCTTGTGGTTGTAATAATGTACTACTCTTGCCTTAAAAAAATTGCAATAGTGCATTCCTCCATTGTATCTGTAAAACCTGCAATTAGTGGCGTTTTAAGTCTGTAAGTGAAGTTCAAATAAGTCGTTTGCTTGAACCTTGCAGTTAAGTCCTTTTCCGTCACAGTAGGATAACTGAGGATTGGGAGTATTGAGATGGGAGTACGGAAAGGTGAGGAAAGCAGGTGTTGGTCTCTGACTACCAGGTAAGTGAAAATGGCCTGTTGTGTAGCAAGGAGGAATGAGAGCAGCAGTAACTCTTATTTCAGTAATGACAGCCAGTTGGATGCTATCATAGGTGAAGCCAGGTGTTGCGTTAAAGAGTAAAGGAATTTGGCAGAAAATAAACCCCCTTGCATTCCAGCTTATCCTCAGATGTCAGAGGGGCTGGGGGCATCTAGGTTTAATTTCTGAGTGATGTCCAATTCAACACTATAAGTCCGGTCGTGTTCAATATGTTGAACTATCATGATGATGGATGTACTTAATAGTGTACTGCACTCTCGGCTTAGCTGTGTTCAATGCACAAGAATTACCAGACTTAGGGAGTTTGGTTGCGTTAACGAACTATCATGACTAGATTAATGAGCAGCACAGTTTACTAAAGCAACAGGAGTACAGGTTGTTTTGGATTGCCGGTGATAAATACACTATCTGCAAAGCACGTGCAAATAATAATACAGTCGACTACAAGCACACTAAATTATGGAAAAACTCTATAGAGATGTCTAAGATTCCCAGGGAAGCACTCAGTATAACCGAGGGTTCGAATCTTACCCAATAGGCGTCCCTATGTGGGGGAAGAGAGGTTCAGCCCGTCGACTGATCCCAGAAGTCAGCAATGTCCTCCCGACTTGTCTATGATGGTATCTTCCCTAACATTCCTCCTCTCTTAAGCCCTTTTATATTTTCTTATTTTTAGGTGGAGCTTGAGTGACTCTAGTCATACATACCTGTCGTGGTTGAGACGGACAAACGACACGTACGCATTCTTATAGTACAAGCAAAGAAGTTTTTTTATTACTCCAAGCCAGCAAATTTATACCCATTATACTCATTACCTTGTACATGTGTCTGTCCCTTATTGGTCAAAAGTTGTCAGAAGTTGTTTTTCTCACCCCTCATTGGGTGACTTTTTCAAGTTCCTTATCACAACTGCAACTGGTCAACACATTCCTTAAACTTAGTTTGTCAGGCATGCTTCTCATTCTTTCTTGTTCTCTCAAGGGTACACTGTAATCTTGCCAAGGTCAATATCCTCTCCAGGCCCCTCAGTCCAGCTGAGGTCCTCCACAATTCCCCCTTTTTGTTTTTGCGCCAAATATGCCATGTGAATTGTCCGCTGCAGGGCCCTTTGCAGCAAGGACAGCACACATGGGAGGATGCTCAATACAATGATAATAATTGCCAATATTAATAATCCTGTTTTCAATACTCCCTTTAACTACTCTTCAATCTCCCATTGAGAGAACAAGCCATCCAACCCAAAAAACCCAACATCTTCTGTCAGCTTCTGCACCTCCTTTCGCAGCTGTTGGATACTCTGGGACACTGACACCGAATGATCTGATAGGTTCATACAACACATACCATTAAGGTTTTCACAACCGTGGCCATGGGCCAACAATAGAAAATCAATAGCTGCTCTGTTTTATAGCGTAGCATGGTGTATAGAATCTATATCTAGCAATAATCCAGAAAGAGCTTGTGATGTAGCATTGCTTTGCGTGCTTAGCCAGCATCCCTCTTGGCCCGTAGCATTTGCAAGCGTTACCCATACGTTCATCTTGGGCTGCAATGGTACCCATATTGCAACCGCTACTCTGAGGAGACTGCAGCAGGCGATGACACTTCTAAGTAGGGTTTTACCAGTCGTGCTGGCACCCATTGTGGTCCTGTATCTGTGGAGACACAAGCATGACCTCGACCCCAGGTTAATAAGTCACAAGGTGCAGACCATTGACCCGTCTGCAGGTCCCGTATCTGAACCTTAACCCCGGGGGTCACACCAGATATACTTGTCAATGACCCAAAATGACGCAGCATTGGTGGTTGTTGAACATCATCAGTGACCTGCAAAAAATTTAATACATACGTGGCCTTGTTAAGTCGAGCCTCCGAGCCCTCACGCATCATTCCCCCTTTTTGTTTTTGAAGCATATGCTTTAGAGTTCCATGGGCGCGCTCTACAATGCCTTGTCCTGTGGGAGAATGAGGGATACCGGTGACATGGGTAATTCCCCAAAGCTGCAAAAAGGTAGCCACCTTGGTAGAAAGATAAGCTGGACTGTTGTCAGTCTTAATCTGTTGAGGTACACCAGCCACAGAAAACGCTCGTTGCCAATGTCGAATAACATCCCTGGCGGCTTCACCTGTATGAGCGGTGGCAATAACAACAGAAGAAAAAGTATCAATAGACACATGCACATATTTCAACCGCCCAAACTCAGGAATATGTGTCACGTCAGTCTGCCAGATTTGCAAGGCTCGAAGGCCTCTAGGGTTGGTTCCATAATAATGAGGTACATGCTGGCCCTGACAGTCAGGGCATGCAGCGACGATGGCACGAGCCTCAGAGTTCGACAATCGAAATTGCCGTTTTAAGGCCCGATGTCCTTGGTGAAAAAAACGATGAGCTTCGATCGCCTGTTGTCTCACATTTGGTACTGGACCTATTGCCACCCCCGATACGAGAGCATCTGCACGAGCATTTCCTTCCACAATAAAACCAGGCAAGCTTGTGTGGCTTTTAATATGCATGACATAATATGGGGAGTGGCGTTCCTGAATCTCCATCCATAACAGCTTCAACACCCCAAATAACTTTTCATTTCCCACTTGACCAAGCACAGCCTTATCCAATTTTTGAACTAAACCCACCACATAAGCTGAATCGGTGACAACATTTACAGGATCTGGAAAATGCTGAAACACCATCACCATTGCTCGAAGTTCTACAACTTGAGGGGAGCCTTCTTGCTGTTCTATCTTCTGTTGCCATTGCTGGCCATCATGCCACACAATGGCTGCTTTTCCTGTTTTTCCTGAACCGTCAGTGAACACCGTGGGACCAATCACCGGCTCTGATTGATTTAGTTGCTTTTGTGCAAAGCGTATTTGACTTCCCATTTTAATTAATGGATGAGAGGGAAGATGATACCCAATTTGCCCAGTATAATTTGCCAAGGCTGCTTGCAATGCAGAGCTATTAGCGAGACACCATTCAAAATAATTGGTTTTAACAGGCACAGTGATACATTCCGTGTCCCTGGCTATCAATTCCATACATCGAACTTGGGTCTTTATGATAATTTGGGCTAAAAGTTCAAAAAGACCTGGGGCGGTTTGGTTTGGTCTGAACAGTAAGAAGGCCCATTCTAACACATGCAATGGATCCGGCCAATCAGAATTCCATTGTGCGATCATGGCAAAAGGTACCAATTTGTCTATTAATACAAAAACCTGAATTGAGACTGTCAAATCAATTCTCCACACATGTCTATCCACAATTGCTCGCTCTACTTCTGTAATTACTTATTTTGCCTCAGGGGTTAATGCCCGTGGTGCAGCAATATCTGTATCACCCTTCAATAAATCCAAAAGTGGCTGTAATTTCGATGATGGTAACCCTAAATAGGGTTGAACCCAATTGATCACTCCGGCCAATTTTTGCACATCATTTAAAGTTTTTATCTCCAATTGTAACTGAATGGGTTGTGGTGCGACCGTCTGATTTAATACTTTCATACCCAAATACAGCCACGGCTGTTGACGCTGTACCTTTTCAGGTGCAATAACTAGGCCTAATCGCTGTAGTGAATCACGTGCTGTGACTTCCATTTCACTTAACATCTGTTGAGATGGAGCGGCTAACAAAATGTCATCCATATAATGATAACAATAACATGTTGGGAATGCAGCATGAACTGGACTTAAGGCCTTTGCCACAAACCACTGACAAATGGTGGGAGAATTTTTCATTCCCTGAGGCAAAACTTTCCAATGATACCTTTTTGCCGGCTCACTGTTGTTCACTGAGGGTATGGTGAAAGCAAACTTCTCCATATCAGGTGCGGCTAAAGGGATGGTGAAAAAACAATCTTTTAAGTCCATTACAATGATTTCCCATTGCATTGGCATCATAGTTGGAGAAGGTAACCCTGGCTGCAATGCCCCCATGGTTGCTATTACCTCATTAATCTTTCGTAAATCATGCAATAGCCTCCATTTTCCAGATTTCTTTTTGATCACAAACACTGGTGTGTTCCATGGGCTATGAGAGGCCTCAATATGTCCTGCGGCCAATTGTTCTGCAACTAAAGATTTCAAGGCAAGGAGTTTTTCTTGATTGAGGGGCCACTGATCCACCCACACTGGTTTATCTGTTAACCAGGTCAGTGCCAGTGTCGGGCGCTCCACGCCCTGCAGCACAGTGGCCCCTATGAAAAATCCGTGGTCAGATGCACCCCCCATTGATCCAACACATCTCGACCCCATAAATTAAGTGGCAAAGTGGTGACATATGGCCTCACAGTGGCTTTCTGTCCCTCTGGGTTGCTTATTAGCACAGGTTTTGCTGCAATAAAACTATTTGAAACTCCACCTACACCCAACACTCCTTCCGCATTTACAACCAATGGCCATGAGGGGGGCCAGTTACGCTGCGCTATAATGGTCATATCAGCCCCAGAATCCAGCAAACCTATCAATTTTATCTGTGATGGGGGTGCATTTGCCATAGTGAGGGTACAGGTCATTTCTGGCCTGCTTTCCGCAATGCGTTGCGACCAAAATACCTGCGGCTTTCCAGTGGACCCAAAACCTCGAGTACCACGAATTACCTGTTCTGTCGCAGGCACACAGCTCATAAATGGTACGAGTTGAGCAATTCGTGTGCCTCCTTTTATAGTGACTGGAGGGGTTGCAGTAGATACCATTGCACATATTTGCCTGTGATAATCAGCATTAATAACTCTCACATGCACAATTAACCCTTGCAAAGTACTACTTGATCATCCTATTAGTAAGGCACTTAATCCTTTACCAATCGGTCCCCAGGCTTCCAGGGGCACTTTATGCACTCCTTGGGTAGATAAAGTTACTGTGTGGGCGGTGCATACATCCATCCCGGCTGCTCCTTGGGTTTGTCCCCGCAACTTGTCCCAAAGGCTTGTGGTGTCTGCGCTGGCTGTTGTACCAGAAAGGGGTTGCTGGAGTGGTAGGGCATTTGTGTCTGCACGCGCCCCTTCGCGCTCTTCCTGCCGTTTCCCGACTAGAGGGGTTGACCGTTAGCATGAAATTTAGATTTACATTGCTTTGCAAAGTGTCCCGGCCTTCCGCACTTAAGACATGTAGCTGCTCCCACGGCCACCCCTTTTCTATTTTTAGTAGGACAGTTAGCCTTGACATGTCCAGTCTGCCCGCAGCAGTAACATTTCTGATTAGACATATGCATTGCAGACATAGCTGTAGCTAATGCAGACATTTTGCGTTCAACAGAGCCCACCTTCCCGCAAGCCGTAATCATAGCTTCTAGGGTTGGATCCTCAGGGAGCGTCTCAATCACCTTTTGACAATCTGCATTAGCATTGTCACGGGCTAACTGTTTTACCAGCATTTCTCATAAATGTGCATCAAATACCTGCCGCTCTATAGCCCCCATCAATTTCTCTACAAACGACAAAAACGGCTCTTTAGCCCCCTGTTTAATCATGGTATATCTTGCCTTAGGCTCTGCCAGCTCTGCCGTTCGGAGCAAAGCTTCTACACCAATAGTCTTTACTTGCTCCAATACAAGCAGATGCCATTGAGCCTGATGTTGAGGATTATTAAATTGACCAGTCCCAGTCAGAACATCAGCTCCGTTACCATAACGTGGATCGGTTTGTGGAAGCTGTAAATTGTGTACTGCTTGCGCCTCTGCTCTCTGAGTCCAGACACTATGAAAAACGGCGCATTGCACAGGTTGGAAAATAATTTGAGCAATTTGAGCAATATCATAAGGTGTCATTTCTTCCATAGTCAATAGGCGTATTAATTGCATAACTGCGGGGGAGTTGGGACCATATTGCACAGTTGCCTTTTGTAAATCCTGTAAAACTTTCCACAAATATGGTCTATGTTCATCCATAATTCCTTGTCCTGGATCACCCCGTACCACGGGGAAAGCCATCGCCCCAGTCCCCCTTAAATTCGTTTCACCAGAGTTGCCTGCTGTTACAGGAACATTAATTTGCTCGGATAGGTCCCAATTTCCTTCTTGCAGAGCTCGAGCTTTCACCTGCTGCCAGAATTTCAGGGGGTTGTGGGGACTGACAGTAATTCGAGCCGGCGGAAGGACCCAGGGCTGTCCTCGGCAATGCGAGCCTCCCTGTAATTGTCCCTCCTCCTGTGTTTCCGCAGACCCCCCAGGTTCAGGACCTCCCATATTATTGTCCATGGGATCATCCCAATCCTCTGATGTTTCGGCTGGCAGAGGGGGGTACAGGCATGAGGTCCCCTGTTCCCCTCCCCGCGCCCGGGGGGGGCTATTCATCCCTTCTTGATCCTGTAAATCAGGCGACAAGGGGGGGCGGACGGGTTAACCGGCGCCTCTTCCGTTTCAGCGGGGCATACGTCACTACCAGGAAGCAAGTCTTGGGGTTGCTTATATGTTCTATCTTTAATAGTCCGAGGATGTCCTGAGAGCCGTTCATCATCAGAGTCATCAACAAAAGGGTTCTTTTGTCGGCCCTGTGGCTTTGGCCTCCCTGCGCGCTTGCCAGAGGACTGGGCAACAGACCCCACGTCCCCTGTGAGAGAGGACTGCCCTCCCCCCACGATAGGGACGTCTGGCTCCTCCATCCTATCCCTTCGTTCTTTAATGTCTTTGACGGTCTCAAGGAGCAGGCGCCACGTCGTCAGGAGGCTGGCTGCCTCTTTGGACCCTCGGGATGCACTGTCAAACAGCTTGTCCCCGAGTCCTTGCCACACAGGCACACTAAATGCAGTCACTGTATCTGCTTTATATCCACATTGCTTGCCCCATAAGAGCATTTTCCGCAACATCGACTCTTCTACTTTAAGTCCTCTCTTTTGCAATATTATTTTCCACATATTTACAATTCCGGCATCCTCTTTACCGAGGGTCCCGCCCATGTTCCCGGCAGCTCACCTGTTTATCTTCAGGTGTCAGGTATCGGTCCGGACTAGCAGCTCTTCCCGCCGCTCTCAAGCTATACCGGGCTCCGTCTCCACTGCTCTCCTCGCAGTCACAAGCATTATTTACAGCATCACGTTGGGGTCACCAGATGTCATGGTTGAGACGGACAAACGACACGTACGCATTCTTATAGTACAAGCAAAGAAGTTTTTTTATTACTCCAAGCCAGCAAATTTATACCCATTATACTTGTTACCTTGTACATGTGTCTGTCCCTTATTGGTCAAAAGTTGTCAGAAGTTGTTTTTCTCACCCCTCATTGGGTGACTTTTTCGAGTCCCTTATCACAACTGCAACTGGTCAACACATTCCTTAAACTTAGTTTGTCAGGCATGCTTCTCATTCTTTCTTGTTCTCTCAAGGGTACACTGTAATCTTGTCAAGGTCAATATCCTCCCCAGGCCCCTCGGTCCAGCCGAGGTCCTCCACACATACCTTTACTTTGGTATAAAGTTCTCTCGCTTTACTTTTAAAGGTATATGCTAGAGAAAATTCAGAGCACGTGCTCAGTGAGGGGTGGTCGCATCTTGGAGACGGGTAGCTTTTGGGATGGAGGTGTGTTTTGGTATTATAATGAGCAAAGTTCACCCAGATAACATGATTTAATGTGTCACTACTCCAGAACTGGGCACTTATGATATAAATCAGAAGTAAAAGCCATAGCGTTGTGTCGTGGTTTCAGCCCAGCCGGTAACAAAGGACCACGCAGCCGCTCGCTCACTCCTCCCGCCCCCCTCCGGTGGGATGGGGAGGAGAATCAGAGGGGAGAAAAGAAAAAAAAAAACAAAAACGGGACCTCGAGGGTTGAGATAAGGGCAGTTTACTGGGACTACACAAAAAGAGAAGTTACAACTACAACAACAACAACAACGGTACTAACAAAAGAATATACAAAAGGAGTGATGCACAGTGCAACTGCTCACCACCCGGAACCCGACGCTCTGCCACTTCCCCCACCGAAAGTCGAGAGAGCTCCCCCCAGCCTGCTCCCCATATATATACTGAGCATGATGTCACATGGTATGGAATAGCTCCTTGGCTAGTTCAGGTCAGCTGTCCCGGCTGTGCCCCCCCCTCACCTCCCAGGTTCCTGTAAAAAAATTAACTCTATCCCAGCTGAACCCAGGACACGTTGACAGAACCCCGTTGTTTCACCTCCTTGCTTCAGTGGATTCCATGCAGGGACCTTCTATTCTTGTTCCAGTAGTTCCAGTTCCCTATCCCTGCAGTGATATTACAGATCCTGGCCATGGTGTCTCCACTCCACTGTTTCTCTTAGAGTCAGCATGCCAAGCTCCCCTGGTGTTGCTAACATCTAAGGTTGCAGGTTAAGTTGCTTAGGGAATTATTATGGAACAGATTCCTTGCATATCCACTGCATTCCACCCTGGAGGTTTACCTTCCCTTAAGGAGGGGGGGACATATCAATGTCACCTCCAGCAATCATTCCACACCAGGGTGAAAACTGAGGAAGAAAAATCTCTTATCAGCTCTGCCTTAGGGCACAAGTTTTTTGATATGCTGTTGCTGGATCCGGAATGCTTTAGTGCACTAGCTCTGCTTGGTATGAAAAAGGCCAGGGGCAAACCAGCAGTGCTCAGCCTCTTTCAAGACCAAGTCCTCTTTAGCTCTTTACTACTTACTGTTTATCACACTGAGGAGGGAGGGTTGTCCCATAACACTGCCAAGCACAGCTCATTTCGGTTAGCAAAGGTGTGATGTTGTTACTCAATTGTCCTGGTTTCAGCTGGGATAGAGTTAATTTTCTTTCTAGTAGCTGGTATAGTGTTATGCCTTGGATTCAGTATGAGAAGAATGTTGATAACACACTGATGTTTTCAGTTGTTGCTAAGTAATGTTTAGTCTAAAGTCAAGGATTTTTCAGCTTCTGATGACCAGTCAGCAAGAAGGCTGGAGGGGCACAAGAAGTTGGGAGGGGACACAGCCAGGGCAGCTGACCCAAAGTGGCCAAAGGGGTATTCCATACCGCATGACATCATGCCCAGTATATAAACTGGGGGGGGGGGGTGAGGGGATTGCTGCTTGGGAACTAACTGTGCATCGTTTGGCAGCTGGTGAGCAATTGCATTCTGCATCACTTGTTTTGTATATTCCAATCCTTTTATTATTATTGACATTTTATCATTGTTATTATTATCATTATTAGTTTCTTCCTTTCTGTTCTATTAAACTGTTCTTATCTCAACCCATGAGTTTTACCTTTTTCCTTCCGATTCTCTCCCCCATCCCACTGGGTGGGGGGGAAGTGAGTGAGCGGCTGCGTGGTGCTTAGTTGCTGGCTGGGGTTAAACTATGACATCAATTCTGCTGCTTCTCTCCAAATTCTCCTGTGCAAAGGCTGTAATCTCTGATGCCATTTTCCACAAGATTTAGTGACAATTATTAGTAACCCCACAAAATGAGGCATTGAGTTCATTGGTGTTGTAGGTCTTACAGCATACAGGGATGTGTTGCAGTGCAGTGTATCAATAGATTCACGAGAGAGGGACCTGCAGAGTGATGAAGCAGCAGCAAAAAGGCCGTTGTCATCTGAGTCTGCACAGACAAGCATTGTGTGAGTGCTGGAGGGAGCTTATCTCCTCTCTGTTTCTGTGTAACCCCACCAGGGGAATATGGTGCTCATTTCTGGGTGATCACTTACTGGAAAGATATTGTCAAAGATCAGAGGAGAGTGGCAAAATCTGTTGCTATGCTAGAGGTATTGATTTATGTGAGAAGATTAAAATATTTGTGGCTCAGATAAATGTTGACTGAGACTGGAGCAGAAGGGAGAACTGTAATATTGTTCAAATACTTAAGGAGTATTTGCACCAAAAAAGGAGACTGATTTCTCAGTACTGTGCCAGATCTTTAGCTATAACTAATAGCGTGAAGCTGGGAGGAAGAAAATCCTCCTTTTTTATCTCTAGCTGACTATCAGAAACATGTTCTTGTTTGCAACACATACCTTTTCCTCCTACCAAACTCCAAAGCAAAAATTCATGGAACATTTGTGGCACTTTCCATGCTATTCTGTTCTCCTTAATTGTATGTTATATCTTTCCCCCTGGACTTTGACTTATCTATTTAGACTGTATGTTCTTTTGGACAGAGAATTGCTCTTACAAGTGGCTGTAGAGTGGGTCCCCTTGATCCTGATCAAAGCCCTTTAGGTTATACCACGGCCTATAAATAAGTAATAATGGTAATGATAGCGTGAGATATATTTGGCTGTGGAATGGCTTCCCAAGGAGAATAGCAAGAGGCTGATTGTTAGCAACAAATGTGAGGAAGCATATTGTAGGGAATGGTTCTCCATCAGCAGGGAGATGGCTGGATGATCTCATAAGTCTTTTCCTTCTCTAGGTTATGATTCTGTGAATACCACGTCAGAGAGTTCTCTAAGTCTCTGATACTGTAAGCTCTCTATTATGTGGGTGTAGGTTTTACAGCATTCCAGGAGGCTCTTGCTGAGGACACTGTGTAAATATATTCTGTTTTACATTGTGTGATGTATTTTAAATAAAAGGCTTAGATCTTTTTTTAATTGCTTTGAAATATTCTGCAGTCTGATCTTTTTCTTTAAGAATTAAGAAACTTTGAGATGCCTTTGGAAAATACAGACCCGTTACAGGTAAGAAGTACATCCCAACCTGGAGTTGGTTTAAATACATATACAGCACTGTTGAATTTGCTGCCTCCTGTATCCCACAGTTAAGTGTCTGCTCTGAGTCCCAACCTGCATGAAAGTAAAATGGGAATCTCAGGCTAACAGGCACAGTCCCTTTGTCTCTGATTCCCTATTTAATCTTGTTCATTCTCTTGATGTTTCAGCCTCAAAAATTGCACTTCTCTGTTCTTTTTTTTTGGTTTCAGCATCTTGAGAGTCAGTACATGGGAATACCACCTGAGGGTGGGTTTTGGTCACTGAAGATGCAGTTCACACATGAAAGGCACGATTCTCTATCCTGACTTGTGGCCTTTCAGGGAATGACTGCAAAGTCAGCTTCTCTTTCTCAGCTTTCATTTCCTATCTGGCCAGTCTCTAACGTTCATTGGCATATTCATCTCAGGCTTGCTGGGCCAAATAGCATGCTGGTTAAAACCTGGCTTATACTCATACAGCAGGGGGGGAGAGAAGAAAGAATCTGAGACATCAGCTCAGAGCTATGGATCCTGAACCCAGAAACCTGGTGACACAAAGAGGATCCAGTGGACGTAATGCATTTGGATTTTCAAAAGGCCTTTGCCAAGGTTCCACAGCAAAGGTTGTTAAAAAAACAAATTTCTACAGGATTGGAGGAAAAGTCTTTCTGTGGATTTACTGCTGATTAAATGATAGCAGGCAAAGAGACTTAATGTTCATTTTTCATGATGCAGAAGAGTCAGCAGTGGGGTCCCCCAGGAATCCACTGGGCTGGTTCTTCATCAATGACATGGAGCAAGAAGTGAACAGCAGAATCTTCTGGGTGACCTAATAAGTTTGTGGATGATACTAAGTTCTTTCAGATAGTCAAATGCCATGTCAACAGCAAGAAACTCCAAAAAGGCATCAAAACTGAGTGGACAAAAAGGTAATTTACCTAGGGAAAGTCATCAACACCATGCCTACATGATACTGAACTCGGAGCAGGTGGTTACAGTTTGTGAAGTCAAAAGCTTCCCAGAGCTTCACAAAAGCTTGTGGATACACAGACCTTGGTGTACCCACATTTTGAGTCCTGTGTGTACTTTTGGTCTCTGCCTCTCAAGAGAGACATAGTGGAACCTGGAAAAGGTGCACAGGACAATTAAAATGATCAAGGAGATGAAGCAGCTGCCATATAAGGAGAGACCCAAAAGCTATAACTTTGGATAGGAAAAGACTGAATGAGAAAATGATCAAGGTTTGCAAAATTGTGAAGGTGGTGGATAAGTTGAATGTGGAACTGTTGTTCACCAGATCCCACCACGTGAGAGAGACTAACTGCAGTCAATCCTTAAAAAGCACTTGATGACACTAGCAGGATATTGGCTTAAAACAGACAAACAAAAGTATGTCTTTCAATAGCAATGAACTTCCTGAGCTTGCTGTCACAGGACATTGTGGAAGCAGCAGGTTGAAAAAGGAATTAGGCAAATGTATGGACAACAGATTAGTACATGGATGTTGAAAGGACAAGCCAGGGACATACCTCTAGCATCCCTAATGCAACAATTGTGGATGCAGTAATAAAGATGGCAGAAAGTGGCTAGGACTCTTTAATTTGGGTAGAGTTCTGCCCTTCACCCATAGAGCCTGGGTTAACTTGGGGGTGGGTGATCAGTCATCACAGCCAGTTTTTCCAGATAACCTCAGGTTGTATCACTAGTGTGGTGTCTTCAGGTTTGGGGTAGTTTGACTGCTGAGACCACTTCTTATCTGCATCTGTTTTTTCTCTGCTTTTGTTTGCCCTGTTTGTTCCAGTCAAATAGGGATTTGATATTTGCTTTATAATAACAATAAGCTCAGTTTCCTTTTCTGTAAAATGGGTCTGTTCCCTATCTCTTGAATGTGTTTTTAGCTGTATTTAGCATTTGTAAAGTGCTTGGAGGCAGGCAGTGTTTTACAAATACAAAATAGTGTTAGGCTTTGTATTTAGGCACAATACTGTACTGTAATTCAAAGGCAATTCATGTAACATTAGTAAATCACTTTGAAAATATAAGCAGTATTATAAAAATAAACCTTTTTATTTCCTCTGGTAATACAGTTAAATAAAGTAAGCCTATACAGCTACTAATCTCCAAAACTATATTGCCAGTATGCTTTATTGAAATGCCATCACCTTGCAGAAGAGACATTCTGTGTGTTTTGTACACATTTATGGTTGAAGAATAAATTTTCAGAGACTGTAAATGAAAAGATATCTCTGAACATAGTGATCAAATATCTGGCACTGCTTGTTTAAAGAAATATACATATATCTCACTGCCAGAGTATTTATGATTCTAATAAGTTTAGTTATTTTGCCTCATGGGGAAATTCCTGCTCCTCCAAATATCAAACTTGTTTGGGGTTGTGCTGTTTTTTCAGGAAGGAACAAATGATATTATTAGTTAAATGGGACTGCACAATATGAAAATACAATAGCGTAGTTTAAAAATTGAACAGTGTGTAAGAAATATATTTTGCCAGCAATGGGAAATAGACAAACATTAAAAATTCAATGTCATATCCCAAGTGTCTAAATAAATAAATAAACAAGCATCACTGTTCAGCCAATTGATGCAAGGATGCTCTGTGGTTACCTTCAAGAGCACCGTTCTCTCTAATATCCTGCACAGTAATGAGTTCTGTGCATCACTCTTGCATAATCTGACCATTTTTTAGGTACTGTACATTGTAGAACTGTCTGAACTCTGATTGCCCAGAAGGTTTTATTAGACAGAATACCAAGTGGTTTCAGGTGATTTCTCAGCAACCATCCTGGGAATAAGTGGTCTTGTGGTTCCCAGAGCAACAGCCACATTTGCATGTTTGTCATAAAAATGCAAGAGCCTTCCTTCCCATTCAATTTGGAAACACAGTACAAAGTAAGATGCACCTGTAGATGTTCAGAGAGTTGTATTCTTGCTGCACAGGCAGTGAAACAGAAATACCATGGAAGGAAGGATTTGGCTCTGTGCCAACCTGTGTTTATTTTTGTACTGTTTTCCTCTTTAAAATGTGAGCATTTAATGAGCTGAATTGTAATGCTTTATGATGTTTCCTGTTATCTTAGTGATGGACTACAAAACTCTTTTACATTAAGAGTTAATAAACTCTACTAGATACTTATTTAATTAGGAGCCAATGCTGAAAGTTTCTAATAAACTTTCCAAAAGCGCTTTAGTGGCTGAGGAGCCAAATTTCCAGCAACCTGTGTTAATAGTACAGAGGAGATTAAAGGAATACTGTCACAGCACTGTGCAATGCCTGACCAGGATGGATTTAGCCACCCAGGTCAGTTTTGCACTGACCCAGCTATACTGGCTTGATCCCGGTGGTATCTACCGCTCAGATAGTTTGGGCATCTCCATGCTGCTCTCTGAGCCATATTTTGAGTTTTACCTTCTACATTAAAAGCAAAGGTCAAATTTCTTTATTGAAAGAAGAGCTTCAAAGCTTACTTTGGTCTGTTCTCTCTACTCCCATCTCTGTCCTCTTGCATGTGGCCCTGCCTTCCTCATGCTTTGTACACTAATTCTTTGTGTTCCCTCTCCCGATGGAATTTTTGGAGACTTTATGATAAGATTACTTTCACCAAACTTTAACTGTCCAAATAGTTAGACTTCTAATCCAAACTTGTAGAGTAGACTTTACAAATTTTCTTCTCCCGTGATGAAACATGCAGACTTTCAAGCTCATGGAAGTTAGATGAAAAAATATACATGGGGGAAGTGTCAAAACCAGGCTTAGAAAAGAGATTGTTTTCCAGTATGTTGCGGAGGTGCTCACTGACTTTCCAGCACATTGGCAAATATACCAAAAAGGTGAAGACAGACTGAATTATCACCATCCGTAAAGGGACAGTTGCCCACAACATTTTCCTTCTGTTGAGAGGGCAAAACCCATCAAAGAAAATGTGTGTAACCATCTAGCACTGATGGGACATTTGGTTGCTTGGTTGAACAGGAATGTGAGGAATTTCTGTATGTAGTTTAATGTACAGTGCTGGTACTTCCACAGAACATTTGGGATTTTTTCTCCTTGGGAAGCATGAACAATATGAGGACACTCTTGGCTGTTAATGTGCATTAAAAGAGCATTCAGTATTCACAAGCCAAGTTTGCCAGATCAGTTTTCCTGTTTGAAATGTTCAGATTCTTGGGTGCCTGATCCTGCAGCTTTGACTTCACTGAACCCATTAAGTGTCGTATTAATAATAATAATAATAATGAAACCTGTTTTTACTTATGCATTTATTCAGATCATGCAAGGAATACATATGCTGGTTTTAGAGAAAGTTGCATTTCAGGATTTGAGCATTCTGACTGTGTCTCTTTAAATATTCGGATACAAATAAATGGTGAGAAAATTGTCTTTGCAAGCTTCAAACCATTCTAGGTCTACTCTGTTGCCTCCTGTCGTGGTTTAAGCCCAGCCGGTAACAAAGCATCACAAAGCCACTCGCTCACTCCTCCCCCCTGGCCCCAGTCGGATGAGGAGAAAATATAAAGAAACGCTCGTGG
Organism: Gypaetus barbatus; assembly: GCA_028022735.1. NCBI lineage: Eukaryota > Metazoa > Chordata > Aves > Accipitriformes > Accipitridae > Gypaetus > Gypaetus barbatus. The sequence goes on along the minus strand of CM051561.1, from coordinate 38,520,725 downwards.
GTCGACACAAGGACAGGGAGGGATCACTCACCACTTATGGTCATGGGCAAAAGACAGGCTCAACTTGGGGAAGAAAAAAAATCAATTTAATTTACTACAAATCAAAACAAAACAAGGATAATGAGAAGTAAAACCAAACCTTAGAACACCTTCTCCCCACCCCTCCTTCCTTCCCAGCTCAACTCCACTCTCGGTTTTCTCTACCTCCTCCCCCTGGTGGAGCAGGGGGATTAGGGATGGGGGTTGGGGTCAGTTCGCTACACATTGTCTCTGCCGCTCCTTCCTCCTCAGGGGGAGGACTCCGCACTCGCCTCCTGCTCCACTGTGGGGTCCCTCCCATGGGAGACAGTCCTTCACGAACTTCTCCAACGTGAGTCCTTCCCACAGGCTGCAGTCCTTCATGAACTTCTCGGGCATGGGTCCTTTCTGCAGGCCGATCTTCAGTCACCAACTGCTCCAGCGCGGGCTTTCCCATGGAGTCACAGCCATCTTGGGGGGCATCCACCTGCTCCAGCATGGGGTCCTCTATGGGCTGCAGGTGGGCATCTGCTCCACCATTCACCTCTATGGGCTGCAGGGGGACAGCCTGCCATCTCACCACGGGCTGCAGGGGCATCACCTCCTCCGGCACACCTCCCCTCCTCCTTCTTCACTGACCTGGCTGTCTGTGTAGGTGTTTCTCTCACATTCCAATCTCCTCCCCCACTACTGGTTCCCCTTCTTAAATCTGTTCTCCCAGAGGCGCTACCACTGTTGCTGATTGGGTCAGCCTTGGTCAGAGGTGCATCTAACTTGGAGCCAGGGAAGCTTCTAGCAGCTTCTCACAGGAGCCACGCCTGCAGCCCCTCCCCCGCTACCAAAAACCCTGCCACACAAACTCAAAACACCTCCAGCCAGATGCTGTCTGATGTTGCCTTGACAAACCAGGGCAAACCATTATCATGGGATTAAACACTAAATACCCACAAGGAGCATTCCCTTTATCAGATAGTGCTCTGTTAGCAGAGTTCATTCACTTTATTGCATATATAACTGTGGTGTCAAATAGACTGATTTACATACATCACCTGGTCTTTTACCTAATCTTTGCTATTTGCTGTGCTTGTAATCTGCCAAATCATTTAGCCTTCCTGATAGCAGAAATGCTGTAAAACTTAGATAAACTTGCAGAAGACATGAACTCAAAGGTACTGCTGAAATCTAGGGCCTGCACATTTGCTGTAAATGCACTGGCTGGTTTGGTTTCCCCCTACCTAATCTGTGATTGAATGTGGCTGCTGGAGAAATTGAAATTTTATGATAACACTACAGTCAGAGGAGATAAGCATTTGTATGCCAGACTAGATTAATCTAAAAAGAAGTTTTAGGTGTGTCTAATGAAACCAGTGTATGTGTTAACTGGGTTTCTTTGGGGTTCAAAGCATCTGTGTAGATCTATATAGAGTCTACTCCAAAACTTTCTCTACGTGAGAAGTCTAATATAGCTATGTGCTAGTTCTCACTATCAATGCAGCTTATTCCATTTTACATTGGAGATATCTTTAAGGAGCCTCAGTTTTTAGAGGGTACTTTCTGAATGCTAATACAAATAACAGACCCATCTAAAATGGTCTTGCTTGGCTACCCAAAATCCCAGTGTCCTTCTGAAATTCTTGGTTAGGGTAACTGTAAGGCATCACATTTGAGTAGGGTTAGCCACTTACACAGTCCAATTGAAACAAAACTAAAGCTGTATTTTTTTGAGTCACTCATTTTTAGTGATTAGGGGTGATTTGAACAGACAGATAATAGAAAGACACATAGACAAGCTTAAAATGTGAAAAAGAAATTTGAAAAATGGGTTTATGATTGGGTGAAATGCAAGCTAGTACGTCCGAAGGAAAATAAAACAACCTATAGGTAGTCAAATCGAGGAGAAAGCATTGTGAGGCAGTAATGTTGAGTCAGACTGTATTAGGAATTATGGCAACCATCAGATTGGAAGAAACAATAAAAATTGAAGGAAATGAAAGAGCTGACTTTTCCAAGCAATCATAGCATAACTATAATGGTTGCCATTAACATCAGTATTAACCCATCAGTACAACAGTTAACTCCTTTGAGCTGAGGAAGTGTTTCAGTGTCTCAGACATAACTATGAGTTACCTTGTCATGGTCAGTTTTCTGATGATGGTTGGGACATAACACTCACCACTGGAACTAATGAAAGATATTTTGCACGGCGTTGCTAGTTTAGGGAAGGAAGTTGCTTTACCTGCTGCTGTTGCTGCTGCTGCATGATGCTATTGGACAGCACAAGTGTTAGTCTGCCTCTGGGAGATACATTGGCCGCTGCTAATCTTTCACATCAATAAACTGTTGTGAATATTTGTACTTAAGAATTTTTCATCCCATCTGAGTTGAGGAACCTACCCCAGCTGTCTGACTTAGTTGCTTAGTCTTCCTAGGCTCCTACTGTCCTGAATGGAAAAACAGAGGCTTTTCCACCAGGTCTCAAAGCAGGAAACAGCTTGAGATGTTTTCTCATGCTATGGATGAACTCTTTCTGCTTACAAGAGAGGGACCCTATGGAAACCAACCAGCTACACTGATACCTTAGATTGGGTGCTGTGAATAATGTTCTGTGCATGTAAGTCATTGAATGTGTGAATTATTTCAGCATTGGGAACATCAGGCAGGTTGGTGCTAACAACAGGATGGAACAAAGGGGACTTTTAGGTAAAACTCTTGAGTGATATCTCTTTCTTACACTGGAGAACAGCCTCCCTGGGGAAGCAGTGGAAACGGTATTAAGACATTTAAAATTGGACAGGAGAAAATATATTGTAGTGATCAGTCCTGTGCTGGTATTTAGATCAGGTCTTGTCTTGTGTGAATATTAATAGGAAGTCTCTGTCTGAAGTAACTGCCATTATTCAGTGTGTGTTACCAGCTAACATTGGCTTGCAACCTTCCCCCACATCCATACTCACACCTAAAGGACAGCCTGAGTAATGTTTAGCACCTTTGCCTTCTCTCTTGGTGCCTGAAGTGTTGATTTTGTATTGCCTTGCTTAGATTATATTCCTTCAGTGCTTCCACCAGACAGACCATATAGTGCACAGAGATTTAAAGGAAGCATGCGTAGTTTGTGGCAATAATAATAAAGTCTCCTGCTGTTTTCAAATCCCTGGGAAACTAAATCAAGTGTAGAGGTCTATTCAAAAAAGTACAGCATGTGTATAAGTCACTTTACCATTACCTGTGTGGGTCTGCCTGGTACCCATTCAGTGTATTTGGCTGTCATATCTCTGAGGTCTGTCCTCAGTCTCCAGAGTGCGACTAACACATTACACACCTCAAATGGAAAAGCTGATGAAACAGCTTAAAATAACCTGAGCACCCAGGCTTTGCTTGCCTCTTTTTCACTACCTCTGTGTTGGTATTTCTCATAGGAACCCATACAGCAAAATTTGTTCTGTGCTGGTGGCCCCCATCAGACAAGTCTAGGTCTAGTCTGAATTATGAAGACAGGAAGACTGGTTTCAATTCCTGCATGATGCTGTGATGCTTAATGGAGCTCCATTTTCTTGGTGTGTTTCTGTAGGTACGAAGCCTGTCTTCTTGACCTGGTTGAAGCTATGAGCCTGATATCTGCCCTGGGACACTTCTGCAGAGAATCTTACAACAGGAACAAAATGCACACACCTCGTCGTGCAAGCCACAGGTCGTCATCTTGGTACCAGATCCCTCGCAGCTCCAGAAGCAAGGCAGATGAGCTAGAGAAGAGCCAGCTCCTCAAGGAGATTTTCTTCATTTGACACACCTCATTGGTCTACAGCCTTTCTGTAGATATTTTAGGACCTTTTTATTGCCGATTTGTTTGTTTGTCATGACCCAGACTGAACAGACCAGGGAGTTGTGTTTAATTCGAAATTCCCTCAGGCTAAATTAAGGTGAAACGACACCAAACGATCAGTTAAAGATTTTATTCATGACAGAAGTAAACTGAACTGGGGAGGCGTGGTAGTAGGTGGCAGGGTGGCATAACTACTTCTGTAAACTGTGTAACCCAGGGTAACCATATACATCAGTTCAGGGAATAAGGAGATCCCTCCTGTTGAGTCACGAGGTTCAGAGCAGACCCCCTTGCTTTCTAGACTCCTCCTCAGAGAAGGGCCTAGGGGCGGCTGGATCCACTCTTAGTCTCAGACTTGGTCAACGGTTTATGTCTTGAAACAGATGAGGTGTAGGGATTGTGGAAAAGGAAAGAGAGAAGAAGACAGAGAGAGAAAAAGGGAGAGAGAGAAAAGGGAAGAGAGAAAGATTTCACCGGTCCTGGGTCCAGCGTTGGTCCAGTCAGCCGAGGGGTCCAGTTCCGGTGGGCTTGCACACCCAGGGCTTCAGTTTGTGTCCTTTTATCATCCTTGCCCCTCCTTCGGGCGGGCACCCGAACTCGTCAGGCTAATGAGCAGTTTGTGAGCCTTTGGGCTTGGGGGTCGTTTGTGGAGTAACTTCTCCTTCCCTGCAGACATGGCCATTGTTTGATCTTTGTATCAGACCAGGGAGCTGCGCACCCTCCAGCACGCCCTCCCCCTCCTGTTGCTGATGTCTGAGCTGATGGGCTTTTCACCTTGGTTCCTTGCTGTGCAGGGTTTGTCTTTAAGCAGAACTTGCCCCACCACAATGTTTGAGACATTAACTCTTTCAGTCTCTCACAGTGTTAAAGTACCATTTTCAAATTATTTGAGTGACAACTGATTGTCTTCCCTCTTCTAAAACATAACTAATTAGCATCCAGTTTCATTTTGGATTTAGTAATCATGGTGCAAGAACGTTGTTGGGATAGACCGATGAGAAAGTGTTAACTTTTTTTCTAAACCTTTCATGTGCCAAGTAATCACTCTAAAATAGACTTTTTTTTTAATCTACAACATTTTCTAATAGATTGAAGTCACACTTTTGCCAGCTTCATATCGGAAGTATATTTCATTATCGATTTTTAGCTCTAAAGCAGTTTGTAAGAACTGCCTAACATTCAAGAACCACCACATTCAAGTAGATTATTTTCTAATTAAACAAGTCTGTTTAAAACCTGGCATATTATAAAGATACAAGCACTTTAGTACTTTTTTTAGTGATTTTATGATCTACTTTTTCCTTCAACATTCTGATATTTAACATGCTGGGTTTTTAGGGGGTATATCATAAGGTCAACTATACAGTGTCTAATAACATTAATAGATGATGTTGCAGGTTGATGTACTAGGCATCCATTTGAAATATGTTCCTCTTTAAATCAGTGCTATTTGACAGAGTTTATGTGATAGGTAACCTAACCCTGAAATAGCAGAACACACTCAGACATTGTAGTGGTCCAAAACCTATTTATTTCATGTACTTTTCAAGATGAAATATATAATAGTGGTAGTATAAGAGCAGTCTTAAGATATTTTCACTAACTTGCACTATTTTGATCTTGTATCCAGGCTCCATTGTAAATAAGACAAATCAGTAATTACTTCCACTAGTGGCTCACAATGCACATTTCCCTGCCGGCTTTAATTATTCATGCTGTATCTATTTCGGTTTACTTACTTAAATGCACTTCCATCTACTGTATGTACTTGGTTATTTAAAGAAATGTGCCAAATTGGTAAAAATGACTGCATATTACAGGATTAATGGTCATTTTCTCCACAATGCAGTGTTCATATTTTATTGTAACAGTAGCCACTGGCATGTGTTCCTAGAAATATGAGGCTAAAATACTCATTTTGCACAGTAAAATTGCAGTGAGGGAAAGGTAGAATTGAGCCAGAACGGGCAAGTTCTAGGCCATTTGCTCCCAAACACCACTTCATGGGCCACTACAGCTTTTCTGACAGTCTTTTTAGGCAACCCTGCTTGTCTTAATGGAAGCGAGTTGCTGTACTGATCCTTGGGGTATTGCTGCTGCCTGCCTTCCACATGCTCGCTCATGTGCAATGTTTGGTGCTCTGTGAGGAGCTAGCAAGGCTTGGCAATGAGGCCTGTGGTGCATCTCTGATGAGAGCATCAGTGCAGGATATCTAGCACATGGGGGAGGGAATCGGGGGAAAAAAAAGTAAAACTCGTGGGTTGAGATAAGAACGGTTTAATAGAACAGAAAGGAAGAAACTAATAATTATAATGATAACACTAATAAAATGACAACAGTAATAATAAAAGGATTGGAATATGCAAGTGATGTACAATGCAATTGCTCACCACCTGCCGACCGACACCCCGTTAGTCCCCAAGCGGCGATAACCCCCGCCCCCCACTTTATATACTAGATGTGACGTCCCATGGTATGGAATACCCCATTGGCCAGTTTGGGTCAGCTGCCCTGGCTGTGTCCTGTGCCAACTTCTTGTGCCCCTCCAGCCTTCTTGCTGGCTGGGCTTGAGAAGCTGAAAAATCCTTGACTTTAGACTAAACATTACTTAGCAACAACTGAAAACATCAGGGTTATCAACATTCTTCTCATACCTAACTCAAAACATAGCACTGTACCAGCTACTAGGAAGACAGTTAACTCTATCCCAGCTGAAACCAGGACACCCTGGCAGCACCATGCTCTTATAGCAAAGAAACAAAAGGCGAATGAAGGGGAAGATGAACCTCAGGTTACTTTGAGCTGTTTCATTCAGGCCCAGTCTTAATCACAAATTAGGTGATATCCTTTTCTTGCATCCCAGATGAATTTTAAAAGCTGCTTGGAGGAGTTTAAAGAAGGGAAGCAGAGCAGCATTGCTGAACCAGCAAATGACTACTGTGGAAAGGCCCTGCTTGGTCTGTCCTGCTGTCAGTGAAGTATTATAGTTCTTTCCGATATGTCCATCTGCTGTTGAATGTCCCTCTTATTCTACTCCCTGAGCCTGCGAAGGCACAGGTTTCTGCTTAAAACCCCAAAGATGTATTAGGTGCTCTGACCCAAGTATAGCAGGTGGGGAAATAGGTTTTCTCATTCTGCTGGCTGAGTAGTCTGCTTCTTTAAGAGGGCAGGGAGAGGGAGAGGTGTGGCAGTACATCCCCCCCCAATCCTGCCAGCAGGAAACAAAACTTCTCCAGGCAGGGAGAAGGGGAAGGAAACCCTGGAGGCTGCAGGTTGAAATTTGAACTGACCAATCGAGATGCGCCAGGTACACCGAGGTGACCCTCCTGGCCAATAGAATTAAATGACCACAATTCAGATTCGACAGGGGTATAAACGGGGTCCCGCCGGAGGACACGTTGGCAGTCCTCCTCGGAGCAGCTGGTCTGCAGTCGGGGATTCCCTGTCAGGTCGGGGCACCTCCCGAGGCAACTCCTCGAGGGAGAGAGCCCTCAGCTTTTGGGTGAGTGATATGCGTGTTTTGAGCCATCACTTTAAATCTTGGGGATTCTTAAGTCGGCTGTGTAGTATTAATTCTCTTTACATCATTGAGCCTGTGGTTTTATAAAATGTTACTGGACTTCTAACTGACTTTTGCTGAAGAATAAATCTGAGTCTTAACACCTATTGCATTTGGTTAGTTGTGCATCTGTAACAAGGGGAAAGAAGAGAAAAATGTATAAGGAGCAGCAGAAAAACTGTGGAAAACCATGAAGAAATGATCATCACACAGATCTTAAGGTTTTGGGTTGTTTTTTGGTGTCTTTTAGTTTTGTTGGGTTTGTGTTTGTTAAGGTTTGGCATTTGTAAATAAACAGTTCTCTGATTTCAGTCCAATTGCTTCTCTTTTCTTTTCCAGTTTGACTGAAACTTTAATTGCCTTTTCTAATAAGTGCTAACTGACCTTTTGAAACAGCAAAAAATACATGTATATCTCTTGAAAGGTGCCTTTGTGTACCCAGTCAAGAACACCGCATGGGAGCATTCTGTTCTTTGGTTCTTTGTGGGTGCCAATATTTAACTGCTTTAGGATTCCTTATGATCCATTTTGTCCATTAACAATTCTAATTCTGAGGGTGACTTTTGACTTGAATCTATATTTTGGTAGTAGCTCTTTTTAAAAGGACATTGTCAAGGTTGTGGGCTCTACGCTCAAGGTGCTGTCCATCAGTCAGAGCTACATGGGAGGCATACCTTTACAAAGCAAATATTTCTAGAATTAAGATGGTTGAAATGTCTGATGGGTGAAGACCTGCATGTTTTAACTGTCTGTGAGATGTGGACAAAGAAACAAAAGCTATTAATTTGGTAGACCCTGTGAAAAATCATTTTTTATAATGCTGGCTCTTGCTCTAGTTATCAGCAGTACATTAGGAATAGTGTTTAGCAGTCAGCGCAAGCAAGATATTTTGCCATGAGGCACTACAAAGTTGAAGTTATTAAAACATTTATAGCCTTAGGAAAAAAAAAACAATGATTGTCAAACAGGAAAGAACAAAATCAGTAGTTGGGACTGGGAGGGGAATTGTTTTCCATCTCCTAAAACAGTAGAGGAAATGCAAAAATTAAACTAGCAAAAGCAATCACTTGACAGTGTCCTTTTAAGTTTAAGCTCCTACATTAGGAAGCTGCTGCTGGGGAGTTAGTCCAGCCATAGATTGTTTGTCCAGAGTGTTCCCAGTTAATATGCTTCAGCTACACATCGGGCTGTGTTTTACATGAGGCTTTGTGGAGTAACATGACTTCTGCTAAGCCTCCTACCCATGCCTTCACTATGTTCTTCCCGAGTGGCTCATGCACACACACTTGCCGTGTGTTTGTGTAGTCATTGCTTTTGTGCACCTTGCACGCCATGGACCTGTAGCCATCACACCCTTTCCACTTTCAGCCTCTCCAGTCTCGCTGTTGAATCCCATCTTGAGCATATATTTATATATGTATGTGAGGTCTTAATCTAATAAATTATCTGGGGGGGTTGTTTAATCTTCCAGACTTTTGTTTATTTGACTTATCTCCTGGTCTGTTTTGTCCAGCTCAGATGTCAATTCTGCCATCAACAATATGTTTCACTTTCCACATCATCATGTCATATATATTCTGAATCTCTAGTTTGCTAAATAGATGAGGAACTCATTTTAAGCCTTCTCTTCCTCTCCAGGACATGGGTTTTGCTGTGAGAATGAGCAAGACCTCTTTTGGAGCATGAAGTGGGGTGGAGGGCTCAGAATACAAAAGAGAAGAGAAGGGGAGAGCCAGCACCATGCTTTGGGACAAAAAGGTGGAATTAAAGAGTAAGGAAGAAAGGACAGAAGTAAAGGCAAGAAAGGATAAAGATGCAAGGCAGCAAACTGTACCAAAGGATGACAGAAGGTATAGGTTGAGTGGAGCTGAGCCAGAAGGTAGGGGTGAGTTGTTAAAATATAGTAAGTTGATGAAGGAGAATTGTGTGCTTATATCCTGGAGTGAGAAATATCTTCAAGCACCGGTTTCCAGAAGAGGCTTATGATTCCCCACTCTTTTTCCAGATCATGTTCCTACATTTGGGGAGATACTGTCCAAAGGATACTTTGGTAAATGAGGGAAAGAAGGAAATGACCTAACTTTAGCTGCTCCCCTTTAGAGTAGCTAGACAGGGAGGCCAGAGCACAAGGAGGGTAATAGGGTGGAACCCAGGTATAACCCAGGCATGGACTGAATTTAATTGCTAACAAGGGATGGTGGTGTGGACGTAGATGACAAGAATGTGAGACTGGATATAGCAAGAATTTGAATAAGGGAGAAACAAGAAAAACAAATTTGCAGTGATCCAATGAGCTGTGGAGGTTTGGTGTTAAGGAAGGAGAGGAAAGGACTTAGCTATGCTTGAGAGAGACTGAGCCTGAGATATCTAAAAGCTATCCCTTGAAAGTGCATGTGAGCCTGGGGTTAAACTCTAAAAATTGCAGCAGAGATTTTCTGAAATATGACCTCCAGGCGGTGTTTGAATTTTTACCATCTGAGGGGGAGAGAGCACAGCCTGGTTAGTTAGAAACCTCCTTTTTCACTGTTACTAAATTTATGAAATTGTGTGCTAATTAGTGTATGATTTATAAATTTATATAGCTGCATGCTACATACACAACACAGAATACTGAATGAGGTGATTTAAACTGGCAGAAGCAGAGAAGTCTGCTCGGACTGGGTGGGTCTCTGGAAAATTCATCTACTGATCCATAGCGGCTCCCTGCATCTCCTGAAGTCTTATCTGCTCACAATGACAACAGACATTTTACTATATTGTGGCTCCATGTAGCTGTGAGACAACAGGCTACCTTGAGCATCTTGGGCATGGTTGTAGCAGAGATTTCACCATGGCCCTTGGGGAGGGTGTTTGGAAGCAGAACTCGGCTAAAAATGATCAAGAAACCCAACTTGGTCTGGTCAGTGTTGGTGCTTGACAACTCCCACAGTTGTTCACGGGGGATGCTACTGTGTCCCAACTGCAGCAAGAGGATGGGGATGTGGGGGAACTGGGTTTGATTCCCAGCTCTGGGGAAGCCACTTTGCCTCCCTCCACAGTATGCTTTGAGTTCTGCTGGTGAAGCCTGTTTACTGCCACATCTCTGAGGGACTGTGACTTATATTAGTGCCCGCGGCAGAAGCCGCTGGACATATCCACCAACAATTTGTCTGTGAACTGTAAGCTGTTAGAACAGAAACATATCGGCCAGTCATTCCCATCTAACAGAAGCCAAAGCTCTCAGACTTCATATATTTTGAGGCTTGAAGGGGTAATTTCAGGCACTAGGGAACTAAACTGGAGAAACTCAGATGTCACTGACAGGTGAGGCCCTGACATACATGAGGTGAGAAATGCCCAGATGGTCCCAGCAGACAAATCAATCTACAAGCTGCAGTGAGAGCCATAAATTACATTTCCTTAATTCAGGAGTCATTCTGAGTATGTGAAAAAAACACTTAATTCACTCATAGCATTCAATAACCAGTCTTAGAGTGTAAGTTCATTCTTTCTGGTCTCCTGTCTGCAGACAGGAGGAAAGTGAAAAATTGGAAAAATTTATCTTTCCTGGTTGCTTACTGGCAACTACCTTAAAACCTTGAAGTGTGGATTTGATTAAAGCCATTGTCCAAACACAAAGCATCGAGTGTCGTGAGCATTAAGGACAATGTAGGAACTCTTCTCCTCTGCTAGACCTGGTAAGGAAAGAAAGGACAAGATGAATTCACAGACACAAAAGCTGGTTCTTTCTCAAGTTAGAGTTGTCTGCGAGGAAGTTGCATTGAAATTCTAAAAGCACCTTGTAAAAATCTTCCAGTGTTTAATTATCCTTGCTGCTATGAACCTGCCTTATTTTGAAGTTGAGTTTGTCTAATTTCCAGCTGCTGGACTTAGTTGTGCCTTCAGAAGCAGGATTGCGAAGTTCCCCTGTTGTCAGACAGTAAGTACCCCATACACAGTGATCAACTCCCAGTTCAGCCTTCCCTTTGATGAGATGGGGTCCTTTACACCTTGTGTCCTAATGTCTGTTTTCCAGCCCCTGGATGATTGGGGGGGGGGCTGTTTTTGAACTTTCTCCAGCATTTATGCATCTTGAAGGGTTTACACTAGAGTAGGTGCTGTTGCTGTGAATGATGACAGTGTGGCCTCATTCTGCACAGTATTTCCCTTTTGACACTTTCAGGAGGCTTGTTTGGAGGTGTTGGGCTGGGTACCTGGTCTCGTTGCACTTCAGATCATGGCTCTATTTCTTGGAAGCAGAAAGTCTGTGAATGAAACCAGGAGACCCTGCTAAATTTAGAAGAATTGAGGAGGAAGAAATAATGTGAAGTAGAAATACCAAGCAGAAAAAAAAAGATTGCGGGATTCAATTTGGGATGGAGCATGAACCTGGGGGTGCAGCATCTGTGAACTCAGCCACCTTGAAAACAATCTGAAAGACATGCTTGATGGGATGGGAGAGACCCAGACAGCAGAAATCCTCAAAAGGGGAAGAGTGAACAAAGCACAAGGCGATGATATCTGATAGCAACAAAAACAGACAGAAGACTTTTGAGCTGCAGGTGAAGAGGCGATGATATCTCCAAATTGCAAAGGAAATGGCTCCTTGTCAGTGGGTCTGGTGCCTCTCTATTTGCACTAGTGCCTTCAGCACAGGAAACTCATTACCAGAGAGTTTACTGGCAGATTGGAGAGATTTCAGTGAGGAGTAATAAAAATGATCAGGGACTGCTAAATTGACATAATGAGGAAACAAGATGAGAAGAGTCAGATATTTACAGCTTGGGTGAGAGAGACAATTAAAAGGTGGGGTGGGAGATGGACTGAGTGACCTGAAAGCCTTGTCTGTATCTAACAACTTCTCATCATCTACTGTACAGAGGACTTGAATTTACCAAGGCTGTCAATCTGACTTAACAGCCCTAACTCCCCATGTTGAAAAGCTCAGGTGGATGTACTCTGGCTGTATTGACACTGTCAGAATGTCACTGGTACTGTACTTTGTTTAAAAAAATAGTAATCAACCATGTTGTGGAAAAAAATTGACACTTTGGCAGTAAAGGGGAAAAAAATTAGACCTTCATAAAATAAAAAGCCATTGAAATGCCAAAAACAGCACAGAGTCCTTGCTGAGTGCAGGGCTGTTTGGGAAGGGCTCCCAGGTTGTTCAACTGGTGATGCTGAGCCCTTCTTGCTGCCCGCATGGTGGTCTGTCGGGTGGGAAGGTCCATGCAGATGGAACAAGTGTGAGCTGTCTTCTCAGCAAGGTAGGTGCTGGTGGCACCCAGCTGTGCATGCAGCTGAGCAAAACCACTGCTTTCCAGTATGCACTGATGTGCATAGGCTGTTGTCCCCAAGAGCTGCTGAGCTCTATGGACGGCTCTTGGGGCAAGCTCTGTGTCAGCCAAAACCCTGCCAGTCCCACTGATGGCTACGGCCACGCGTGGGGTTTCACTTACCTTCCTACTGCCCCTACACAGTGGGATCCAGCCCTGGGGGACAGGCGGGCTCTCTTCTTGACATGGCCAGACTTGCTGCCTCACCCATGGGGATTCCTGCACCTGGGTGTGGGTGGGTATTTGTGCATATTCCCCTATAGTTTTGCACAAACCCACTAAATATATATTTTTATACATATCCTACCAAACACAAGCAGACATTGCATTCTGGTTTTCCTGAGTTGGAGACCCCTGAGAAGAGGGAAGGTAGCATGCTGGCCTGTCTGAATAATTACACGGCAGCCTTACAGTGAGGGTTATTTAAAACCTTGACTGAGACCACGGCCATCTCGTATGCTCCCCAACACTGCAGAGGAGAGAGCCCCAGGTTTGCTCTGGACTTGAGAGACTGCAGCAGAATTGGAGGCAGCCAAACTAGAGACATCTCAGTTCCTGGGTTTGCAGTCAAATTAAAATGCCGCTACTGAAAGCAACAGGGCCGTGCCTGTTAGAGGCACTTTGGGGAAATATCAGAGTAGTGTTTGTTGAGTCTGGCAGAGTAGCCGCTATGTTTTAATACCTGTGTGCAAAGGCCACAGCTGCTTTCATCCATTTCACATTAGTCTGACTTTCACAGAACAGACATAGCCTAGGGTGGTGGAAGGGAAAGATGACCAAAAAAAAAAAAGCCATCCATTTTTTACTACTTTTTCCATCCTTCTGAGCTGCAATACCAGGCTCTGGCTGAGCAACAGTAATCTTATCCAGCATACTGTTGATTTAAGCCTCTTGGATTTATATAACTTTGGAAATGGTGAACTATATTAATTTGCTGTGTTTTCAAGGGAAAGTTATTTATTGAGAGACATTTTTAACTCAAGTGCCAGGAGTTTTAAATCATTATAAATAATTCAGGCTATTCAGGGTTTCTTACATTGTAATAAATTTGTTTTAAACATGAATGAGGAGATCCATGATTTCTTTAATATACTGTTATGTATTTCCTTTCAAAATGACACAGCTCACTATATCAAGTGGGAGAATAATAGTGAGACATTTACAGTACTTAAGAATAACACAGCCTGGGAATGTGACATATGAACCAACACTGGGCAGGGAGCTGGCAAGTGCGGGGAGCCCACCACCACTCCGGGTGGCATGGCCGAGAATTAAACGAGTGACAATGGGTCAAGATCAGTGAGCAAAACCGATAGCTCAGCAGAAAGCTCCCTGCAGGGTGGGAATCACAGCGTAGCCTTATATCCGCCTCTGGTTTACTGTGCAATGTATGATTGAAACACCCAAAAGGTGCCATGGACCATCTGCCATGACCTAGGAGGGTGGCTGCTGAACTGCTGCCTCGCTGGAGCAGGACCTGAGCCAGAGGTTTGCTTCCCAGCCTGGGGTCACCCTCCCCTTCCTGACCTTGGACACCTGCCACAGCCTTTTCCCAGGGACCTTGTCCATCCTGGCTATGATGGTGCATGGGGAGCAGATCCCTCAGCGGCCACCATTGCCCCTGAAGTGTGGCGAGGAGGCACCAGGTAAGCACTTCATAAATTTCAGTCTCCATTGTTAATCCTTGACCCCTCATTAAACCTCTTCTGGCCCTGCTACTCACCGTTATGCATGTGGAAGGCTGTGAACACAAGATGATAAAACCCATGGCTGGTTTTACATCACGTCCTCCCAGCTTCACAGGGGTCCTTATGGGCGGCTGGAGGAGGAGCTGGGCACAGAGACAGCCTTGGTGACACCAGTGTCTGAGGTCTGAGACAAATCCACTTTGGCAGTGCAGTTGTGGCTTTCTTGGAAAGTGGAGCCCCTCTGCCCCATGTAAACATCTGCTGAGTGCTTGTGTCTCAGCCCGCTTCGTCTCATCACAGAGCGCTGCAGGAATGGGGTCTCATGTTTGTGGTGATTTGGGATCGTGGTTGAGTGGGGCAAAGCATCACAGTGCCCAAAATGGCAAAGGCCAATTGATTTCTTAGTATCTAATGAGAGTGATTACCCCCCCAAGATACTTAAAAGCCTTCCAGCTCCCCGAGGCACAGTCAAGCTGTAGAGAAATGAGACGCGTGGAGCCATTCCTGCCATGATGGGGACAGAGGCGAAAATCTGCCCCCCCCGGATGCCTGTGCAGACAGACAAGAGCATTTCTCTGGCTCTAAAGAGTTAATGAGTCTTTGGTGGATGTGGCTGTGGTAGAAGGGTAATTAAATGATGCTGGTTCTCTGATGGGGGAGATGGCCCTGCTGCTGCCCCTCGCCTGGCTGCAGGTGAGATGTAGGACACCTGAGGACTTCAGCTACCCAGGGATGGGGCTGGCAGTGCAGAAGGATGGCCATGGGCTGCCCGCACCACAAGGCTGGATGGCTTGGGAGAGGGGAGGAGGGGAAGGGAGAGGCCCCGGCATGCTCACAGAAGTGATGGCAGGACCTCATCTGTCAGCACAGGAAAATGTCTGGCCAATAAACTTGCCAAATCGTTCTAATAAAGGGCTGGATGTGTGTGTGGATTGTCCGGCTCATAGTTCACAAACAAGTTTCACCATGTCTAGTGCACACAGGCGACTCATGGGGGGTTACAAAAGCAACCCAGCCTTGGATTGCCTTGAGGCCCTGTCTCTCTGCAGAGATGACTCACGGGGAGCTGTGGAGACAGCTTAGCCCTGGGTTGTCTGATAAACCCTAAACTAAACAGGGCGGTGGCTGTGCCATTCAAAGAACCAAAACCTGAACAGAGCCTTGAAATCCCTTGACAAATAGTATGCCCTGAGTCTCAATCCAACCACTATTTAGTTGCAAATTGCAACCTTGTGTATTCAAACAATCACAGACCAACAAAGGAAAGATAAGGGGAAACTCCACTCAGATATACATAATCCATTTAGGCATATATCATAATCCACTCAGACATAGTCATACACACCATTCCACAAGTCAGGGGATTAAAAACTCTAAGATTCAGGTTGGAAATGGGGGAGTCACTTTGCCAACTATACAGTTGGCTTGTGAAGGAAGCCCTTCCCCTCCTTGATCGGGATGCTGGTCGAGGTAACTTCCCTGGGATTGAAAGCCCTTACCTGGAGGGGTAAGTGAATATTGTTTATGCTTTAAGTTTGTAAATGCGTGTGTGCTTGTGGTTGTCTGCGAATCGCTTGTGGTTGTAATAATGTACTACTCTTGCCTTAAAAAATTGCAATAGTGCATTCCTCCATTGTATCTGTAAAACCTGCAATTAGTGGCGTGTTAAGTCTGTAAGTGAAGTTCAAATAAATCATTTGCTTGAACCTTGCAGTTAAGTCTGCGAGTGAAGTTCAAGTCATTTGCTTTAACCTTGCAGTTAAGTCTGTGAATGAAGTTCAAGTCGTTTGCTTGAACCTTGCAGTTAAGTCCTTTTTCGTCACATTAATTTGGCGTAGTCGGCAGGATACAATGGAGGAACTATTGCAGAAACATGGTTGTAAACCTTCTCTGTTAGAAAAGGAGATGGCGCAGAAATTGTGGAGAAGTAAAGAGAAAGTGGTGGCATGGGTAGAGCAGCATAGGAAGGAACAAAAGAAAAAGAAAAATGGGAAAGGTAAAGGTATCCTGTGCACTATTTTTGGAGCATGTCTAACTTGTGCACAGGAGGAGGCACTGAAATCTGAGACGGCAAAAATAACGGGTGCAGCCGATCTCATTGAAGCTACAAAATTCAGGGCACTAGAAACTGAAGTGGAAGTAACCAAAACTGCTTTAGAGGCAGAACGAAAGATAAGTGCGGCCTTGAGTGTTCATAATGGACAATTGGAGGTTGAAAATGTGTTTCTGAAAGATGAATTAAATTCTGAAAGGGAGAAGAACAGAAAATTACTAGAAAAATTAAAATTGTTGTTATCAAGTGCTCCAACTCCCTCTCCCGCCCAAGTCAGGAATCTAGTTATGTGTGCCGATCCTGACGCTTGGGACGGGGATATCTGGGGTGACCCAGATGATGAATCCGATGGGGCAAGTAATATTGAAATTCAACCCCTCATTAAAACGGAGGTACAGTCGAGGGCCAGGAACAATCGAAACTTAACTGCAACCCTAACCACCCCGTGGTCGGGACCTGAGCTCGCACAAATGCAAGAGAAATTTTCACGCAAGCTGGGGGAGAGTGAAACTGAATATTTATGGCGTGTGTCATTGAATGGAGGGGATCGAGTCTTGCTGAGCGAGGAGGAAGCTAGGGGATATTGGGGTCCTGGTGTATTCCTTGATCAGGGTCCCGTGGGGAACCAACCCTTGACCCTCAGAGTTGCCTACTGGGCAGGGGGACTAGATTCTAGAGAACGAGGTGAACCTCTGACTATTAGAATGGATGGATTATCTAGGCTGGCTGAATCAGTGCAAAAGGCTGCCTGTATACAAGCTATGTACAAGCGCGGGGAGCAGGGTATTCCCCTTGCTGCTCCAGTTGATCCGGTCCACCTTAAACCATTAATTAGAGGTCTCCCTGACGTCTTGAAAATTTATGTGCAAAATCTAAAAGAAAAAGTTATACGGGCAATTGATCATAATGCTTGCAACCCCAACCAGCAACAACAGCCTGTTTTAACATGGGGGGAATTATTACAAGAAATAGTGAGTTATGGCAGAGAGATGGGCTGGTTAGAGGAAGGTTCAGATTCACAGCGCCGAGTCCGACAGGCACGATTTTTCGCGGAGAATAACTCCCATCCCCCTCAGAAAATCTATTCTCGTTTTGACTCTCAGCGCAATGAACTATGGAAAAAGGCATTAGCATTAGGAATACCCCGCTCAGCGTTACACGGACAGTCCACAGAAAACATTCGTACAATAATAAACCTGGTGGAGCAGCCTATTAGCAAGGCTATGGAAGGCACTGATATTGCCAAAATGCAGGAGAGTAAACCCTCTGCTCCTGCCAACCCTTACTCAGGCTTAAGGAAGGATTTGATTGATCTAAAAAACTAGGAAGCGCGGGGGGAATTTCAGGCCGACCCACTCGCGTAATATCCAGCTTAGAATGGCCTAACCAGCATATTGATCCATATATTATTTTAGCCACTGGCCCCAGATGAATACCTGTACATTTTCTAATTGATACTGGAGCCCAAATAAGTGTTATCACTGAAAAAACAGCTAAAGGTTTAGGATTGACCCCTACCCAGAAAAAAATAAATATAATAGGAGTAACTGGAGTCCCGGAAACCAGACCAGTTAGTAAAATATGTGTTTGGCTTCCAGGGGAAAATCAAATGACTAAGATAAAGGTGGTCATTGGTCCGTATCGAAATAATATACTAGGATTTGATGTCCTAGCAAACAAAGTCTGGAAACTGCCTGATGGGACAGTGTGGAGCTTTGGAGCCCCACCATGTGAAGTTCGGGTGCTTGAAGCAGCCATTAAGTTACCCCCTTCCAGAGTAACGAATGTTAATCAATATCCTTTACTGGCCGCTGCTAAAGCAGGGCTCAGAGAGGTGATCAAAGACTTGGAGAATCGTGGCATTATAACTAGAGTACACTCGCCCTATAATTCTCCAGTATGGCCAGTACGTAAACCCGACGGCAGATGGCGACTGACGGTTGACTACAGGAGGCTTAATAGTAATACAATGCCACTCACAGCTGCTGTTCCTAACACTGCTGACCTAGTCACCCAAATCCAAGCAAAACATCACCCATGGATGTCCACATTGGATGTTAAGGATATGTTTTTTATGATTCCTCTTCAAGAGGAGGATAAACCTCAATTTGCGTTCACTTGGGAAGGAATACAATATACCTTTAACCGACTTCCCCAAGGATACAAACACTCCCCCACTATTGCCCATAATGCACTGGCAAAAATATTGAAGGAAATAGAAGTCCCAGATGGGATAAGTGTGTATCAATATATTGACGATATCTTAATTGCTGGGGATGACCAAGAGATGGTCAGAGAAGTGTCTAGTCAGATTTGGGCCTCACTGACTTCATTGGGGTTGGAAATCCCTTCTGCTAAATGTCAGGGACCAAGTCAAGAGGTTAAATTTCTCGGTGTTTGGTGGTCAGGAGGAGCCGTAGCTGTACCAGCTGATACCCTGGGAAAAATAGAGGCTGGTAAAACTCCAGAAAATAAGAAGGAACTACAACAGGTACTTGGGACTTTAGGTTACTGGCGAAAACATGTCCCTGGATTTTCCATAATTGCTCGACCTCTGTATAATTTAATTAAGAAGAATGCCCATTGGCAGTGGACCTCTCAGCATGAGGAGGCCTTGAATTTATTGATTCAAGAACTACGCATATATCAGACTTTAGGTCCCATACATCGGACAGATCCTATACAGATCGAGTGGGGATTCAGTGAACATGGTTCGCATTGTAACTTATATCAACGGGGACCAGAAGGCCCTGATAGACCTTTGGAATTCTCTTCTCATTCATTCAATGATACAGAGCAACGATACACTGATTGGGAAAAGGGTATGTTATCGCTAATATGAGCAGTAAAAAAGGCTAAATGGATTCGCACAAGTCAGGATATGGTTGTTCGGGGTCCCTTCCTTCTTCTGGAATCAGTCAGGAAAGGCACTGCTCCCCCCGAGGGAATTGCCCAAAAACCCACTGTCCAGAAATGGTACTCTTACTTGGAAGGTATCAGTCAGTTAGTTACCATTACTGAAGGGTCAGTAAAAGTATCTAAATTACAAAAGGATATTAACGCAGACCCTTCTATGTTAATTAAACCTAATAAACCATCACCTATTTTAGAAGCACCTCCATTTACAGTTGAATCAGACCTGACAGGAGTATGGTTTACAGATGCTTCTGCAGTACGAAAAAATCGGACTTGGCAATATACAGCAGTGGCTCTGGAGATAAAGACAGGGAGAACTGAGATTGAAAAAGGAGAAGGTAGTGCCCAAATAGGGGAACTACGAGCTGTATTGTTAGCTGTGAAATTTGGGGCTCAAATTATATATACTGATTCCTATGCAGTGTTTAAAGGGGCAACAGAATGGATGGGACATTGGGAAGCCAACGGTTGGCAGGTCAACCGGGTTCCAGTGTGGAGAACAGAGGACTGGAGGCAGCTATTAGAAGTAGGACAAGGAAGAACATTACAAGTAGGATGGGTAAAGGCACATGATAAAAACCTTACTGAGGCACCTCGCTGGAATAACAAGGTTGATTATCTCACCCGCATACATACGTTGGAAACGGATGCGCAGGAGTGGGCAAGATTGAGAGAATGGTTACATGAAAGGCGTGGCCACACTGGAAAGGCTGATCTGTACAAGGAGTGTCAAGCAAGAGGGTGGCCTGCCACAGTGGCTGACTGTGAAAGGACAATAACACACTGTCCACAGTGCTGCTTATGATTAAAAATGGATCATCCAAATCAAGCCCCACCTTTGCATATCAGAGCAGGAAAGACACTCTGGCAGACTTGGCAAATCGATTATATTGGGCCACTTAGAACATCTAACCGACATAAGTATATTCTAGTAGGAGTAGAGGTAGTGTCTGGTTTGACCCAAGCCACTGCAACCACAGCAGCATCTGGGGAATGGACCATTCGAGTGCTAAAGGAGTGGTTTAGTACCTTACCTATGCCTTCTACTATCCAAAGTGATAATGGTTCACATTTCACAGCAGCCACCGTCCAGGAATGGGCAAGGGGGGAAGGTATTGACTGGATCTTCCATACTCCTTATTACCCTCAGGCAAATGGAATAGTGGAACAAATTAATGGACTAATCAAAAGATTTGCAAGGGTCCATGCATCAAACTGGGACTTGAGATTGTCTGAGGCAGTATATACTGTTAATAACAGATGGGGTGAAAATGGAAACGCAAAAGTTAAGGCGTTCTGTCCTACTGGAGATTTAATCTCCAAGAAACCACATGAAATTGGGAAATTCCCCACACAATTGCATTCTGGCCAACCTGTAATGGTCAAGTTAAGTTACCTCAAATTGGAGTTGTACCGCTGATTCTGACCAACCCGAGGGGGCTGTATGCATGGGAAGCAAAAGATAGCTCCAATTGCATACATCGGATAAGTAGCAGGTGGATTATACCAGATTTCTAACCAATTTATCGTCGAGCGTGTATACGTTCGAGCAGCTCTCTTCTCTTTAAATCATAGGACTGTTCCAGTTGAAGAAGGATAAGGGACAACTGGGAAGACACGGGGTGGAGACATCACAGACGTCGATCCGAACTGATGTGAACTGTACCTTAGAGGAATTGACAAGCTACACAGACCTGGAGCGTGGATCAGGAGTTTTATCTTTTGATTTTCAGATGTTTGTTTTGGTAGGGATAATTGTTTGTTAGTCCAAGTTTTAATAGCGCTATACTATGGCTGTAATTGTAAGGTTTTTTGTAATAATTCTTGTTAGTCCTTTAATAACCATATGCATAAGTAAACAATCTAGGATATGGAATAGACAGCCTCGGGCTTTTGAGCAACACATTGATGGTTCCCCAATTGTGAATCATACCGAACAAGACAATATGATCTATAAGATGATACAAGGTTTTGCTCGCATGCTTAATTTTTCTCATGTGACTACCTGTTTGCCTTTACCACATACCCCCACTCAGGGGATCCCCATAACAGCTCTCCCTGTGGATATAGGTAAGAATTTAGATTGGCTCTGGAATCAAAATAAGTCTATCATTTGGGGTGAATTTGAATGGAAGTGGCCATTTAACAATATGTTAAATCGAACTTCCGTTTGGAGCCTAAATTGTTCCTATGCCCCGCTTTGTCAGGACAATAAGACTTTAGGATGTAGGGGCAAACAGCCCCAATCCTCCCAACAGCCATGTTCCAAACTCCCTTGGGCAGATACACGGTATGGGGATGAGCCATCTTGGGGAAAACGCTTAGTCCTGAGGTATGTGGAACCGGTAAACACCCAGTGGTGCTTTGAGTTTCCTTCAACGCCTGGTAATTCATGTATGTGGTTCAATGTGATGGAAGGACCACCTGCTAATTGTTTATGGTCTCAAGCCCATGAGGAGAGAAAAGATGACAGGAAGGAGTGCTATCCCTGGCGGTCTCGACAAAGGTTCTCAACACAACCCAATGTGAAAAAAACACCCCTGTGGAATTGTACAAATATTATAACTTGTACCACTGGTGAGAATTTAGAAAATAGTCGGTTGTGGTTAATTCCTTCATTACGGCATTTAATCAGTGCTGCCTGCTTGTGTCAAAATTACACCAGGCCATATCCCCCAGCGATGGGATGTAATACTAGCATAAGCTATAAAGACTTAAAATATTCTGAGAAATCCTCCTGTCGCATTCCTCAAACCATGGGTAATTGTGATGACTCGCTGTTGTGGTTTCAGCCCAGCCGGTAACAAAGGACCACGCAGCCGCTCGCTCACTCCTCCCGCCCCCCTCCGGTGGGATGGGGAGGGGAATCAGAGGGGAGAAAAGAAAAAAAACCAAAAACGGGACCTCGAGGGTTGAGATAAGGGCAGTTTACTGGGACTACACAAAAAGAGAGATTACAACAACAACAACGGTACTAACAAAAGAATATACAAAAGGAGTGATGCACAGTGCAACTGCTCACCACCCGGAACCCGACGCTCTGCCACTTCCCCCACCGAAAGTCGAGAGAGCTCCCCCCAGCCTGCTCCCCATATATATACTGAGCATGATGTCACATGGTATGGAATAGCTCCTTGGCTAGTTCAGGTCAGCTGTCCCGGCTGTGCCCCCCCCTCACCTCCCAGGTTCCTGTAAAAAATTAACTCTATCCCAGCTGAACCCAGGACATTATCCACCCCTTATTCTATACCATCTACATCATGCCCAGATCTTACATTTTCCAATTAACCAGTACCACTTTCCTTGTCTTGTATACATATATATATATGTATATGGACACCCCCCCACACACACACACAAATAGTATTTCCCTTAGTCGATGGGCTATCCCTCTAATGTGTCCATCAATTTTATTTAGTCCATGACTTTGGGGCTCCATCTGTTGCAACAGTCCTTCAGGATAGGAGAGATGGTGTGAGGTGTTGGATTGTTGTATGCTGCCTGTGGAGCTTGCGGCTGGTACATTTGGTGCAACCCACACCCTTGGTCTGCAGGTCGAAGATGTTGATCTTGAGGAAATCGCTGGGCGCCAGTTCAAGTTCTATCACTGTTGTACTTGGCTCGGTTTCAAAGTCCATCCTTCAGTCATTTGGGTAATTCTTACTGTAATACCCTTGATATGGCATATAGACACTATAGATACAATGACATACATTGGCAGGTTATTTAGCAGTTACCATCATACAGCCTAATTCACTGGCTATTCTCTCCCAAAATCAAATCTCCTTGAGGCACACATTGAACTTCCCCATCCTTCTGCATCACCCACCAAGTGTACCCAGGCCCTTGAGCAAAAGCAATCCCTTGGATGGGTTTGTCTCTGCTTGAGGCAGGACTAACCCAGACTGTCTTTCCTAACATACTCTTCATGCGCACTACAGGGACTTTATCTCCTTCTACAGTATGTGGAAGTCTTGGTTGGGCGGGACCAGCCTGATTGGCAGATCCTCTAGTTTTAACTAACCAGGTGGCTTTTGTTAAATGTGTATCCCAATGTTTGAAAGTTCCACCCCCCATTGCTCTCAATGTAGTTTTCAGCAGTCCATTGTATCGTTCGATTTTTCCAGAGGCCGGTGCGTGATAGGGGATGTTATATACCCACTCAATGCCATGCTCTTTGGCCCAGGTGTCTATGAGGTTGTTTCGGAAGTGAGTCCCGCTGTTCGACTCGATTCTTTCTGGGGTGCCGTGTCGCCATAAAACTTTCTCTTCAAGGCCCAGGATAGTGTTCTGGGCAGTGGTGTGGGACACAGGATATGTTTCCAGCCATCCAGTGGTTGCTTCCACCATTGTAAGCACATGGCACTTGCCTTGGCGGGTTCGTGGGAGTGTGATATAGTCAATCTGCCAGGCCTCCCCTTGCTTATATTTCAGCCATTGCCCTCCATACGACAGGGGTTTTAGCTGCTTGGCTTGCTTAATTGCAGCACGTTTCACATTCATGGATAGTGCGATAGTGTCCATGGTCAAGTCCAACCCTCGATCACGAGCCCATCTATATGTTGCATCTCTTCCCTGATGGCCTGAGGTATCATGGGCCCACTGGGCCATAAATAGCTCACCCCTATGTTGCCAGTCCAGATCCACCTGAGACACTTTAATCTTGGCAGCCTGATCTGCCTGCTGGTTGTTTTGATGTTCTTCAGTGGCCTGACTCTTGGGTACATGAGCATCTACATGACGTACTTTTACCACTAGCTTCTCTATCCGAACAGCAATATCTTGCCACAGTGCGGCAGCCCAGATGGGTTTACCTCTGCGCTGCCAGTTGCTCTGCTTCCATTGCTGTAGCCACCCCCATAGGGCATTTGCCACCATCCATGAGTCAGGATAGAGATAGAGCACTGGCCACTTCTCTCTTTCAGCAATGTCTAACGCTAGCCGGATGGCTTTCACCTCTGCAAATTGACTTGATTCACCTTCTCCTTCCGCAGTTTCTGCGACTTGTTGTGTAGGATTACATACAGCAGCCTTCTACCTCCGATGTTTTCCCACAATGCGACAGGACCCAGCAGTGAACAGAGCATATTGCCTCTCATTTTCTGGCAGTTTATTATACAGTGGGGCCTCTTCAGCACGTGTCACCTCCTCCTCTGGCGACATTCCAAAATCTTTGCCTTCTGGCCAGTCCGTGATCACTTCCACAGTTCCTGGGCGACTGGGGTTTCCTATGCGAGCTCGTTGTGTGATCAGTGCGACCCACTTACTCCATGTAGCATCAGTTGCATGATGTGTAGAGGAGACTTTCCCTTTGAACATCCAGCCCAGCACTGGCAGTCGGGGTGCTAAGAGGAGCTGTGTTTCAGTACCAACCACTTCTGAGGCAGCTCGAACTCCTTCATATGCTGCCAATATCTCTTTTTCAGTTGGAGTATAGAGAGCCGCAGATCCTCTGTATCCCCGACTCCAAAACCCCAGGGGTCGGCCTCGGGTCTCCCCAGGTGCTTTCTGCCAGAGGCTCCAGGTAGGGACATTCTCCCCAGCTGCGGTGTAGAGCACATTTTTAACATCTTGTCCTGCCCAGACTGGCCCAAGGGCTATTGCATGAACAATCTCCCGCTTAATTTGTTCAAAGGCTTGTCATTGTTCAGGCCCCCATTTAAAGTCGTTCTTCTTCTTCCGGGTAACTTGGTAGAGAGGACTTACAATTTGACTGTAATTTGGAATATGCATTCTCCAAAAACCCACAACACCTCAGAAGGCCTGTGTTTCCTTTTTATTGGTCAGTGGACACATAGCTGCTATTTTGTTGATCACATCCATTGGGATCTGATGGTGTCCATCTTGCCATTTTATTCCTAAAAACTGGATCTCCTGTGCAGGTCCCTTGATCTTACTTTGTTTTATGGCAAAACCAGCCTTCAAAAGGATTTGGATTATTTTCTTCCCTTTCTCAAAGACTTCTTCTGCTGTGTTGTCCCATACAATGATTTCATCAATGTATTGCAGGTGTTCTGGAGCTTCACCTTTTTCCAGCGCAGCCTGGATTAGTCCATGGCAAATGGTGGGGCTGTGTTTCCACCCCTGGGGCAATCGATTCCAGGTGTACTGGACGCCCCTCCAAGTGAAAGCAAACTGTGGCCTGCACTCCATTGCCAAAGGAATGGAGAAAAATGCATTAGCAATGTCAATGGTGGCATACCACTTGGCTGCCTTTGATTCCAGTTCATATTGAAGTTCTAACATATCTGGCACAGCAGAGCTCAGCGGTGGCGTGACTTCATTCAGCCCATGATAATCTACTGTTAGTCTCCATTCCCCATTAGATTTCCACACAGGCCATATGGGACTATTAAAGGGTGAGTGAGTCTTGCTGATCACTCCTTGGCTCTGCAATTGGCAAATCAGCTTCTGGATGGGGATCAGGGAGTCTCGGTTGGTGCGATATTGCCGCCGGTGCACCATCGTGGTAGCAATTGGCACCTGTTGTTCTTCAGCCCTCAGCAACCCCACAACCAAAGGGTCTTGAGAGAGACCAGGCAGGGTAGACAGCTGTTCAATTTCCTCCGTCTCCAATGCAGCTATACCAAAGGCCCAACGGTACCCTTTTGGGTCCTTGAAGTACCCCCTCCTGAGATAGTCTATACCAAGGATGCACGGGGCCTCTGGGCCAGTCACAATGGGGTGTTTATGCCACTCATTCCTGGTTAGACTCATTTCAGCTTCCAATACAGTTAGCTCTTGGGATCCCCCTGTCACACCAGAGATACAGATGGGTTCTGCCCCTTTATAACTTGATGGCATTAGGGTACATTGTGCACCAGTGTCTACTAGAGCCTTATATTCCTCTGGGTCTGATGTGCCAGGCCATCGAATCCACACTGTCCAGTAGACTCTGTTGTCCCTTTCCTCCACCTGGCTGGAGGCAGGGCCCCCCTAATCCTGGTTAGAGTATCCGTTACTCACTTTTCGCAAATGTGAATCAGAAGTCCCTTCAAGAGGATCGGAAATGAGATCAGCCCTTCTACTCCGTCTGGGGGACTGCTCACGGGAAACTGGAGCGGCATTTTTCCAAGAAGAATCCTCTTTTCTGATTGCTTTTTCTCGCAACTCATGTACCCGTGCATCCAGCAGTGAGGTAGGTTCTCCATCCCACTTCCTCATGTCCTCTCCATGGTCACGCAGGTAAAACCACAGGTTAGCCCGTCGTGTGTACCTTCTATCTCCTGTTTCTTGGGCAGAGGAATGCTTACTCCCAATAGCCGCGATGCAGGCCTGTACAGGTGGGGAGGAGGACATATCCACTTTGAATTGCTGGAACTCTCAGGACAATTCCTCTACAGCCGAGACACAGGCCCATAGGGAGGAAGAGAGACTTCCTTCGTATTGCCGGAGTTGGACAGCCAATTCGTCCACCGTTTGTCCATTGCCTTCTTTCCAGGACATTACTGCCAATGAGTTGGCATAGGTTGGTGGTGCACTTCGTAGAAACTTCCGCCACATCGGTTGTGTGCATTGGACTTCATCTGGATCTGTGGGTGACTGCCCATTTTCTGGATCATTATAAATCACCTCCAGCACAGCTAATTCCCTCAGGTACTGGATACCTCTCTCCATGGTGGTCCACTTGCCTTGGTGACATGTAACTTCATCCTTGAAGGGGTATCTTTCCTTTACACCTAACAGAAGTCGCCTCCAGAGGCTGAGGACTTGTGTTTTTCTCCCAATCACCTTGTCAATGCCCCCTTCCCTAGACAGAGAGCCCAACTCTTTGGCTTCCTTACCCTCTAATTCCAAACTACTGGCCCCATTATCCCAGCATCGGAGCAGCCAGGTAATAATGTGCTCACCTGGGTGGCGGCTAAACTCTTTTCGCATGTCACACAACTCACTCGGGGATAGAGATCGGGTGATTATTTCAGGTTCTGCCTCTTCCTCCTGTTCTCGCGATGACCCTGGTTCATTTTCATCTATCGCTAAGCAAACTGATTTCTTTATGTGTTTCTTTTTCTGTACAGGGGTGACTGATACTGGCACAGGTTGGTCCTCTGGTTTAGCTGCAGTACCTGTCGCCAGGGTTGGGGTAGCCACGGTGCCTGTCGCCGGGGTAGGGGTAGCCATGGTGCCTGTTGTCAGGGTTGGGGTAGCCACGGTGCCTGTAGCCCTGTTTTCCCTCTTTTCCCCCTGAGGGTGCTGCATAATATCAAGCAGTGTTTGGTAGATACTGGCCTGGGCCCAGCACAGTGCAGTGAGTTGTGCCTCTCTGGAATAGCCACAGCATTTTCCTTTCAAATATTCTACCACTTCATGAGGGTTCTGTAGTTGTTCGGGAGTGAACTTCCAAGCCACTGGAGGTGAGAAGTTCTCTAGATACCTGCCCATATCCTCCCACATGCCGTGCCACCCATGAATATCCAGCTTTGGGGCAGATCTCTGGGTGGTATTCTTAAAGAGCCTTTTTGTAGCCCTAAACAAGACCTGAAACACATTCAGGAGGCATAGCACTAACAGCACACTGGCTTGCGCATCCCAAGGATATTCAAAATTCTCAAAAGCTATTGTAATTAGCCGGAAGGAGAGAAGGGAGGTGAACGGACAGGGGGAAGTATCCCCCCCTGACTTCCCCATGGGTTGGGTGTAATTACCAATAAAATCCGATAGAAGGTGCCCAAAGTATGGAAATGATATCACTGCCTCATACAGATACCAGCTTAACCTCATGACCAGTGATGTAATCATTTCACAAGTCGACATTGCCCAGTATAGCAAAATGATAATCCCAATCCTTCTCCCAGAGGTGATAAATGTAACTACAGGCAATACATAGAGCATATAAGAACTTACAAAACGCCACCATGTAAACAAATGAACCAACATTGTGACTAGCATCTATTTATCTAATATAAGAAATGCGTTTCTAATACAAGAAATTTGTTTCAACATGCTCTGGCCAGATCTGTCATTATTTCAACCCTTCATGCCCCACGTTGGGCGCCAAAAAGGACTGTCGTGGTTTCAGCCCAGCCGGTAACAAAGGACCACGCAGCCGCTCGCTCACTCCTCCTGCCCCCCTCCGGTGGGATGGGGAGGGGAATCAGAGGGGAGAAAAGAAAAAAAAAAAAAAAAAGGGACCTCGAGGGTTGAGATAAGGGCAGTTTACTGGGACTACACAAAAAGAGAAGTTACAACTACAACAACAACAACAACGGTACTAACAAAAGAATATACAAAAGGAGTGATGCACAGTGCAACTGCTCACCACCCGGAACCCGATGCTCTGCCACTTCCCCCACTGAAAGCCGAGAGCCCCCCCAGCCCGCTCCCCATATATATACTGAGCATGATGTCACATGGTATGGAATAGCTCCTTGGCTAGTTCAGGTCAGCTGTCCCGGCTGTGCCCCCCCCTCACCTCCCAGGTTCCTGTAAAAAATTAACTCTATCCCAGCTGAACCCAGGACACTCGCCTATATATGCGCCACGTCAGTTAACTTGGATATGCTCTGATGGGACTATTACAGATATGTTAAGACCTATACATCTTGGTCTGCAGTGTACTTTGGGAGTACCATCATTATGTCCTCCTTATTACTCTGAGAAATTTATCTCTCAAGGACTGTGGCATCCCCATACCAAACGAGGTACAGACGACACCGATTGGACTGTATCCCAGAAATTAGCGGTATGGGCCGAAGGATTCCTTGGGCTAGGAATAGGTCACCTTAAAACTAGAATTGTGCTGTCCAATTTAACTGCACAAGTGGAAGCTTTGGCAGACCTCACTAAAGACAATTTTGAATTGCTCAAGTACAAACTGCCTCGAAAGTTGCACTTCAGAATCGACTTGCACTGGATATGATATTACTCAAAGAACAAGGGGTGTGCGGATACTTGAAAGCGAACCACGAACAAGAAGAATGTTGCGTCACAATTCCTAATGTGTCACTACCTCTTCGGGAAAACCTCCAGAAGATGAAGATGATGATAGTCGAAGTTACTCATGAACTGCAGGACCAAATGAAGGACACCTGGTTGGGAAATATTTTTGGTAGGATAGGATGGGTATTTTCTGGATGGATTGTTAACTTGTTACAAACACTGATTGTTATTGTAATTTCTATTATTGTAGTATGCATTGCCATTAGTTTTGTAAAAAGAATGATTGTAAAATCTATCATCTCTCAGGTAAGGGCTCACCAGAAATTGAGGAATACATGACTCTACTAAAGCACACAGATGAAACTTATACCAATACACCGGTCAATG
The DNA here is from genome assembly GCA_028022735.1 of Gypaetus barbatus. Classification (NCBI taxonomy): domain Eukaryota; kingdom Metazoa; phylum Chordata; class Aves; order Accipitriformes; family Accipitridae; genus Gypaetus; species Gypaetus barbatus. The sequence goes on along the minus strand of CM051561.1, from coordinate 38,491,090 downwards.
ATGACATACGTGTGGTTGAATTGTGACTCAGGTCACGGGGTGGATTGTGTGGATTGTCCGGCTCATAGTTCACAAACGGGTTTCACCATGTCTAGTGCACACAGGCGACTCATGGAGGGTTACAAAAGCGACCCAGCCTTGGATTGCCTTGAGGCCCTGTCTCTCTGCAGAGATGACTCACGGGGAGCTGTGGAGACAGCTTAGCCCTGGGTTGTCTGATAAACCCTAAACTAAACAGGGCGGTAAACCCTAAACTAAACAGGGCGGTGGCTGCACCATTCAAAGAACCAAAACCTGAACAGAGCCTTGAAATCCCTTAACAAATAGTATGCCCTGAGTCTCAATCCAACCACTATTTAGTTGCAAATTACAACCTTGTGTATTCAAACAATCACAGACCAACAAAGGAAAGATAAGGGGAAACTCCACTCAGATATACATAATCCATTTAGGCATATATCATAATCCACTCAGACATAGTCATACACACCATTCCACAAGTCAGGGGATAAAAACTCTAAGATTCAGGTTGGAAATGGGGGAGTCACTTTGCCAACTATACAGTTAGCTTGTGAAGGAAGCCCTTCCCCCCCCTTGATCGGGACGCCGGTCGAGGTAACTTCCCTGGGATTGAAAGCCCTTACCTGGAGGGGTAAGTGAATATTGTTTATGCTTTAAGTTTGTAAATGCGTGTGTGCTTGTGGTTGTCTGCGAATCACTTGTGGTTGTAATAATGTACTACTCTTGCCTTAAAAAATTGCAATAGTGCATTCCTCCATTGTATCTGTAAAACCTGCAATTAGTGGCGTGTTAAGTCTGTAAGTGAAGTTCAAATAAATCATTTGCTTGAACCTTGCAGTTAAGTCTGCGAGTGAAGTTCAAGTCATTTGCTTGAACCTTGCAGTTAAGTCCTTTTCCGTCACACATGGTGCAACCAGGGAAGCTTAAAATGCCAGTGCCTGCAAACCAGGAAGCCACATAAATCAATCCAAACATTAACTAAGGGCTTCTGCCCAGAAAGGTTTGCAACTCATTAAAACCAGATCAGATGTATAGGAAACCTGACGACATATTCAAACAAGGGTTTTCCCTCCCTTCCCCACATACTTTACCAAATCACTTGCATCTATTCATGTACAAATATATCATAGTGTAGCACACAACCCCACCCACATTTTTTCTTTTTGAATAAGAAGGTCATATCCACACTTTAAGAAACTTAGTAAAAATATTTTTAGTATCCTCATTTTAAGCTTGCAAATATTTTTCTGGCAGAAATCACCAGCTAACTTTACAGCAAGACCTCGCAAAGGAAACAGAAATCTTACTTAAAAAAACCCAAACCACACTACAAAATGAATGTGACCCAGGGACGGACTTACCCTTCTATGCAACAACACGAGCAGAGTGCACAGAGACAGTGAAGTCCGCAGGGTGTGAAATTAAAATTTTCACACACATACAATGAAGTAATGATACAATGTTACAACCTTGGCACAAAAATCTTCTGGTTTGAGTAAAGTCAACATCATGTGATGTTACGGTTCGTGCACTGGTAGAAATGGTCTGCTGCTAAAAAGTTCATAACAAAACAGAAGGAGTGAAAGCAAGAAAATTGTACAGATAATTACAATAGGCCTATACATTCTAGTGATTGTTGCACATACTTTGATAAAGATTTGATTAAAATAAAATCGTGAGATAGAAATGTGAAGTTTGCAACAGAGTTATAGAGACTTAGGAACATTACAAAATGTGCTAAGCATAATCATAAGAATACAAGTATTGTTGATAGTCAGTTAACCATAGAACTTTAACACAGATTGGTTAATTATAGTGGTTTGTTTTAAGAAATCGTTATGGACCTTAGTTTTGTTGCCTAGAAACCCTACTTTGATCAAAGTTCCGGTTAATGGATTAAGTGAGATCAACCAATGATTGTTTTAACATAAGAATATTAATAAGGTGGTATGATTAAAAGACCAATCATTGAGAAGGTAAAATTAGGAATTAACATAGAATGTACTTTTGTGTAATCTAATATATGATGGCAAGAATCGTACTGCGCAGAATCATCTGAGAGAGGTCAAGAAGCGGACAAGTGAGGAAGACTATGGAAGACCACCAGAGGGCTTCTGAAGACCACCAGAGACCTTCAACGCGCTTGCGTAAAGGACATTTACATATGTTAATAGCTTCCCGGAAAACTAATGATTATGTATAATATTTCTCGGAAATCTAGTGAATATGTATAACAGGTGTGTATTTAACCTGCATCGTTAAACCAGACAGGTGCACACGATAGGTGGAGCGATCCCCCGTGTGCCCAGCGCTGCAATAAAGGAGTGCCTGCTTCTTAACTTCTCATTGCTGTTAAGGAGTTTTATTCCGGATTTCGGTAACATGATCTAGATGTTCCTTAAGATGCTCATCACAGTAGTATCTAGCTGTCACTGCAGGCTGAGTTAAGAAAGCACAGTTTTCTTTCATGCCTAGAAATCTAGGAGCTGAGATGCCATTAGGAGATAGGAAAAAGAAGACTGAAAGAGATTTGAACTTGGTAAGGAAGGGGGAGGGAGAGGACATATCTCTTATTAGGTTTGTTGCCTATGAACGAGGCGGATATGAAGGTTCCAAATTCCAAGCATATGGATAAGAATAGGGATGCACAGAGCAATTAACAGAGTCAAGCAGAAGCTGGGATGAGCAGCAGCTGGAGCACTGTTAAAGTCCTTCTAGGAACTGCTTCACCTGTTACAGTAAAAAGGGAAGGCAGTGCTGGAACAACATAGGCTCTTCAGCAAGGACAAGATCATTGGAACAAAAGTGGAGCTTGAAAAATTTCTGGCAGATCCACGTACAGGGGTGTAGACACAATTACAATAACATGTCATGTCAGGCTTGAGACTTGCAAAGCAAGTTACAAACTGCACCCTTTATACTACAAATATACCTGCACAGTGCAACAGTGAATTATCAGATAATCTGCATGGAGCAGGAAGCATTTTATTTCTAAGAGTATGAAAAAGACTGCAAACTCATAAATCATAAAGCTGCTTGTACATTATGATGTTTCACAGATACCTGATAGACTGACAGACATGCACGCATTCTACAAAATATAATTATAGGTCTGAACTATGGGGGGGGGGAAATCTAAATTCAGTACTACTGCTCATCTCAAACCACAGTTTCGTGATCATAGGCACAGAAGTTACGTGCACAATAACTATTGGTAATGCGTTTCCAGTAACCCTTCTGGAAATGTAACAGAAAAAGTCAGTCTAACAGTGCAAAGGTCGTTCCTTACAAGGCATGTTTCTCACCCTACTGATCCAAGACAGTACACGCAGAGAAACATACAGCCAAATGTGACTTCAAATCTTCAAGTCTTCAGCTCATTATTTTTTTTAAATATTTCTCATTTCATTCTAGTGATTTCATTAGGTTAGACTTCTTCATATTTATTAAAAAATAATAAGAACTGTAATGTTTCAATAAACCCAATTTTTGTTTTAAGTAGTAAAAGATGATTCAATGCAGATGAAGCAAAAATGAAAGTTAAAAGTACAATGGCATTAGAGGCTTTGAGAATCTCCTTTAAAAGATTTTAAATAAATTAATTATATATTAGTACTCTAGAATGTCTATGTTTGGTTTTTACAGAAAAAAAGCAATTTTTTTGCTGTGTTCTCCAGCTGTATGTATCAAAACAAAATCCTTTAAAACTTACAAGTGGGAAGAACCAAAGGAGAAAAACAACACTTAAGGCACCACTATTAAAACACAGCTAACTTTGTACAGGGCAGAAAACAAAGATACAATATTATTTTCAGTAAAAGACTTAATTCTCTATTATGTTTTCAAATTATTTCCCAACACATTCAGACTAAAGGGAATAATTTAACTTTTTTTTTCCTTTCTTTTTTCCCCACAGGGCCATAAATGAAGTACCACCTCGTAAAAAACACAAAACGGATCAAAATTATCATACGTGATCCCAAATTACCTAGGAGCTGGAAGTAAGTTGCACTGAGAAATTTAAATGCTAAATATAATCAGTATCTACAATGAAACAAATGGTAAAAAAAACCCCGAGACACTATTTCCTTTAAATGCTTGCCAATGTGACGCCCATTTACAACAAGGGTCAGAGGGAGGATCCGGGGAACTACAGGCCTGTCAGCCTGACCTCCGTACCAGGGAAGATTTATGGAGCAGTTCATCTGGAATGCGCTCACATGGCATGTGCAGGACAACCAGGGGATCAGGCCCAGTCAGCATGGGTTCATGAAAGGCAGGTCCTGCTTGACCAACCTGATCTCCTTCTATGAACAGGTGACCTGCCTAGTGGATGAGGGGAAGGCTGTGGGTGTTGTCTACTTGGACTTCAGCAAGGCCCTTGACACTGTCTCTCATGGCATACTCCTTGAGAAGCTGGCAGCTCATGGCTTAGACAAGTGTACTCTTCGCTGGGTAAAAAACTGGCTGGATGGATGAGCCCAGAGGGTTGTGATGAATGGGGTGAAATCCAGTTGGTGGCAGGTCACAAGTGGTGTTCCCCAGGGCTCAGTTTTGGGGCCAGTTCTGTTTAATATCTTTATCAATGATCTGGATGAGGGGATTGAGTGCACCCTCAGCAAGTTTGCAGATGACACCAAGTTGGGAGGGAGGGTTGATCTGTTTGAGGGTAGGAAGGGTCTACAGAGGGATCTAGACAGGCTGGATCGATGGGCCAAGGCCAATTGTATGAGGTTCAACAAGGCCAAGTGCCGGGTCCTGCACTTGGGTCACAACAACCCCATGCAGCACTACAGTCTTGGGGAAGAGTGGCTGGAAAGCTGCCCAGCAGAAAACGACCTGGGGGTGCTGGTTGACAGCCAGCTGAATATGAGCCAGCAGTGTGCCCAGGTGGCCAAGAAGGCCAATGGCATCCTGGCCTGCATCAGAAATAGTGTGGCCAGCAGGAGCAGGGAGGTGATTGTTCCCCTGTACTCAGCACTGGTGAGGCTGCACCTTGAGTACTGTGTTCACTTTTGGGCCCCTCACTACAAGACAGACATTGGGGGGCTGCAGCGTGTCCAGAGAAGGGCAACAAAGCTGGTGAGGGGCCTGGAGCACAAGTCTTATGAGGAGTGGCTGAGGGAACCAGGATTGTTTAGTCTGGAGAAAAGGAGGCTGAGGGGAGACCTTATTGCTCTCTACAACTACCTGAAAGGAGGTTGTAGTGAGGTGGCTGGTGATAGGACGAGAGGAAATGGCCTCAAGTTGCAGCAGGGGAGATTCAGATTGGATATTAGGAAAAGTTTCTTTACTGAAAGGGTTGTCAGGCATTGGAATAGGCTGCCCAGGGAAGTGGTTGAGTCACCATCCCTGGAGGTATTCAGAAAGTTCGTAGACAAGGCACTTCAGGACATGGTTTAGTGGGCATGGTTGATGGTTGGACTCGATGATCTTGAAGGTCTTTTCCAACCTAATCAATTCTATGATTCTATGATTCTAAGATGATCTAAATGTTGAGATAACTTTAATGCTCTAGTCACAGCCCATCGCAAAGCCAAACTTAACAATATGCAATAGCGTGTGTTTTTCAAAAGGAAATGTGGTCTAGGAAGAGAAAAAAGTCACACCTACAGTAGAAATTGGTGCACTCAGCTTGAACAAAGATCAAGGGACTACCCCATTGTAGTGGTTCCAGCCCAGCCGGTAACAAAGCACCATGCAGCCGCTCGCTCACTCCTCCCCCCCACCCCCCCCCCCGGCCACGGTGGGATGAGGAAAAAATATAAAGAAACGCTCATGGGTCGACACAAGGACAGGGAGGGATCACTCACCACTTATGGTCACAGGCAAAAGACAGGCTCAACTTGGGGAAGAAACAAAATCAATTTAATTTACTACAAATCAAAACAAAACAAGGATACTGAAAAGTAAAACCAAACCTTAGAACACCTTCCCCCCACCCCTCCCTCCTTCCCGCCTCAACTCCACTCCCGGTTCTCTCTACCTCCTTCCCCCAGCGGCGCAGGGGAACAGGGGATGGGGGTTGGGGTCAGCTCGCCACACCTTGTCTCTGCCGCTCCTTCCTCCTCAGGAGGAGGGCTCCGCACTCGTCCCCTGCTCCACCGTGGGGTCCCTCCCACAGGAGACAGTCCTTCATGAACTTCTCCAACGTGAGTCCTTTCCGCGGGCTGCAGTTCCTCACAAACTTCCCTGGCGTGGGTCCTTTCTGCGGGCTGCAGTTCCTCACAAACTTCCCTGGCGTGGGTCCTTTCTGCGGGCTGATTTTCAGTCACCAACTGCTCCAGCGCGGGCTTTCCCATGGAGTCATGGCCATCTTTGTGAGCCTCCGCTCCACCGCTCCCCTCCATGGGCTGGTGGGGGACAGCCTGCCATCTCACCACGGGCTCCAGGGGCATCAACCTCCTCAGGCGCCCCTCCTCCCCCTCCTTCCTCACTGACCTCAGTATCTGCATAGGTGTTCCTCTCACATTCCAATCCCCTCCCCCACTGTAGGTTCCCCTTCTTAAATATGTTCTCCCAGAGGTGCTACTACTGTCACTGATTGGGTCGGCCTTGGCCAGAGGCGGGTCCGACTTGGAGCCGGGGAAGCTTCTAGCAGCTTCTCACAGGAGCCACCCCTGAGGCCCCCTTCCCCTGCTACCAAAAAAAATGCGCCACACAAACCCATAACACCCATCAATTCTTTGTTTCCTTCAAATCTGTATCAGAAAACTAGAAGGTATGTTACATGATTCAAGGTTCCCAAAAGTAATGCTGGAAAGCCTACAAAAACATATTTAACAGTTCAATATTCTTTACACTGAAACACTGCCATGACTTTCCCTACCCAAATGTGGAAGATACCTTGGTTATTTCATTACGCTACCCATGAAACCTCAGGGCCTGAATCTTCTGTTATTATGTTCTATTGTAATTCCACTTACGTCAGTGAACTAATTCCAGATATGTAACATTATGAGATAGATTGAGACTTAATCCCAGATATTGGGTTTTTCCACATCAGAAATGTCTTAACAAGGACATTAAGAGATGAACATGTAGTTATTGAAAAATCATTATTACAATCCATATATTATGGATGACTTTAGCTAAAAAGCTATATAAATTAAGGAAAACCACAATGACACAATCTTGGAGTACATGGAGTTAAGAATGCAATAACGACAAGAAGTCAGGATATGGGCTAACCGGACCTCTGGTCTCTGTCTAAATGTTGCACGCTCTGAATGTGCCATCTCACACATCTGTCTGATGCCCTCCAGCTTCTCCAGTAGACAAAACATTAAAAAATTGTTCCCTATTCATTTTCTGCATGTCATTTTAGATTTTATGAACTTTTAAGGTATCCTAAACTTAGCCACCTCTTTTCCAAGCTAAAGAGTCCTAGTCTGTTGGGTTGCTCGTTCCATGAAATCTCTCCCACATCAGAACAGTGCAATGGACTGCTCAGATGTTACAACCAAAGAGTAACAAACATTACGTACTCAGATTCAACATCTCTATGGAGCAAAAATTCGCTACAGCAATCTTTCACTTCAGAAGTGGAAACAACATAAAAATGAGAAAGTGTGTTAAAAAGAAATTAAAAGAGGCAGTCAAAAGGGTAAAACATTTGCAAATGGCACACATTTGTCTAATAGTTATACTAGGGCTCCAAAAAGGACAAACAACATATGGAGAAAGACTTCAGAAAGATTAGAGTCATATCAGTTAAGTAGAACAGTAAAGGAGACAGTTATGTCCACTCAGGTCCAAATAAAGAAAATAGCAAACAACAAACTGATAGATCAAGCAAAAAAAAACCAACCAAAAAAACCTAAAATCAAACCCCACAATAAATTACAGGCAAAGATTAAGGGTCATCCTGCTAAAAGCATAAGGTCTAATAACAAATCCTACTTTAAATATATCAAAAATAGGAAGTTTGAGTATCTGTGAAAGCCAAGAGGAGATAAAGTTAAAAAGGAGCACCTAAGTTTGATAAGGCCATAGCAGAAAAGCTCAATGAGCTGACACATATTGACTATACAGGAACTTAGGAAGTTTCTGAAGCCACAGAGGATGTCATGGAAGACCTGTCTCAAGTTGAAGTGTCATATAAATACATTACAGAACAAATCAACAGAATGAATAATATTAAGTTGCTGGGATCAGCTGGTACTTGCTCAAACTTCTGAAGGAGCTCAGGTATGAAATAGCTGAACTATTAACTATAGTGTGTAGCTAATTGCCTAAAACTGCCTCAGTTCTGGGGCACTGAAAGTTGGCAAATGTAGGGTTTTTTTAAAGGGATCTGGAGTGATGCAGAAATCTACAAATAAAGAGGTCTGATGTTTAGAACAAACAGATTGATAGAAATTATAATAAAGAATCTATAAACTTGACATATTGGAGAAGAGTCTTTATATTAAGTTGTAACTCACTGGGGACCTCTACTAGATTTGTAGAATTATTATGCATCCGAAAAAGGAAAATACAGTTTATATAGTTGTCCTGGTTTCAGCTGGGATAGAGTTAATTGTCTTCCTAGTAGCTGGTACAGTGCTATGTTTTGAGTTCAGTATGAGAAGAATGTTGATAACACTGATGTTTTCAGTTGTTGCTAAGTAATGTTTAGTCTAAAGTCAAGGACTTTTCAGCTTCTCAAGCCCAGCCAGTGAGAAAGCTGGAGGGGCGCAAGAAGCTGGCACAGGACACAGCCAGGGCAGCTGACCCAAAGTGGCCAAAGGGGTATTCCATACCATGTGATGTCACATCTAGTATATAAACCGGGGGGAGTGGGGGTGGGGGGATTGCCACTCGGGGACTAACTGGGTGTCGATTGGCGGGTGGTGAGCAATTGCACTGCGCATCATTTGTACATTCCAATCCTTTTATTATTACTCTTGTCATTTTATTAGTGCTATCTTTATCATTATTAGTTTCTTCTTTTCTGTTCTATTAAACCGTTCTTATCTCAACCCACGAGTTTTACTTCTTTTCCCGATTTTCTCTCCCATCCCACTGGGTGGGTGGGGGGAGTGAGTGAGCAGCTGCGTGGTGCTTAGTTGCTGGCTGGGGTTAAACCACGACAATAGTCTATCTGGAGTTCCAAAAGCTCTCCAGCAAATCTATCAATCACCAAAGACTTAAAAGTTGCCATAAACTAAGAGGAAAATCCATTAGTGGATAGATAACTGGTTAAAAGGCAGGAAATAAAGAGAAAACATTAAAATTGGTCTGCTATAAAGTGGCCAGGGAGGTCACCAGTGGAGCCTCACAGAAATCTGTTAGGGCCTGAACTCTTTAATGCATTCATAAGTGGCCTACAGAAAGGACAAATAATGAGATGACATTTGCTGCTGGTACTGTGCTATTCATGATAGTAAAAACAAAAGCTGTCTTTATTAAGGCAGAGAATTAGGATATCATGAAGGGAAAAAAAAGTACATATATAACTGGAAATGGGGCAAATCAAATAGTATAAAGCACTGGTTAATGTCCTTAAGTGACAGAGAGGCAAGAATTTCTTTTGTAAGTAGGCAATTCATGAGCTAGAAATAATTGAGAAGACAGAGCTGTGTTTGCTGAGACCATCTCCTGACGCACACTACGTTTGACTAGCAGAGATGGGACATGATTGGTGCAAGGCCCTGCTCAGACCTCAGAAACACTGCAGTATCCTGGTCACCTATGTTCGAGTTACAGGGCGTCACCACTTCATGTCACTTTTAAAAAGGATTCTCCAAAGCAATGATAACTTCCATCCTTCCCAGCCTTCCATCACCACAATTTTTATTAAACAAGTTACCATGTCACAAGCTCATGTGCCACTGAGGAAGATGCTGTATGTTCACAATCATACATATCCACTCTCTCTCCCAGAGCATTTGGTACCTACCCCTTTGATTTATAAAGCAAGCATTAAAACTATGTTAATAAGCAAGGCACTGACCATGCAGCACATAGGTTAACCCTGCATTTGCCACTTCCAATCCATAATCAAAATATGAATGACAAACAACTTATTTTTAGTTCCACAGATTCAGCTATAAGAGAGATATGGTGTCAGTGCACGTTACTCTAGGCTTATTTTACAGTCCACGGGAAGACGGGTATCACCAAAAGGTGATTTAGCTGATCCTAAAAGAAGTCATCAACCATAAAAGGAACTGAGTGTAACTAGCTCAGTTGTCTCAAGATAAGCAAGATGAATTCCACCCTAAGTAGCATCACAGTTAATCATCATTACATGGACCAACCAAGCACAGAGATTCACTCTGCCAGGATCCTGCCCTGAAGAGTTTACAGCCTGAAAAGTCCAGGCAGGTGAAGGAGAGAGAAAAAGGGGAATACATTAACACTTAAGCAACGTGGTGGATGTATGACAGAGCCATATTTTGGGAGAATGGCTTCTTAAAGTAAGATGTGATTATTCTGTATATATTATTACTCAATTCCTCCCATCTCTAAAAAAAAAAAAAAAAACAAACCAAGAGGAGACTCCTCTGAAGAAGGAACAGAGAAGTGACTACAGTGCTAGGAAGAGAATCATGCAGAACAGTTCCTTAGAGAACCATGAAGAGAGGAACCAAGACTGGTCTTAATTTGCCAAGCTCTGTAGAAATTGCCATCACAGTAATTCAAAGAAAATGTTTAAAAGCTACAATGCAGAGCACTCAGAGTATCAGTGGAGGAAGAAGACAGTCAAATCAGGTTTTTTGACAAAAGCAAAGCACAGAAGGAATCTGAAAATATTTTTTCAAAAAAATATTTTGAGACTAAGTTTTCATTGCTGTGATTACAAGTGCAAACAGGAATCACATCCAGTGAACCAACATTCACTTAAGATTTAACATTGTATTTGAGAACCTGCAAAAGCATAGGGGGGAAAAAGAAAGTAAAAAAAGTAATTAAGATAACAATGAAAATGATGGTAAGAAGCAGACGTAAAGAGTTAAGTCAGCTTCATAATATGATTTGTACTCTATTTTCCTTTGCTTATTATTACTTTCAAACTACAATCAAGTTACTGTCATACCACTGAGTGATAGAAACCTTACCAACTACTTCAAAACTGACACATTTTTTGTTGCATTGAACATTCCCAGAAGACATTTCCCCTCATTTTAGTACAAAATCCTGTCAGATCCACAATGCTGAATAAAAAAATGTGTAAAGGATATGTAGCTGTAATAGACCTCCCCCAACTAGTCAACTTTGGAATAAAAGATGATCAAAAAAGACTCAAAGATCTAGTGCTAGATTAATGCAAATATCTGCCTGTTTGCAAGTGCACTTTTTGATTAAACTGGCATACATCATGTACAATTAAAAGGCTATTTATAACTAAGAAATACATAATTCTGCATTTTAATGAGGGTGACAATTACAGCCAACAGTTGCTAATTAACATTAATCTTTTTGCACTGCAAGTCAGAATTTCCCAATATGATTTTCATTGTCAGCAACGGTGTCACGACCCAGACTGGACAGACCAGGGAGTCGTGTTTAATTCGAAATTCCCTCGGGCTAAATTAAGGTGAAACGACACCAAACGATCAGTGAAAGATTTTATTTATGACAGAAGCAAACTGAACTGGGGAGGCGTGGTAGTAGGTGGCAGGGTTTCTCACAACAGGAATTGGCATAAGACTACTTCTGTAAATCGTGTAACCATATACATCAGTTCAGGGAATAAGGAGATCCCTCCCGTTGAGTCACGAGGTTCAGAGCAGACCCCCTTGCTTTCCAGACTCCTCCTCAGAGAAGGGCCTAGGGGCGGCTGGATCCACTCTTAGTCTCAGACTTGGTCAACAGTTTATATCTTGAAACGGATGAGGTGTAGGGATTGTGGAAAAGGCAAAGGAAAGAGAGAAGAAGACAGAGAGAGAGAAAAAGGAAGAGAGAAAGAGAGAAAGATTTCACCGGTCCTGGGTCCAGCGTTGGTCCAGTCAGCCGAGGGGTCCAGTTCCGGTGGGCTTGCACACCCAGGGCTTCAGTTTGTGTCCTTTTATCATCCTTGCCCCTCCTTCGGGCGGGCACCCGAACTCGTCAGGCTAATGAGCAGTTTGTGAGCCTTTGGGCTTGGGGGTCGTTTGTGGAGTAACTTCTCCTTCCCTGCAGACATGGCCATTGTTTGATCTTTGTATCAGACCAGGGAGCTGCACACCCTCCAGCACGCCCTCCCCCTCCTGTTGCTGATGTCTGAGCTGATGAGCTTTTCACCTTGGTTCCTTGCTGTGCAGGGTTTGTCTTTAAGCAGAACTTGCCCCACCACAATGTTTGAGACATTAACTCTTTCAGTCTCTCACAAACGGACACACCAAAACTGTTATCGCAAAGCACCTATTAGGTAGGCTGCTTTGATGCAAATAGGTGTTCCTGTTACACACAGTAAAGAAAAAGAAGATGATGATGTGTTAAATTTGATAACCTCAGTTGTAAATACAGAATGTCATTTCAAAATTTACTTGATATCTACAACATGAAATATAATCAAGGCTTATCATTTTCATGGCTGAACCCAATTCCAAGTTTCCCAAAAGCCAGGCTTCACAGGTGAAATCTGATTTCAACACAAGCTTGAAATCTCCCATTGTTAAATTTGGTTTTGATCCCAGTCCTGGGTTCACATCTGCATTTCACCCCTGAGACTTCAAAGCTTTTAGTGGTCATAACTGAACAGCATAGATAGAGTAGTGTTTGCCCAGTCTGTATCAGTTTCTGAAGCAGAACTCTGGAGCAAGTACTGAAGATAGGAATGATTACTACTGATGGATTTGCTACCATAGCATAGCCTTATTGCAAATTTTTTTCTTATGTAGAGTCTCAAGAAAATTTTAGTTCTCAAAACCACTGAATTTTAAATCCTAATCTTCCAAAATTGCTGTAATGTATTCTTATTCATTGATTAAAAATTTATCTGTAAAATAAATGCCATCTCTATAATAACAACTGTTGACCTAATTAAACACTTCTTCTGATAGCCACGATCCTCTAAAAGAGAGATGATTTAGATTTGCTATGCATGTCTTTCCAAAAGAGAAGTTATCTCTGGTTTAGCCTCTCAGCTTTCAGACAGAAGCACTAGAAAACTATCTAACAGTCTCTTTTCATACTAGTCTTTAACAGGAAGAAAGACCTGGTCCAAACACCATCAGATGTACAAGATCATAATGAAGCCAGTAAATAAAGTCTCTAGAAGAGTGCTGAGGTGCTCACCATCTGGGTCAGGCAATTGGAGTGGGATCAATGTCATATATAAGTAAATGGGAAGGCAGAAAAGGAGAATTGTGAGCACTAAGCAAAGAAACCTATAATGCACTTCTTACAAAGCACTGTAAAATTCACATTTATTTTGTAAGTATGATATAGATGGGTTATTTCTACATACAGAGGTGCCCAACTAAAATCAAGATAAGTGATATTAATGTCCTGTGGTCAGTATTATTGAACCTCAAAAGCAATAAACAATGAGTCGATAAATATTACATTTGCAACATAATTAACATTCTTCTACTGTCTGGCACTTATTACACATTGTAACCGCAAGTCTACAATACATTATTCATATTTGGGGTGTCACTGGGTGATGGATTGCTGTAAGAGAGGCTGTCCTTTAAATAAATCAACAAATAAAAATGCAAATGTTAACATTTTCAGCCAGAACTTTTTCCATCTTGAATGGGGAATGAAAATTTCACATTATATCGACAGCCAGCAGAGAGAACAATTAACAACCTACACTGTGAATAAGAGAGATTAATTTGCCAACGTCTGGTTTTATCACTTGCATATGGAACTATACTGGACTTTTTGTGCTGCTGGCTTTCTCAGGGAGTAGGCAAAACTTGTGTCTCCTACCACATTCAGAACCTAACTCACCACCCACTCCAAACAGACTTTTAATCTCTTTAAATGTTCCTAAGTTAGATCTGGAATGAAAGTTTTCTCCTCCTCATCCTCCTTTTGAATCTTGAATGGTGTCTGATCCTAAGGGGAAAAAAAAATCCATTTCTTTGGTAGTGCTTGCTTAGACTCTACAGAAGAAGGAACTTCGTAGTATCATCTTAAGAGCAGAACTGTATTTAAGCATCCAACATGTGCAGATCTGAAAGGCAACTACTACATAAGAAAGGCAAAACCTTAAATCTCATCACTGTCTCATTTCCTAACACTCAGCATAACAGATCTACTCTAGACTATTCCAGTGTGCATTATTAAGTATACAACTCTGCACATTATATTTTACATCAGATATTAATTTGCTTAAAAGTCCCTGAATACACATTCACCTGAGATGTGCTGGGCAATTAGGTAGTTTTGTTTTTAAAATATCCCTAAACACAAATTTATACAATACAATCTGTTTATAAAATCTCCAACAGGCCACTGTAGTCTAACAGATAATAATATAGCTTGAATATAGCATTTATATTGCAGGAACTTCTAAATCACTTATTTTAATGGCTACAAGAAACTTCACTCCAAGACAATGCATTCAGCTAGAATTAAAGCTCTGATTTAAAACTGCAACAAGAAAACACAGGCTTAATGCTGAGATCCCAGGCTATCACTCAATCCCTTAATTTACCTAACTGTTCTTAAATTCACTTAGATGCCCAAAGTGAAAAATGTTACAGGAGAATTTTCTGTTTCTATGGTGAGTGGAACAACCTTTGCCTGTGTCTTTTTAAGTGCTTGATTATCTGCAGTGTCATAGGACTTACTGTGCCAAACTCAACACTAAACTGTTTCTGCGTGGGGAGAGCCTGACAATTGCACCAGGGCTGTAATCAAATTAAATGGTCTTTCACAAGGCACAATTTACAACATTTTTTAAAAAAGAATAGCTTAATACTTTGATTTTAAAGCAGTTTCATTTCTGTTTTGCAACACGCTTGTTTCGCTGAAATCAGTACCTGATTACACCTAAGGTAAGATCTAGTTTATGTAAAAACTTCTTCATTAAATGAAAGCATACAAATGCCACTACCTCCCCTTTCCAGCTCCCTTCCAGCTCACAGCCAAACACCAGAGTCTTTCTTCTAGGCAAACAACAGTTATGAAAAAGATGTCCCTGGTCACCAAAAAGGTAATGTTTAAGATAGTCAGAGGAACTATGCTTTAGGGGTAAGGAACAAACTTACTCTTCCAAATTTGCCCAGCCCCAACCTTGCCTGTGATTTTTTTTTTCCAAATATATTGGCTTTGGTCTAGATAAATAAGCACATGGAGTAGAAAAGCTTTCCAGAGCTGCTGTGAACATAATTTCAAGGGGCTCATGCAGGTGTAGGCACTTGGCTTAAGAACATTGGATAACCAAACATGCAATGCTTGGCTATATTATGAAAAGCAACGACAGGCATGCATAGAAGCATGATAGGCAAACAAATCCGCTATTAGCCCAACTCAGGATGCCAGATAAAGAAATACTATTTTTCTTTCAGAGATATCACTGAAACTACCCAGTGCACATTCATTCTGCAAGTCTGGTCCTTCTACAGGTCTAGCACTAAGACTCTCAAAGCACACACCTTTACCTTCTAGGGACACTTATTTCTTGTCCCAGTCATGATTCATTCAGTGAGAGAGAAGAAAGTAGCACTGCAGCGAATCTTCCTCAAGCAGGAGGTAGCTGTAACACACTGAAGCCTCCAGTCAAGCCCTGCCAAGACAGCCTATCAAGCCAACGCATCTTCTACCTGCCATGCCTGCTTACCCAGCCAGCCCTCCCCAGGAGCTGCGCTAGCACCCTGGTGCCTCGCACTGGCAGGGAGCTTCTGTCGCCTTCCAACACCTTCTCCCTGGCAGGCTTTCCATTACTACTACTGCCAGGTGCCAGGGTTTGTGCTAGTTAAAGCTGGCACAAACATGAGTTGAATCTAGTCATTTAAATTTAAATAGTCAAAAGTAATTAGGTTTACACGTACTGCCGAATAAATAAATTTGCTATTAGGCTAGGGCTTTGTGCTGCAAGTTTCAGGCCCTTGCCAACTGTTGCGGTTAAGCTGTTAATCCCCCCCAAATCACAGATTATAATGAACATGCTGACAAACCCTAACTTTAGTGGCACAAAAGCAGCAATAATTCTCAATATTGATTAATTCAGTTAGTTAAACCTGCAGTCTAAGTTTATAACCATTCAGTGATAAACTGAGACTGACCTGCTGCCCAAGCAGGTTTTTTGATGAAGGACAGGATCAGCTTTAGTTCTCCACAGAAATACTTGTCCATTTACCATTTTCAGTTACAGAAGGCCATGAGTAAGGGAAAGCACAACATGGCTGCTTAACCTGGTCAATTATACCTACAGCACAAATGGAGAGAAAGTGTCGTGGTTTAACCCCAGCCAGCAACTAAGCACCACGCAGCCGCTCACCCGCTCCCCCCCACCCAGTGGGATGGGGGAGAAAATCAGGAAAAGAAGTAAAATTCATGGGTTGAGATAAGAACGGTTTAATAGAACAGAAAAGAAGAAACTAATAATGATAATGATAACACTAATAAAATGACAACAGTAATGATAAAAGGATTGGAATGTACAAATGATGCGCAGTGCAATTGCTCACCACCCGCCGATCGACACCCAGTTAGTCCCCGAGCGGCGATAACCCCCGCCCCCACTCCCCCCAGTTTATGTGACGTCCCATGGTATGGAATACCCCGTTGGCCAGTTTGGGTCAGCTGCCCTGGCTGTGTCCTGTGCCAGCTTCTTGCGCCCCTCCAGCTTTCTCGCTGGCTGGGCTTGAGAAGCTGAAAAGTCCTTGACTTTAGACTAAACATTACTTAGCAACAACTGAAAACATCAGTGTTATCAACATTCTTCTCATACTGAACTCAAAATATAGCACTGTACCAGCTACTAGGAAGACAATTAACTCTATCCCAGCTGAAACCAGGACAGAAAGCAAGGAATCATGGGAGAGAGCACCACAGAAATACAGGATTTTTCAAAATTTGTCATCAACTGGTAAAATAAACCTTTAAGGATGACAGCTAATCAGACTCCTTTTACTGATCACTTTATCTGATATGATTTCTAACAGCATATTTCAACAATTATGAACAAACTGCAAAAGTAAATTTATGGCTCCCGGGCGAGAAGCGTATGTTACCTACTCGCTTTGCTATCAAGAATCACAATTAAAATATTTTAGGCTTTGATGTTTTGAATGGCTGAAGCTGGCACCTGCCGGATGGTAGTGTGTGGTCATTCGGTTCAAACCCCAACCCTGACAAAAAACAGGAGGCTACAGTGTGTGTACTCGGCACAGCCCCTGCACGTCCTCATTCAAAGATCACTAATGTGCCACAATACCCTATTTCTGCTGCGGCATGAAACGGAATTTCAGAAGTAATAACGGATTTAGAGGAAAGACAAATTATCTCTAGAACTCATTCCCCATATAATTCACCCATCTGGCCAGTCCGTAAACCGGATGGGAGGTGGCATTTAAAAATTGATTATCGGCGCTTGAATGCCAATACAGCACCGTTAACAGCTGCTGTACCAAACACTGCAAACTTAACAGCTACTTTGCAAGCAGCTGCATACCCGTGGATGGCGACATTAGATATGAAGGACATGTTCTTCGTGACCCACTTGCTTGGGAAGCTACTGATAACAGTGGTGCAAAACATAGAATCAGTGCTAGGTGGATTTATCCTACATCATAAAGGGATAACCCGTTCGGCCTTCCCCACCGAAACTTTTCTTTCTTTTCTTTTACAGGATGAAATGGATCTGTATGGATGGCAACAACAACTATGGCAGTTTATCCCCAGATTAATCTCAGTTTTTCTCTTAATTGGGATAAGTATAATTCCTTTGGTCCAGACACGAGACCCTTGGGACCATGCCCTACTAAATTATATTGGAAACATTGGAATGACACCAGAAAATAAGGCAAACCTGAACCTTGCTACCTTGGTGATACATGGAGATGAGGCATATCTAAAAGATACATGGAAATGGGAGACATTAGACATAAAAGGATTTAGGATATCTCATAATAATAACAACATTCAACAAATACTATTGTTGTCCCAAAAGTGGGGTCGTTTACCCGGTGTGCAGATCTCAGAACCAGATTGCTGGTACAATTTCACTTTCACACAATCTGTACTTGCACTCTGCTTCTCGGGTAGACATGGTGTGGAATTATTGTTTGCTTTTATGATTAGCAAACGTGACTTATGGAACTCGTGTACGACAGGGTGGCCATGGACTGATGCATACATACTTTTTGACACACTGTCGTGGTTTAACCCCAGCCAGCAACTAAGCACCACGCAGCCGCTCACTCACTTCCCCCCTACCCAGTGGGATGGGGGAGAGAATCGGGAAAAAAAAAGGAAAACTTGTGGGTTGAGATAAGAACAGTTTAACAGGACAGAAAGGAAGAAACTAATAATGATAATGGTAACACTAATAAAATGACAACAGTAATAATAAAAGGATTGGAATGTACAAATGATGCACAGTGCAATTGCTCACCACCTGCTGACCGATGCCCAGTTAGTCCCGGAGCGGCAATCCCCCCACCCCCACTCCCCCCAGTTTATATACTAGATGTGACATCACATGGTATGGAATACCCCGTTGGCCACTTTGGGTCAGCTGCCCTGGCTGTATCCCCTCCCAACTTCTTGTGCCCCTCCAGCCTTTTTGGTGGCTGGGCAGGAGAAGCTGAAAAGTCCTTGACTTTAGACTAAACACTACTTAGCAACAACTGAAAACATCAGTGTTATCAACATTCTTCTCATACCGAACTCAAAACACAGCACTATACCAGCTACTAGGAAGACAATTAACTCTATCCCAGCTGAAACCAGGACACACACCTATGCCCGATCTAAATTTATCTGTGACAACACTACACAATAACATCACCTTTTGCAGGCGTGTGTGAGAGACTGAAAGAGTTAATGTCTCAAAATTGTGGTGGGGCAAGTTCTGCTTAACGATGAACTCTGCATAACAATGAACCCTGCATAGCAAGGAACCACAGGTGAAAAGAAGCCAATCAGCACCCATCAGCAACAGGAAGGGGAGGGCTCAGCTCCCTGTTCTGATATGCTGTTCTGATATGCTGAGCAGGACAGCTCACCATGCATGGCCAAAGGTCACATCTGCAGGGAAGGGGAAGTTACTCCCCAAACGACCCCCAAGCCCACGGACCCATTTCCCAAAGGCTCACAAATGGCTCATGACACCTAATTAGTCTAATGAGTTCGAGTGCCTGCCCGAAGGAGGGGCAAGGATGATAAAAGGACACAAACTGAAGCCCCACGCACACACGCCCACCAGAACACACCCACCGGAACTGGACCCCTCGGCTGACTGAACAAACACTGGACCCAGGACCAGTGAAATCTTTCTCTTCTCTCTCTCTTTTCCATAATCCCTACACCTCATCCCTTTAGACATAAACCGTTGACCAAGTCTGGGACTAGGAGTGGATCCAGCCGCCCCTAGGCTCCTCACTGAGAAGGAGTCTAGAAAGCAAGGGGGTCCGCTCTGAATCTCATGACTCAACGGGAGGGCTCTCCTTATTTGTCTTCCCTGAACTGATCCCCAAATAAGCAAGGCCTGTAGTATATGTTTGGTGATGTAAGGTTAGCACATGTTACACAGTTTACTGACGTAGTTTCATGCCAATTTTTGTTGTGAGCATACCCATTTTTGTGGTGAGCATGCCAATTCTTGTTGTGAGCGAATAAAAGTTGAGTTTTCTGAGTTAAAGGATCCCTGGTGTCATTTCACCTCAATCCTGACCTGGGAATCAGCAAACCTGAGTCGTCGTCCTGAGAAATTGGGAGGTGACAGCATGAATGGATGATTAAAGACAAAAATGAAAATCAGCAAATTCCATCTTTGAAAGGAATTAAGGGAGATGATACCATTTCAATAGGATGCCAAATTTAAAATCACGCTAGACGTATGACATCGACTTTACACATCATTGTAAAATACACCGAAGGAAGACACAGCATACATACCTGTCCTTTTAAACAGGAATGTTGGTATATTTTTACTATAGCTCATTCAGCACACATAATGTGTTTGTGGACAGACTTCAACTCTCACTCTGACCTAGGCCTTCAATTCAGGATTGAAATCGAACAACCAAATTTACCAACTCAGCCCCCCATCAAACTATCTCCTCACATTCATAATATTGGACCCTACATAATTAAAAACATAGGACAACAAAGAGTGTTATTTAACCCGACATGGTCTCTCAAACAAGTGCAACTATCAATGCAGGTTGATATCTCTGCAATTAAACCTACCTGCTCACCATTCCTGAATACATCCTATACAGGATGGTTATCATGATTACATGGACAGATTCTCACCTCTCCAAAACGATCAAGGAGAGATGTAACAGGTATACTGGGAACAGGACTAGGAATACTAAACAGCATAGATGCTGAAGTGTTAGCAAACAAAATAAACTTGGCAACCAGCAATTTACAGAATCTAGAACACCCATTAGAATCTTCTTTGACTACATTAGGAACTAGTCAATGGCTTTTGTCTGATTTATTACCTAAGTGGGAAAGAACCAATGAAAAAGACCACCAGCTAATTACCAATGCATTAGGCACTACCCAAAATAATGGTTCTCTAGCTCTTAGCTGTATCCAAGCCCAATTGTGGATACAATCTACTGTGGCATCAATTATCAGAGAAGGCAATGAGTGCATATTACCCACTGAAATTCAAAAGGTAATCTGGGATAATGCAACTAAATTTGAAAGAGAATTCCAATCTTGGTGGCATCTAATCAATTTCACTTATGACCATACCAACAGTAAAGCCACAGCTTTTGTTTTGACAATACACAATGCTTTGCTATACACCATATACCCAATCATTGCGCTGGGATTAAATAATTATGGAACTACACTCTATCCCATAGAACATAGAGTATGGGCCCTACAAAAAGGAAACAAATGGCAAACTATTGATATGGATGCATGCGTTATATGGGAACACCAGGGATTCATTTGTGAAAGTAATACCATTAAGGCCCAAGACATTTGTCTTGACACTGAACAAAATGTTTGTCATTTTGAAATACATCCTGATGAAACCCCTGAAACTGTGCTTATATATGTGGGAAATGTATGTGTTTGTATGAGAACCCTTTGTGATTCTATACTTACAGACAATACCACCATGGAGATATATAATCACTCAAATACATGTTACGGAGGCACGCACAATCAAATCCAACAGGTGTTAAAAGTCAGATTTATTCTTCAGTAAAAAGTTAGTTAGAACTCTGATAACATTAGTGAACCACAGGCTCAATGATCTAAGGGGAATGAGTACTACACAGCCGACTTAAGAATTCTTAAGATTTAAAATGATGACTCAAAATGCACATATCACTCACCTAAAAGCTGAGGGCTCTCTCCCTTGAGGAGTTACCTCAGGCGGTGCCACGACCCAAGGGGGAGTCCCCAACTGCAGACCCGCTGCTCCGAGGAGGAACTGATTCCAACATGTCCTCTGGTGGGACCCCATTTATACCCTTGTCGAATCTGATCTGTGGTCATTTAATCCCTATTGGCCAAAAAGGCCACCTCAGTGTACCTGGCACGTCTCGATTGGTCAGTTCAATTTTCAACTTGCAGCCTCTAGGGTTTGGGGTTTTTTTTCTCTTCTCCCTGCCTGGAGAAGTTTCGTTTCCTGCTTGGGGGAGTGTACTGCCACATCTGTGTTTGTAATTTTACCAAAATTGTAGGATGCGACTTTAACTATTTAGCTCCTGTGACGACTTACCAACTGCTACAATCAAACTGCACATCTTATCATGACTTACTGCCTACTCCCATTGGAATGAATCTTACATTGGTGAAAAAACTGCTACAACATGATGACCTGAACCAATTGCTAACACGAATTTGAGACAACGGACAATGAACCCTAATTACTGTCCATCATGATGCAGAAAGGATACACAATATTCTGGAAAGAGTGAAGAGAGATGGAGACCACTGGTGGGCCACCTTATTCGGATGGTTACCGACAGCAACAGGATCTTTAAATCAAATGTTACATCCTGTGATAATTTTACTCATTTCTGTTATACTATGCTTCTGTTAAACATTGTTCTATATATTAGAATGTGGAGGACAGTCAGACAAATATTATTGTCGCAAAAACCTCCTCGCATATATAAAATTGTTTAATTATATCTTTCAAATATTTAGATTTAAGCAAACCTACAAAAATTTCCCTCAAATTACAATTGGAACATATCATTGATCTGTTTATAGGCACAGAGGCAAGAGGCGACCACACCGCCACTCTGTGAGAGAGAGGTGGATTGACTTTAGTCACGGGGTGGAATGTGGTGGTGCATTTCTTTCTCCCTCTCCAGGCTGATTTATGAACTCGGGAAGTCTCGCTAGGCCTTAGCATAAGTGTAATGAGTCAGGCAGTTAAGCAACCCTTGACTGTGCCAGGAACTCTTACACAGCTAAGACAGGGAGATATGCTGTGCATCTCAAGGACTCCTGCTGCCCAGCGAAGCTGGGGCATGGGAGTAGAGATAGCCAGTTCTTTCTCATAACAACCTTGAGACATTACAGTCCTCCCCTGACAATCTTGGAGCATCCCGTATCTGTTTTGAGTTATTCTCCAACAGTCTCGGAATTTTCCAGCGCAGCTGGGATTCCAGCAATTTGTTGATGACAAAAGTCAATCATCTCCCAAACCTATAAACAGCAGTACTAAGTGAGGCCCTTTGAGCTCTCCTGGACCACAGCGGGCTGTGACCAGCATCTCCCTTTGAGTGGGATGCCTCTCAAAGCGCACAAACTTTCCTGTTTGCAAAAATCGGAGGTCTGTTGCCGAAACCCGACACGACCTGGGCTGATTCTCTTTGCTCCTTGAGGCTCGACCCTTCGCCCGTTGAGAAAGATGCCGAAGCATTCAATGTGAATATTTTCACTGACCTCGAGGGGAATTTTTAACAGGTATACCTCTTTTACTCTCTTATATGCATAGCTCTTAGTGTCTTTATGCATGCATGTGTACTAACCTGAATAGTCTATAGTAAGTTATAGCAAGTATATTATGAGATGTATTATAAGTTCATACTTTCAAATTTATAATTAAATTATTGTTGTGATTTTTACTCAACTGTGAATGAATTTTAGGCTGCTATTGCACTCATAATCCCTTTAGATATAAACCATTGCCCAAGTCTGGGACTAGGAGTTGATCCAGCCACACCTAGACTCTGACAGGAGTTTAGAAAGCAAGCGGGTCTTCTCTAAACCTTGTGACTGAACGGGAGGGTCTTCATTACCCTTTTCCACATTTCCTTTTACCCTATTATGTTTTCAGTCCCTATATACATAAGTTTAGTTTGATTCTGATTTAATTTTCCTGTGTGCATTTTATCAATGTACTAAGTAATAGTGTGAACCCTGCCAATGAATTCTGTGAAGTCACACTTTTATACAAATTTCTATTAAATCATTTTTCTATTGCTAATACAATTGGTGATTCTTTAAGTGATCTGAACTTCTCTCTCATTTTTAAATTCCCCCCCGTGACAAATTGGCATTTGCCACCATCCATGAGTCAGGATAGAGATAGAGCACTGGCCACTTCTCTCTTTCAGCAATGTCTAATGCTAGCTGGATGGCTTTCACCACTGCAAACTGACTCGATTCACCTTCTCCTTCAGCAGTTTCTGCGACTTGTCCTATAGGACTCCATACAGCAGCCTTCCACCTCCGATGCTTTCCCACAATGCAACAGGATCCGTCAGTGAACAGGGCATATTGCCTCTCATTTTCTGACAGTTTATTATACAGTGGGGCCTCTTCAGCACGTGTCACCTCCTCCTCTGGCGACATTCCAAAATCTTTGCCTTCTGGCCAGTCCGTGATCACTTCTAAAATTCCTGGGCGACTGGGGTTTCCTATGCAAGCTCGTTGTGTGATCAGTGCAATCCACTTACTCCATGTGGCATCAGGTGCATGATGTGTAGAGGAGACCCTCCCTTTGAACATCCAGCCCAGCACTGGCAGTCGGGGTGCTAAGAGGAGCTGTGTTTCAGTACCAACCACTTCTGAGGCAGCTCAAACTCCTTCATATGCTGCCAATATCTCTTTTTCAGTTGGAGTATAGCGGGCTTCGGATCCTCGATATCCTCGACTCCAAAACCCCAGGGGTTGGCCTCAGGTCTCCCCAGGTGCTTTTTGCCAGAGACTGCAGGAAGGGCCATTCTCCCCAGCTGCAGTGTAGAGCACATTTTTAACATCTTGTCCTGCCCGGACTGGTCCAAGGGCTACTGCATGAACAATCTCCCGCTTAATTTGTTCAAAGGCTTGTTGTTGCTCAGGGCCTCATTTAAAATTGTTCTTCTTCCGTGTCACTTGATAGAGAGGGCTTACAATCAGACTGTAATTTGGAATATACATTCTCCAAAAACCCACAACACCTAAGAAGGCCTGTGTTTCCTTTTTATTGGTCAGTGGACACATAGCTGCTATTTTGTTGATCACATCCATTGGGATCTGATGGTGTCCATCTTGCCATTTTATTCCTAAAAACTGGATCTCCTGTGCAGGTCCCTTGATCTTACTTTCTTTTATGGTGAAACCAGCTTTCAGAAGGATTTGGATTATTTTCTTCCCTTTCTCAAAAACTTCTTCTGCCGTGTTGCCCCATACGATGATGTCATCAATGTACTGCAGGTGTTCCGGAGCTTCACCTTTTTCCAGCGCAGCCTGGATCAGTCCATTGCAAATGGTGGGGCTGTGTTTCCACCCCTGGGGCAGTCGATTCCAAGTATACTGGACACCCCTCCAAGTAAAAGCAAATTGTGGATGACACTTTGCTGCCAGAGGGATTGAGAAAAATGCATTAGCAATGTCAATTGTGGCATACCACTTGGCTGCCTTTGACTCTAGTTCATACTGAAGTTCTAACATATCTGGCACAGCAGAGCTCAGCGGTGGCGTGACTTCATTCAGCCCATGATAATCTACTGTTAGTCTCCATTCCCCATTAGATTTCCGCACGGGCCATATGGGACTATTAAAGGGTGAGTGAGTCTTGCTGATCACTCCTTGGCTCTCCAGTTGATGAATCAGCTTATGGATGGGAATCAGGGAGTCTCGGTTGGTGTGATATTGCCGCCGGTGCACCGTCGTGGTAGCAATTGGCACCTGTTGTTCTTCAACCCTCAGCAACCCCACAACCAAAGGGTCCTCAGAGAGGCTGGGCAAGGCGGACAGCTGTTTAATTCCCTCCATCTCCAATGCAGCTATAACAAAGGCCGACCGATACTGTCGGAGTGGGAGCCGAACCCGGAGTAACGACGCGATCTCAATATGAGTATGATCGTTCTCTACTTTATTCAAGCACTACAGGGTTTATATAGTCACACGAGGCGGAGGCTGCTATTTGATTGGATAATGGCCTTTGTGCACGCGCCTTAGGCAATAATACGGTTGGTGCTTCGCCTTTGTGCACGCACCTTAGGCAAGCTGTAACGCTGACATTCGTTCCTCTTTAGTTGTTTTCCTTCTAGCTAGTTCCTCCCTTTACCAGAATCAGGACAGGTCTTATCTGC
The DNA here is from genome assembly GCA_028022735.1 of Gypaetus barbatus. Lineage (NCBI taxonomy): Eukaryota > Metazoa > Chordata > Aves > Accipitriformes > Accipitridae > Gypaetus > Gypaetus barbatus. Next base: position 38,465,471 of record CM051561.1, on the reverse strand, counting down.
CAAGGTCAAGTTACTACTGCTAAGGCCTGGATTGCTCAGGCTTAAGTATACGTGTCCTCTCTCGTCCAGCCATTCTTCCACAACTCCCCGTTCTTCTTTTTGAGCAATCCAGGTTTGATGGACCATGCGCATTATGAGGGTTTTAATACACGAAAACATACAGCTAAAGACAATTATTACGATCAGAATCATTACCAAGAGTCTACCTCCTTCAAAGACCAAGGTTTGTAACCAGCCAGTAATTCCCCATCCACTAAGTAATTTGTTTAACCATCCAAGGCCATCACTAACTTGTAACTTGCCTACTTGTTCCTTCATGGTTTGAAGGGCTTTATGAATCGATTCTGAATGATCTGACAGATTCATGCAACACATTCCATCCAGATCTTCACACCCATGACCATGCGCTAGCAATAAAAAATCTATGGCAGCTCTATTTTGTAGTGTAGCGTGTCTAATACTATCTACATCGGTAAGCAAACCATCTAATGCTACTGAGGTTAAGTTGCTCTGCTTAGCTAGCCAACATCCCATTTTTCTCATCTGGGTTAATGCTTGTGACGTAGCTACTCCTGGCGCCAGGACACTGGCGGCTATAATTTCTCCGGGGTTCCAGAATTCTACGTTCGAGTCACAATCAGATTCAAAGGCGTGGGTTTCACGTTTTGTCCTGATATGGTTCCTCCTATGTTGCCAAATTTGGGTGTTGTTTGGGAGGAATATTGTCAGGCGTCCCAAACTACATGGTCCACCTTGCAATCGAGAAGGCACTCCAGGCCATGCTCGGTCGCCACATATTAAAAATACTCCGGGTGGTAGTTGTATTGGGGCATTGCTGGACCTAGACAAGTTAGTACTTGTATAATTACACCACTCACTTGCATTGCGGTACACCGGCAAGGTCGCATTGACAACTTGCCCTTTTTTCGTGGCATTGCTGCTGTAATTAAACAGTACGCAGTAATCCATCTTTAGTGAACCAAGGAGTTCCAATTCCTGTGGCTCGACTAATGACCCAGGTAATTGAGGAATGATGCCATCCCAATTGTCAGTCTTGTTCCTGCCTGAACAAAGCTCAAAGCTTATAGAGCTCATAGGGCAGGGCCATGCCTGGTCATCCAGCGGCACTCCTATCAAACACGTGGAAAATGGGTTGTCGGCGCTAGCCATAGCCAAGCATAATGTCGATTGATTAGTTTGGTTAGCAAGCGTAAGCCATATGTTAGTTTTGGGTAAGATGGGGGGAGGCCAAATGGCCTCAGCCACGGATAAAAATAGAATAATAATCATCATGTCCGTTTGCATATTTCCCGTGACGTAGACAAAACTCGGGAATGATCTCCTTCAGGATTAACTGTGCAATCTTTGATGACTGTGGGCATGCACGTCTTCTTTAATCACCGTGAGGGTGCGAGTGCTGGTTTGATGCTCTTGCTCGGTACCCACACTGGTCCTTGATCTGTGGAGACACACATATACCCTCGGCCATTAAAAATAACTGGCACAGGACCTAACCATTCACCAGAGACTGGATCTTTGTACAGAACCTTAAATTGTGGTAACGTTGTTTTACTATTCAATTTGATCATTTGATGGTGGATCATTACGGGTGGTTCTTCCCTATCTCCCATGAGACAGAGAAAGTTTAGCGTGAATAACACCCGATGCAACCTCTGTTGAGCCTCGGTCTCAGCACCCTGCTGTTTTCGTAAATAATCCTTCAGTATTTGATGAGTACGTTCTATCATGCCCTGTCCTGTGGGAGAATGCGGGATACCCGTCACATGTTTGACTCCCCAGCGCGTTAGGAATGCTCTGACTTTCTGACTTGTATATGCGGGTCCGTTGTCTGTTTTTATGCACGTAGGGACCCCAAGAATTGCAAAACAGGCAAGTAAATGTTTACAAACATGTTGAGCCTTTTCACCAGGCAAAGCCGTGGCCCATATCATTTTTGAAAAGGTATCAATCGTTACATGTACATATTTTAATTTTCCAAATTCTGGAACGTGTGTGACATCCATTTGCCACAACTCTAGGGCTTGCAAGCCTTTAGGGTTAACCCCCAAGCCTATGCCTGGCCCATGATTTCCACATTGTGGGCAAGCCTGTATTATTCCTTTTGCTTCATTTTCTGTTAAGTCAAACTGGCGTCTTAGCCCTTTGGCATTTTGGTGAAAGTGTTCATGACTCTGTCTTGCCTGTTGAAACTTGTCCATGGGGGGCATGGTAACTATACTCACTAGCTGGTCAGCCACATGATTTCCCTCACCAAGACCTAATTCGAATTGGTGACTGCGGATATGTAGTACACAGCACTGAGCCGTGCGTTGGGACATGATTGAACGCAACTGAATAAATAGCTGTCCCAACCTGGGATTCGACGTTTCCCGCAAAAGTGCATCCTCGAGACGTGGTACTACTCCTGCGACATACAAGGAGTCTGTGACCACATTTAGAGGAGTACTAAGCCAATTTTTTAGTGCCCAGGTAACTGCACTGAGTTCTAAGGTCTGTAACGAATCTCTCGGGTGGCCATCAATCATATGATGTTGCCATTCAGTTCCGTGTCTCCACACACATGTTGCTTTATGCGATCGTCGACCCGCATCGGTGTATACTGTGACCCCTTCTGTCAGAGGTGTAGTACACACTTTGGACCTTTCTAACCACTGGTTTCGCGAAAGAACCTGCCACAATTTCCCTGACGGCTGTTGGGAATGAATCTTTCCGTCATAGCCAAGCAGAGCATTTTGTATGGGTAAGGAAGTACGGAGCCACCAGTCTATGTCAGCAGCATTTGTAGGGATGCTAATATCCTCTGGTTCATGCCCGCTCATCTCAATTATTCGCGAGCGTCCCTTACGTATCAGGGTGGCTATTGCTTGAGTACGCGTTTCAATGCTGGTTTTGGGCTGTACACTCAAAAACACCCATTCCAATACACCAAACTCATCATTTTGCAATTCGCATTTGCCAGTGGCATTGGAGGTTACAGAAGAGGAAGATATCTCCCCGTTCTTCTTTTGCCATTGGCAAATGACTGCGTATGGTGAGGTTTTACCATTACAAATTAATAAAGAGATTGGCAAGCCCAACAGGCGCCGTGTGGACCATGACCGTTGCAGTTTTTCTCCTATTTGTCGCAGTGTTCTTGTCTGCTCTGTGTTCAACGAGACGGTATCTGCTGGGTTGGAACCCCTTAACAGGCACGTCAGTGGGGCAATATCGGAATTCGAAATACCGACACAATTGCGAACCCATTGAATGTCTCCAAGTATAGTCTGTATATCGTGGAGAGTTTGAATTTGAGTAGAAAGTTCAGTTTTTTGTGGGCGGATTTTTGAGTCCGAAATAGTCCATCCTAGATATTTCCACGGGGCTGAACGTTGCACTTTTTCTGGAGCAATGACAAGACCTTTTGTCGATAGGGTGGTGACTAGCTGTTTTAGTGACGCATCAGTGAAGGGTTTTTCTTGACAACAGAGGATGTCGTCCATATAGTGATAAATGATGGTTTCCGGCCATTGATTGCGCAGTGGTTGAAGTGCCCAAGCGACATAAAGCTGGCACAGCGTGGGAGAGTTCTTCATGCCTTGTGGTAAGACAACCCATTCATATCGTTCTGCTGGGGCAGCTTTATTTGTTGATGGAAGTGAAAAGGCGAATCGTTGAGTGTCCTGCGGGTGCAGCGGAATAGTAAAAAAACAGTCTTTCAGATCTACTATTAAGATGTGCCAGCCTTGAGGTAACATATTAGGGGAAGGCATTCCGGGTTGCAACGCACCCATTGTTTGCATTTGATCATTCACTTTTCTCAGATCATGTAATAATCGCCATTTTCCATTTTTCTTTGGGATTACAAATATTGGAGTGTTCCATGGACTGACAGATGGTTTGATATGTTCTGCAGCTAATTGTTCGGCGACTAACTGTTTGGCTGCTTGCAGTCGCTCCTCTGTTAAAGGCCACTGGTCAACCCACACAGGGTCATTGGTATTCCACACTAATGGTGGGTTGGGCGACTGCGCGCCAGTGACCGCAGCTAAAAAGGCGTAGTAGTTAGCACAGCTCCAATTTGAGTTAAGACATCCCTGCCGATTAAGGCCTCCAAGGTTGACGGTAGGGATAAGACATACACTTTGAGTGTAGCTTTTTGCCCTTCTGGAAAGTGTAATTGTACAAGATGTTTACTGATTTTTGAAATGGAATGTCCTCCAACTCCTGCGATGGATGACGTAGGTAGTTCGACCGGCCAGGCTGTAGGCCATACTTTATCAGAGATAATGGTGACATCCGCTCCAGTGTCGAGCATTGCTTTAACTCGGCAAGACATGCCGCGTTGCCATAGAATGACATCCATAGTGGGACGTTGGTCCAGTTTTGCAGTGAAGCAAACAGCAGGTCCAGTTGATCCAAAGCCGCGATTTCCCCGGTGTATATCTGTTGCAGGAGGGTATTGTAATGGATTGTCCAAGGCTATTATCTGTGCTATCCGACTACCCTTAGGTATAAATAAAGGAGGGCACACAGTGAAGGCCATGATGTAGATTCGACCTGTGTAATCAGCATCGATTACCCCTGGTATGATTACAAGTCCTTTTATTCCTGCTGAAGAACGGCCCACTAATAGGCCCCCAATAGCACTAGTTTGTGTAAATAAGGGACCTTCGGCATTGCTGGGTATTTTTTGAACGTTGGAATCAATAAGAGTGACATCTATTGTGGTTTCCACGTCGACTCCCAAACTCCCTCGGGTTGCTGGCCGATGTTGTTGTAGAAAGCCTGGGTGTTGGTTGGAGGGTTTATTTGTGTCTGCACGCGGCCTCTCTCCGCGTTCTGCTTCCCGTTTCCCGTACAAGCTTTGGTGGCATGAGTACCCTTCTGGCATCGATCACACCAAACTGTGGCTCAGCAGTTGGATTTAACATGCCCTTGTTGTCCACAGCGATAGCAATTTCCTCCGAATTGTGTCTTATGGTTTGGCTTGTTTTGTTTTCTGGGGGACCGATCACTCCCTTTCTGTGCTACAGCCTTTATAGCTCCTTGTACCGCAGCAGCAACTGTGTGGCTCTGGCGTTGGGTCTCAGCACGTTCTACTCGCATGAGCATCTCTTCTACTCCTGCTCCTTTTGGGAGACTGGCTAGAATACTCTTCGTGATTTTGTTTGCGTTGTCAAAAGCCAGGACTTTGAACATTTGTTGTTTGCTTTCTTCCGATAAATCGGGGTGAGCTCTGAGGGCTTCCCATAAACGGTCCACAAAGTGACTGAAGGTTTCTGTCGCTCCTTGCACCAAAGTGCTAAATGAAGGTGCAGATGCACCTGGCAGTCCCATGAAGGCATCCAAAGCCAGCTGAGCGGACAGGCGTAACAGGTTGGCAGGAAAAGTCAATTGAGTATTTAGATCTGCGTATGGTCCCACTCCAAGCAGCATGTCATGAGTAACGCCATATAATGGATCTCCAACTTGTTGTCTTTGGGCAGCTGCACTCACAGCTCTTTGACTCCACGCTGATTGCCACAACAGATATTGTGTGGGCGTTAGCAAAAGTCTCATTAGATTTTGACAGTCATACGGACACATCAGATCTGCAGAAAAAATCCAGCTCACAATTTGGCGCGTAGCTTCAGATTTTAGTCCGTAAGTGGAGACAGTAGTGCGTGCTTGCTGTAAGATTTTCCAGTCATGTGCTTCCCACTTTTGCCCTCCTGCTTCCTGTACGACTGGAAACGCCATGTTCAGCGGAGAAAGCTGTCCTTCTAAAATCGCATTCTTAATAATTCCGCTCCAGCGGGTGGGTTGTGGTTGAGTAATAATGTTTTGTAAGCAAGGAGGTTTATCCTGCTCTTTGGTAACAGTTTGTAGTTCCAATTTATCAAGGCGCTGTAAAACGGTTTGTAACATTTTGGTCACAGCGTCATTCGCATGTTGCTCTTCCTTCTCAGAAGGTGGCGTCGCAGGGCCAGGGGATACGTCAGTCGATGATGGTAAGGGTGGATACAAAGGCGGAGCTGAGGGCGGTTCGGGAGGAGGCGCAAGAGGTGGAGGACAGCAAACGGCTCCACCTAACTCTTTGTCACTCCCAATGGGCGTTGCAGTCTCCTCCCCTGGAGGCTGCATCGGTTGTACTTCCTCAACTGGCTCAGTATGGACCGGAGGCTCACTGGCGGTAACTTCCGCATTTGCATGGGGCGGTGTCGGGCTCGGAGACACTAGCTGAGCAACTTCCAGAGGGCTGTTACAAACCGGGGCAGAGATCCCGCTCACAGGGAGCAATCCCGGGAATACCCCACGAAGGCTTGCTCCGAAACCTGATCGCTTCGGAGGGTCTGTCTTTCGCTCTGGCCCCAGCATCTGTGCCGCCGCGCAGGCAATCTCCCTCTCTGCTTTCATTTCTTTTAAAGTCTCTAGCACGCTATGCCACAGCGCCCGAACAGCCTTTACCTCCTTTTCGTCTTTGTCCGTGCCCTTTATAGTCTTTTGCCACATCGTTTCCCCAAAGTCCCGCCATTCCGTAACCGAAAATAACATATGGCTGTCTGAGAAATGTCCCCACGCTTGCCCCAGCTTGATCAGACAGACTAGTTGTTTCACCGGGGTTTCTATCCCTCTCTTAGAGAGGATCCCGGCGAGTAACTTAGCTGCCGCTTCCAGCTCCATCGCTGCCACTGAGGGGTGAGGAGCGACCTCACACTGCCCGTGCAAACCCTGCTGGGGGCAGGGCTGCCGACCCTCAGCCGTTGTTTCCCACTCCCCTCCTCTTGCTGCTTACCGCAGGCTCGGAGAAGTCGGTCTCGCTACTCCCTAGTCGAGCCGAACCATCCTCTGCTACCAGATGTCGGAGTGGGAGCCGAACCCGGAGTAACGACGCGATCTCAATATGAGTATGATCGTTCTCTACTTTATTCAAGCACTACAGGGTTTATATAGTCACACGAGGCGGAGGCTGCTATTTGATTGGATAATGGCCTTTGTGCACGCGCCTTAGGCAATAATACGGTTGGTGCTTCGCCTTTGTGCACGCACCTTAGGCAAGCTGTAATGCTGACATTCGTTCCTCTTTAGTTGTTTTCCTTCTAGCTAGTTCCTCCCTTTACCAGAATCAGGACAGGTCTTATCTGCCAAGGTCAAGTTACTACTGCTAAGGCCTCGATTGCTCAGGCTTAAGTATACGTGTCCTCTCTCGTCCAGCCATTCTTCCACACGATACCCCTTTGGGTCCTTGAAATACCCTCTCCTGGGATAGTCTATGCCAAGGATGCACAGGGCCTCTGGGCCGGTCACAATGGGGTGTTTATGCCACTCATTCCCAGTTAGAATCACTTCAGCTTCCAATACAGTTAGCTGCTGGGTCCCTCTGTCACACCAGAAATACAAATGGGTTCTGCCCCTTTATAACTTGATGGCATTAGGGTACATTGTGCACCAGTGTCTACTAGAGCCTTATATTCCTCTGGGTCTGATGTGCCAGGCCATCGAATCCACACTGTCCAGTAGACTCTGTTGTCCCTTTCCTCCACCTGGCTGGAGGCAGGGCCCCTCTAATCCTGGTTAGAGTATCCGTTACTCACTTTTCGCAAATGTGAATCAGAAGTCCCTTCAAGAGGATCGGAAATGAGATCAGCCCTTCTACTCCGTCTGGGGCACTGCTCACTGGAAACTGGAGCAGCAGTTTTCCAAGAAGAATTCTCTTTTCTGATTGCTTTTTCTTGCAACTCCCGTACCCGTGCATCTAGGGCTGAGGTAGGTTCTCCATCCCACTTCCTCATGTCCTCTCCATGGTCACGCAGGTAAAAGCACAGGTTAGCCCATCGCGTGTACCTTCTCTCTCCTCTCTCTTGGGCAGAGGGATGCTTACTCCTAATAGCTGCGATGTGGGCCTGTACAGGTGGGGAGGAGGACATATCCACTTTGAATTGCTGGAACTCTCAGGACAATTCCTCTACAGCCGAGACACAGGCCCATAGGGAGGAAGAGAGACTTCCTTCGTATTGCCGGAGTTGGACAGCCAGTTTGTCCACTGTTTGTCCATTGCCTTCTTTCCAGGACATTACTGCCAATGAGTTGGCATAGGTTGGTGGTGCACTTCATAGAAGCTTCCGCCACATGGGTCACATGCATTGGACTTCATCTGGATCTGTGGGTGACTGCTCATTTTCCAGATCTTTATAAATCACCTCCAGCATGGCTAATTCCCTCAGGTACTGGATACCTCTCTCCATGGTGGTCCACTTGCCTTGGTGACATGTAACTTCATCCTTGAAGGAGTATCTTTCCTTCACACCTGACAGAAGTCACCTCCAGAGGCTGAGGACTTGTGTTTTTCTCCCAATCGCCTTGTCAATGCCCCCTTCCCTAGACAGGAATCCCAGCTGCTTGGCTTCCTTACCCTCTAATTCCAAATTACTGGCCCCATTATCCCAGCATCGGAGCAGCCAGGTAACAATGTGCTCACCTGGATGGCGGCCAAAATCTTTACGCATGTTGCGCAACTCAGGGATAGAGATCAGGTGATTATTTCGGGTTCTGCCTTTTTCTCCTGTTCTCATGTGTGGTGGGTTGACCCTGGCTGAACGCCAAGGTGCCCACCAAAGCTACTCTATCACCCCCCCCCTCAGCTGGACAGGGGAGAGAAAATATAACAAAGTGCTCATGGGTCAAGATAAGGACAGGGAGAGGTCACTCAACCAATTACCGTCACGGGCAAAACAAACTCGACTTAGGGAAAATTAACTTAATTTATTGCCTATTATCCAGAGTAGGGTAATTAGAAATAAAACTAAATCTTAAAACACCTTCCCCCCACCCCTCCCTTCTTCCCGGGCACAGCTTCACTCCCGGATTCTCTACCTACCCCCCCCAGAGGCACAGGGGGACTGGGAATGGGGGTTGGGGTCAGTTCATCACAAGTTGTCTCTGTCGCTTCATCCTCTTCAGGGGTGTATTGGCTTTGTGTGGCAAGGTTTTGGTAGCGGGAGGGTTACAGGGGTGGCTTCTGTAAGAAGCTGCTGGAAGCTTCCCCTGTGTCCGACAGAGCCAATACCAGCCGGCTCCAAGACGGACCCGCCACCGGCCAAGGCCGAGCCATTCAGCGATAGTGGTAGTGCCTCTGTGATAACATATTTAAGAAGGGAAAAAAAGTTGTGGCAGGCACAGAAACTGCAGCCGGAGAGAGGAGTGAGAACATGTAAGAGAAACAACTGTGCAGACACCAAGGTCAGTGAAGAAGGAGGGGGAGGAGATGCTCCAGGCGCCGGAGCAGAGATTCCCCTGCAGCCTGTGGTGAAGACCATGGTGAGGCAGGCTGTCCCCCTGCAGTCCATGGAGGTCCATGGTGGAGCAGATATCCACCTGCAGCCCGTGGAGGACCCCACGCCGGAGCAGGTGGGTGCCTGAAGGAGGCTGTGACCCCATGGGAAGCCCGCGCTGGAGCAGGCTCCTGGCAGGACCTGTGGATCTCTGGAGAGAGGAGCCCGCATTGGAGCAGGTTTTCTGGCAGGACTTGTGACCCCGTGGGGGACCCACGCTGGAGCAGTTTGTGAAGAACTGCAGCCCGTGGGAAGGACCCATGTTGGAGAAGTTTGTGGAGGACTGTCTCCCGTGGGAGGGACCCCACGCTGGAGCAGGGGAAGAGTGTGATGAGTCCTGCCCCTGAGGAGGATGAAGTGGCAGAAATAACGTGTGATGAACTGACCGTAAACCCCATTTTCCATCCCCCTGTGCCGCTGGGGGGGGTAGATAGATAATCTGGGAGCGAAGTTGTGCCCGGGAAGAAGGGAGGGGTGGAGGGAAGGTGTTCTGAGGTTTGGTTTTATTTCTCATTACCCTTCTCTGGTTGATTTGTAATAAATCAAGTTAATTTTCCCCAACTTGAGTCTGGTTTGCCCGTGACGGTAATTGGTGAGTGATCTCTCCTGTCCTTATCTCGACCCAGAAGCCCTTTGTTATATTTTCTCTCCCCTGTCCAGCTGAGGAGGGGGGCATGATAGAATGGCTTTGGTGGGCAACTGGCGTCCAGCCAGGGTCAACCCACCACAAGGGGCAGGACTCCTCACACTCTTCCCCTGCTTCACCATGGGGTCCCTCCCACGGGAGACAGTCCTCCACAAACTTCTCCAACGTGGGTCCTTCCCATGGGCTGCAGTTCTTCACAAACTGCTCCAGCATGGGTCCCTTCCACGTGGTGCCATCTCTCACACTGCCTCACCATGGTCTTCACCACGGGCTGCAGGGGAATCTCTGCTCTGGCGCCTGGAGCATCTCCTCCCCCTCCTTCTTCACTGACCTTGGTGTCTGCACAGTTGTTTCTCTTACATGTTCTCACTCCTCTCTCCGGCTGCAGTTTCTGTGCCTGCCACAACTTTTTTTCCCTTCTTAAATATGTTATCACAGAGGCACTACCACTATCGCTGATTGGCTCAGCCTTGGCCAGCGGCGGGTCCGTCTTGGAGCTGGCTGGCATTGACTCCATGGGACATAGGGGAAGCTTCTAGCAGCTTCTCATAGAAGCCACCCCTGTAACCCTCCCGCTACCAAAACCTTGCCACACAAACCCAATATATCGTGATGACCCTGGTTCACCTTCATCCCTCACTAAGCGAGCTGATTTATTTGTGTATTTCTTATTCTGTATAGGGGCAACTGACACTGGCACACGTTGGTTCTCTGGTTCAGCTGCAGTGCCTGTTACGGGGGTTTGAGTAGCCACGGTGCCTGTCGCTGGGATTGGGGTAGCCACAGTACCTGTCGGTCTGTTTTCCCTCCTTTCCCCCTGAGGGTGCTGCAGAATATCAAGCAGTGTTTGGTAGATACTGGCCAGGGCCCAGCACAGTGTGGTAAGTTGTGCCTCTCTGGAATAGCCACAGCATTTTCCTTTCAAATATTCTATCGCTTTATCAGGGTCCTGTAGTTGTTCGGGAGTGAAACTCCAAACCATAGGAGGTGGGAAGTTCTCTAGATACCTGCCCATCTTCTCCCACATGCCATGCCACTCATGACTGTCCAGCCTTGGGGCAGATCTCTGGGTGGTATTCTTAAAAAACTTTTTTGTAGCCCTAAACAAGACCTGAAACATATTCAGGAGACATAGCACTAACAGCATGCTGGCTTGCGCATCCCAAGGATATTCAAAATTCTCAAAAGCTGTTGTAATTAGCCAGAAGGAGAAAAGGGAGGTGAACGGATGGGGGGAAGTATCCCCCCCCCGACTTCCCCATGGATTGGGTGCGATTACCAATGAAATCCGATAGAAGGTGCCCGAAGTATGGAAATGATATCACTGCCTCATACAGATACCAGCTTAACCTCATGACCAGTGATGTAATCATTTCATAAGTTGACATTGCCCAGTATAGCAAAATGATAATCCTGATCCCTCTCCCAGAGGCGATAAACATAACCACAGGGAATACATAGAGCATATAAGAACTTACACAATGCCACCATGTGAACAAATGAACCAACATTGTGACCAGCGACTATTTAACTAATATAAGAAATGCATATAACAAATTTTTTTTAACACGCTCTGGCCAGATCTGTCATTATCTCAACCCTTCATGCCCCATGTTGGGCGCCAAAAAGGACTGTCGTGGTTTCAGCCCAGCCGGTAACAAAGGACCAGGCAGCCGCTCGCTCACTCCTCCCGCCCCCCCTCCGGTGGGATGGGGAGGGGAATTAGAGGGGAGAAAAGAAAAAATAACCGGAACCTCGAGGGTTGAGATAAGGACAGTTTACTGGGACAACACAAAAAGAGAAGTTACAACAACAACAACGGTACGAATAAAAGAATATACAAAAGGAGTGATGCACAGTGCAACTGCTCACCACCCGGAACCCAACGCTCTGCCACTTCCCCCACTGAAAGCTGAGAGCCCCCCAGCCCGCTCCCCATTTATATACTGAGCATGATGTCACATGGTATGGAATAGCTCCTTGGCTAGTTCAGGTCAGCTGTCCTGGCTATGCCCCCTCCCAGGTTCTTGTGAAAATTAACTCTATCCCAACCGAACCCAGGACAGACGGTATCAAGCAGTATCTTTACATACTCTATCTGATATTACTGGCTTGCAAAGGTTAACCTTGCTTCTAAGAGAAATGCTTAGGCAATCTTGTGGTTTCTGTTTGTTTAAACATACAGGTACTCATGGGAAACAGAGCCCAATCTATCTCAGGTCTTAAATCCTCCCAGAATTATTATCCCTTCCTTCAGAAGAAAAAAAAAAGTGTTTCCATAGCAATTAAGTAGAAATTTTTGTCAATATTGATAGTGTTTTTTCACCTATTATATGTTGCAAGTTCTCTCAGAAGATAGAAATAAACTGCCAGCTGCTGCCAAGAATACAGGGATGATATCAAGCATACATTTTCTTAGTCCACTGGGCCAAGAGAAGATTAAATCTGACTCAAGCCTTCTCTTTCTCCAAGAAACATTTAACTCTTCTTTGGAACGGTCATACATTCTTGTCACCCCACAGTCATCTAACTAGTGGTGTAAAATACAGCAAATTCATACTTTAATCTGCATTTACTTTGTTGCTTAACTAAAGATTTTTATTATGAGAAAATGTGGGTTATGGTAAAGGAAAGCAAGGATTGTATGCTGTTTTTCTAGGCACTTCTTACCACTAGAATTGTAATCCTGCCTAAAGAAGGCAAGTTGTTTTTAGACTCATAAGTGTAACAACAATGCTGCTTTCTGTTTCTTCATTGGAGCAGAAGTAATAATGCCGCTTTTCCAGTGCATTTAGTGCAGATATATAGTATAATCAGGAATTGCTGACTTAACGTGATTTTGTTGCTTGTCATTAAACATAAAATAACTCTGGTACAAAACATTTTAAAAGAATTGTCATTTGATAAAATATGGGGGGGATACAGGGGAATTAAAATCTTCAAGTGGATTTAAAACCTAACAGAGGTTAACACCATCCATTCAAATTATTTACAAACATATTTAATGTGTCAGGACTTGGAACATAAAATACTTTCTGTTCAAAATCTAAGTAAAATTAAAATGTTAGAACTTGGCATATTCCTGCTTTTTTATTCTAACAAGAAATTTAAGGCTTACTATAATTGTCAAAAGGATATGGCAGTTTTTAGTTTATATTATCCAGCTCATGCTAACATGAAATATTATAGAAATTCAGCCACTTCCCTGCATCTAGGAGGATTTGATGGTTGTGTTTGCAGAATCTTAAATCAGAGATTACCCACTGGCTTACCATGAAGTGTCATGCTGGATTGGTGATGTGGCTGTGGTTGCAAGTTCTTTGCCACTGCCTATCACTGCAGGAGATGTGGCTGCATCCTTCCTAGATCCTGAAGCTGTCCCTGTGGAATGAAGTGAAGATGATTCAAACATCAGAAGCTAGTAAGTTTTGGGCAGATGATTCATGATTCTGCATTACTACAGAACACTGGAACTAAAAGTTGCAACATTTTTGGAGTGCCATATATACAGTCAAATGGCAATCAAAGAACTCATTATCAGCTGACAGTACTGTGCATAGCATGCATTTCAGGATCACGTAGAATCAGATCTGTAGAATAAGCTACACACTACAACCTTCATCTTACTGTCCAAAGTTTTACAGACTTGCACTGTTATCATTTCTTATAGTGGTCCACAGGATCCAGCTTGTTTCACAGATGCAGTTCTCATGACATGCTACAAGATGTTAGTTCTCCAGTATTTTTCTTTCAATAAAATAGAACTGTTAGTCCATTCCTTCTTTTCCCCCCAATAATCCTTGAATTACAAAATAATTTAGGTTGAAAGGTGAAATCTGGAGGTCACGTAGTCCAATCCTCCACTCAAAGGAGGGCCAACAAGATCAGGTTTTTGAGGGACATGTCCAGTTAGGTTTTGAATATTTCCACTGATGGTGATCCAACCTCTCTGAGCAACCTCTCTGGTTCCAATGTTTGACCACCCTCACAGTAAAAAATGTTTTCTATATAGCTAATCAGAATTTCCCAAGTTGTAACTTTTTTCCATTGTCTCTTGCTCTGTTGCTGATGACTTCCAAGAACAGTCTCATTCCCTCTTCTCTACACCCTCTCCTTAGGTAGCTGAAGAAAGCAGGAAGATGTGTGCTGAATCGTCTCTTAAGATTGAACGCACCCAGCTTTCTCAGCCTCTCCCAGTAGGTCATATGCTCCAGCCCCCTGACTGTCCTAGTTGCCTCTGTTGGACTTCCTACAGTTTGTCAGTGTTCTCCTTGCCCTGTGGAGCCCCAAACTTGACATAGTACTCTACAGATACAGTATCACAAGAGTTGATCAGAGAGTAAAGGGTCACTGTCAACCTGATGACCACAATTTTGCTATTATGGCTCAGTATGAGGTTTGGTTACTCTATCATCACACAGGCACACTGCTGACTCGTGTTCAACTTGCTGTTCAGCAGGACACCCAGTTCTTTTCTAGCAAAACTGTTTTCTAGGTTGTCAGCACCCAGTTGATCCTGTTACTTCAGATCAGTCCAACCCAGTTGAAGGAACTGGCATTTCCCCTTGTTGAACCTCAACAGGTTTCTGTCAAAACATTTTCCCAGCCTGTTAAGGTCCCTTGAATACTGAACCTTACTCTCCGGTATATTGACTGCTTCCCTGGTTGGTATTGTCTGCAAACTTGCTGAAGGTGCATCCTGTCCTGCTGTCCAGGTTGTTAATGTTAAACAGCAGGGACTTCACTAGCAACTGGCTGCCAGCTGGACTGATGACAACCCTTTGAGGCTGGCAGTCCAGCCAATTTTCCATCCATCTTCCACCTTTCACCCACCCACCTAAGAACTGGGTTTTATAGATAGGATTTAGTTAGACAACTTGCATACAGGTAGTCAGAGGTAAGTGGAATAGGCAAGTTAGGAGTAATCTGATTTACTACACAAAAGCCTGAGGGTTTGGACTTTTTTAATCTAGCCTAATTAGCTCTGTCCAACCAACATCACTTAACTAAACAGTAAATATAGGGAAAACTACAAGTCTCAGCAAAAATTAAAGTCAAACCAGTATTTAGCTCTTCAAGTAATTCTGTTATGTCTAAATATTTCTCGGCTCTGTGAACAGCAACATTATCTACCATCCATGCTGAAATATGAAGCAACACAACAAGGTTGTAATTCTAGCTTCAGTGCAAAATTTACAGCTGTCCAAGGGATTAAGATTATTTAAAATATTGCATTGATTTAAGATGTATAAAAATATATACAATCTAGTAAAACCACATGTTTTAAGGTGTATTCTAGAGAGGCTAACAAAAAGAAAATTATTCTTATTGCCCTGCTATAATGCATTGTGCTTCAGTACCATGCAGTGAAAAAATCTTGCCTGACAAAGAGTTAATTATCAGTGAAGGAACTCTTAGAAATATTATGTGGATATGTACTGATTGTGTGTCCCTGGTAACTTGATAGTGTGCCAATCCATGATGAGAAGAGTGGGTATGCATATAAAGACTGGAAGCCTCTTGCTTAGACTTTTGGCTTTATGATGGACTACGAGATATTTAGAAATCATTTCATGTAATAGTGGAATGAGGCAGCTGGATTTTAGGAAACTAATACCGAAGTAATAAAAACCTGGTGAGCATGTGTGACCGTCTGACAAATTATAGTCAATGTCTCAAACATTCGTTAAAGAACTTTGGTGGAGAAAACGGCCTCTGTAAAAACGCTGGAGTTTTGTGAACAGGACAATGTGGCCGGAGGAGAGGGCCCCACGGAGGGTGGGACCGCACTTCTCCAAAGCCACAATTCCTTATCTTAAGTGACCAGGAGAAGGAGCACAGCATATGCGCCTGGAGGAGGAGGCCCCACGGAAGATGGGACTGTGCTTCTATCTGAAGCGGTCATGCCAGCAGGAGAAGAGAGGCAACTCCGCAATGAACCGCCCCCCCCAAAAAAAGCTCACCGACCGATTCCAGAGAACCCCGGGAGTGGAGACTGCACATGTCGAGACCATCAACTAACACACTATAAAAGAAGGGAGAACGAGTTCTCAGTGCGCGCCCTCCAGAACTGGATCTCTACGCTGGCTGGACCAACGCTGGACCCAGGACTGGTGAAATCCTTCTCTTCTCTCTTTCTTTCTTTCTCTCTTTCTCTCTCTCTCTCCCTCTTTTTCTTCTCTCTTTTCCACAGTCCCTACACCTCATCCTTTTAAACATAAACCGTTGACCAAGTCTGAGACTAGGAGAGGATCTAGCCGCCCCTGGGCTCCTCTTTGAGAAGGAGTCCAGAAAGCAAGGGGGTCTGCTCTGAACCTCGTGACTCAACGGGAGGGATCTCCTTCTGATACATTTCATGTTCCTTTTTCCATTTCTCTTTCTACACCTCCCTTCTCTTTTCAAACAGCGGCTTAATGACATGCTGCAAGGTTCATATTGATAAGTTCACTTGTACTTGGGCAAGGTTAGCTAGGTTGAATAAATGTTGATTGTTGTTTGAACTCCCCTGGTGGTGTTTCACCTTAATTCCGACAAAGGAAATCCACGAACCTGAGTCGCTCCAACCTTGGGACGCGACATCTTAATTGGCGTCACGGACAGGATTTCCCTTGTTGGAAGGGAGATTTTAGAGGGATACCGGACCTCCACTCGGAGAACGGGTGGGGAGGATCTGGGAAGGATCTCTCAACAATAAGTCGGGAGAGATCCGAGCAGTGGCAGACATAGAGGCCCGGGAAATATCTGTGTCTGACTGTTCCCCTGTTTTAGAGAAGCTAATTGCCTATAAAGCCCACCCTTCCCCACAAGGAGTAGCCTGGGCACGAGACCACTGGCATGACCCAAAAGCCATTGTAGGAAGAATTGAGAAGCTAGCAAAAGAAGGCAGGTTTCGCCTGGGAAAAGGGAAGACTGTAGTGTGTGCAGTGTTAGGGGCCGCACTCGTAGCAGCTCAGGAAGACAGACAGGAAACAATGAGAGCTGAGCAGGCAGATAAGGAGAAGATTCAGTCCCTGCAGGATTTAGTTAAAGTCCTGCAAGAGCAGTTAACTGCTGAGCGTAATACAACGCAGCGGCTTCATGCCACCTTGTCTGATGCATTAGATCGGGAAAGAATTTTGCGAACCGAGGCGGACGAACGATCCGACCTGGACTTAAACCTGGAAGGTCTAGAGGTAGTTCAGGTGAAACAGCAAAAATCTTTATACCCAAATCAAGAGTTAGAATGTACCAGAAAAGTTTTTTACCCTGAGAATGAAGGGATAGCAATGAGACCATTAATTAAAACAGAAACCATAGACAATGGCCAAAATGGCAGAGCACCACACATGACCATTAAGACAATACCATATTCCGCCACTGAATTATCTAAAATTCAGGAAAAGTACAGCCGACTAGCAAAGGAGACCGAAACAGAATATGTGTGGAGGGTGTCATTAACTGGTGGTGACCGGATTTTATTGTCAGAAGATGAAGCCCAAGGATATTGGGGCCCTGGAGTGTTCCTAACTACCAATGATCCTAGGGAACCATGGTCTCTGACACAGCGGGCAGCTTACTGGGCAGGGGGAATAGACCAAATGGAACGAGGAGAACCAACACGGATAGACACCCCTTCTATAAATCAGTTAACCGAGAGCTTACAGAAAACTGCTTGTCTCCAATTAATGCATGATAGGCGATTAGTGCCACAACAACCCTCTCCGATGTTGTTAAATGCCAATCCCGATAGAATGACTCCTCTAATCTGAGGTTTACCAGATTCTTTGAAATTATATGCTGTCCAGCTGCAGGATAGATTACGCGATGCGATAGCACCTAGAGGAGGCAGGCGGAATGCAGGAGGGGCCCTGACCTGGGGAGAAGTGGCACAGGAATTGATTAACTATGGCCGGAGAATGGGTCTCACAAGGGAAGAAAGCAGGGCTAAGCCTGCTATCCGTCGAATAGAAGGACCTGGCCGACCTCCCCCATCTAAGACTGTAAACACCAAAAAGCCGTATGGGGGTCAGCGGAATTTGTTGTGGGCAGAAGGGATAGAAAAGGAAATTCCCTGGGATGTGATGGACGGCTTGCCCACCTCTATCCTAGAAAAGTTACTGCTAGGGTGGAAAGACAAGAACAAGGAGCCTCCCCATATTGAGTTAAACATTCGAGACTATAAGGGGGTGAATCCACAGTTGCTGGCATCTCCCACTCCCCAAACGCCTACTGCCCCAGGGGAAGGTATGACTGTCCGCAGGACGGGAAACTAGACAGGCTGTCCCCAGTAAGTGAGCCGGGGGACAGCCAGTGGGTTTATTTAAGGAGGCTCACTGAAAATAAGACAGGAGACCTGTTGATTACTTTTCCCCTTGGTCCCTTTAAGACCCCAGTAACTTTTTTAGTTGATACGGGTGCTCAGATGTCAGCACTCCGGGCGGATGTTGCTAACCGCAATGGAATAATTGCAGATAAGAAGCAGATATGGGTCACAGATGTTTTCAGAAGCTCCCAACCATAGCCGACAGCCAAAGTTAAATGCTGGCTGCCAGGGGATTCGTCCCCTGTTGAGGTTACTATGATACTAGGTCCTCTACCCACCAATATTCTAGGACTTGACCTCTTAAAGGGCCGGTAATGGGTAGACTCTAAGGGAAGAGAATGGAAATTCGGGTGTCCCACAATCTCTATGAGGCTTTTGCAGTCAGCACCAACTCTCCCCCCTTCAAAAATAGTTAATGTCAAACCTTATGCTTTGCCTTTGGGAGCAAGGGAAGGGATCACTTCAGTGATAACTGAGTTACGGGAACAGGGGATAGTTATTCCTACACACTCACCCTATAATTCCCCAGTATGGCCGGTCCGCAAGGCAAATGGGAAGTGGCGATTGACAGTTGACTATCGACGCCTGAACGCCAATACTGGCCCATTAACAGCTGCAGTTCCCAATATAGCAGAATTAATTGCAACCATACAAGAACAGGGTCACCAGATTTTAGCAACCATTGATGTGAAAGACATGTTCTTTATGGTTCCCTTACAAGAAGCAGATAGGGACTGCTTTGCCTTTACCTGGGAAGGTGTACAATATACATTTACACAACTTCCCCAAGGCTATTGCCACTCACCAACCATTGCTCACTATGCATTGGCCCAGGAAATAAATCAGATCACTCCTAAAGATGGAGTAAAAGTATATCAATATATTGATGATGTGCTAATTGGAGGACCAGACACCACTGCAGTGGGGCAAACCCAGAGAGAAATTGTTAGCCACTTAGAGAATTTAGGGCTCCAAATTCCTGCTGAAAAGGTGCAACTCCCATCACCTGAAGTAAAATTTTTAGGTATCTGGTGGAAAGGAGGGACTGTGTGTATACCTCCCGAAACCTTGTCCACCCTCGAACAAGTAAAAATGCCTGAAAATAAGAAAGAATTGCAGCATGCTCAAGGCTTGCTAGTGTTTTGGAGAAAACACATCCCCGACTTTTCTATCATAGCTCGCCCTTTATATGATTTAACCCATAAAAGAACTGCTTGGGACTGGACACCTGTCCATGAAGAGGCTCTGAAATTATTAATTTTTGAAGCAGGGATTTACCAGGCCCTAGGGCCGATACATCCAACAGACCCACTCCACATAGAATGGGGTTTTGCAATTCATGGGTTATCTATACATATGTGGCAGCATGGACCTGAAGGTCCTACTCGTCCCATAGGATTTTTCTCGCGAAGCTTTAAGGATGCTGAAAAACGGTATTCGGTTTGGGAGAAAAGGACTCTTTGTGGTTAACCTAGCCTTACAGGAAGCCGAGAGAATTATACGACAGCAGCCCATCATCTTACGAGGGCCCTTTAAGATCCTGAAACCAATA
Organism: Gypaetus barbatus; assembly: GCA_028022735.1. Classification (NCBI taxonomy): domain Eukaryota; kingdom Metazoa; phylum Chordata; class Aves; order Accipitriformes; family Accipitridae; genus Gypaetus; species Gypaetus barbatus. The sequence continues at coordinate 38,445,660 of CM051561.1, read as the reverse complement.
CTAGCTGGAACTCCTCCCCCCGCAGGAGTAGCTCAACGAGAAACAGTAAGGAAGTGGTATGCCCAGTTAGACCACTACTGTCACACTAGACAGATAGAGGAGGGAACACCCAAAATGCTCCAAATACAGGATCCTCCTTCTGATCACCCAGATACAGAACCCCCTCCATCGTACATCAAAGTGGCTCCTGATTTCAAACCCCATTTAAAAAACGTGTGGTTCACTGATGCTTCCGCAAAAAGGGGAAGGAAAGATGTGGAAGTATCGAGCAGTAGCATTACATATTGATTCAGGGGAGCATGTGATAACTGAGGGAGAAGGTAGTGCCCAAGTAGGGGAGTTAGTTGCTGTGTGGAGCGTAGTCATTAAGGAAGCTGAGACAACAGAACCAGTACACATTTGTACTGACTCCTATGCAGTGTTTAAAGGATGCACTGAATGGCTAGCGTTTTGGGAACAAAACCAGTGGAAAGTAAACCAAGTGCCAGTGTGGCAACGAGACAAATGGGAAGAAATACTGAATATCGCCAAGCAGAGATCTTTCTTGGTAGGCTGGGTTGCTGCACACCAGACAGGAGATAACCCAGCTCACCTCCTAAATAACCAAGTAGATTCCTTAACACGTCTAGCCAGTCTTGCCATCAATGGTGAAGCAGAGAAATGGGAACACCTTCTGGAGTGGCTGCAAGTGAAGTGTGGCCATTCAGGGAGTAAAGACCTATACAAAGAGGCTATTAGTAGAGGATGGGCCATTACACGAGAATTATGTAACACTGTTATTTCTGCATGCAGTCAATGTCGAGTTCGTTTGGAAAAATATAACCCTTTAAAAGAGCAACCCCTACATTTAAGGACAAACAAAGGTTTATGGCAAACATGGCAAATTGACTATATTGGCCCCTTTCAGGTATCAGAAGGAAAACGATATGTGTTAGTAGGAGTAGAGGTGGTATCAGGACTAACACAAGCTGAAGCTGTATCCAGAGCAACAGGAGAGAATACAGTGAAAAGTCTTAAAGTATGGTTTAGCTGCTTACCCAAGCCTCAATCAATTCAATCTGATAATGGGAGCCATTTCACTGCTGGAGTAGTGCAAGAATGGGCTAAGGGTGAGGAAATCCAGTGGGTTTTTCACACCCCTTACTACCCTCAAGCTAACGGTATTGTGGAGAGAACGAACGGACTTCTAAAACGAGCTCTGAGGCCCCATGACCCAGGGTGGGCCTCGCGAGTACCGGAAGCAGTATACCGAATCAATAGCCGGTGGGGGGCAAATGGCTGCCCCCGACTCCTAGCGTTCTGTCCCACACCTCCTTCTATTATTCCAGGGACGAAAGGTGACAAAGACCCTGCACACTTGCTCCACTATGCTGGACAACCAGTATTAGTGGAACTGCCCACTGTGGGCCAAGTGCCCCTAACTCTAAAGACACCCCTTAACCTTTATTCCTGGGTGGCCACAGATGCCCATGGGAAAGAACATAAAATCAATACTCGGTGGATCATTCCTTCTTTTTAATGATCGGTTCCATTGGACCGAGTTCTGTTTTGTTTTTGCCCTTCTAGGAACCAATCTGGAAGACGAAGAAGAAACAGACAGAAGAGCCCGAAACAGATGTTAATTCCAAGTGTTTTGATAACTTGTGTAGTCAATAGCTTGTTGTATCTTGCAATATGTATCTGTTATCACCTCGAGTGCTGTTTTGGAAGACCCTTTTCCTCACCCTTGCTACCGCAGGAGGAGATGGGTCACCAAACCTCGCTTGGGAAATAATTCGAGGTTTTATTAGGCTGTGGGGACATCAGGACCAAGGTTTATGTATCTCCCTGCCTCGAGCAGCTGAGGAAGGACTGAGGTTTTTTATGATTCCGGTGGATTTGTCATTTATTTTTAACATGAGAAACGCTACCTCTCCAATATACATGACAGCGCACTGGATAGATAAACAAATATGGGTAAAATGGAAGGATCTTCCAATGATAAGCGATCCTGTATATCAAGAGTGGAAAACTCCCCCCAATATGAAGCGAGATTTATCACTATATCACAGTGCTTGTGAATTTAAAATCCCGACCCTTGATGTTACTCTGTTATCTCTAATAGGTGGGTCAAATCCCCTAATTACTTCAAGCCAATGGATCTTTACCAAAGGCTAACTTGACCTTTAAGAAGGTAGAGGGCACTCAACCATGCAGACACTACCCTTGGGATCCCCTGTTTGATCCCCTAACCAGACCTGATTTTTATGAAGCCAACTATACAGTACAATGGAATCCCGATTGTTGTATACAACTTCCAAACACAACAAATGTATCCTCAAGAAATGGCCGCAATGTTGTGTGGGCCTGGTCTCAATCTACTTTTGGACAAACTTTTGTGGATCCCAAATTTGACCCACCTATTAGAACCTCAGAGAGCCCCCTTTTTAATTGTAGCAGAGTACTTACGTGTAAAACAGGACCTGGAAATCCTCCTGAAACTTGGTTCATAACTGGAATCAGAATGTTAATTCATGATATGTGTACTTGCTGGGGCTACCCTTCTAAGGACTGGAAACATAAAGATAAATCTTGCAATACAACTGACCTCACTCGAGGAGTTGATTGCGGGCTGCCCCACACCCACTATCCCATAAAAGGGACAGCCCTGAATACTAAGCCACGAGTTGTTATATTAAATAACACTGATTGATAACTACAATTGCAAAACAAGCATATATCCAGCTCCTTTGGGGTTAGCATGGGGATGTTCTGATGGGAAATTCTATTCCTATTTAACATTAGAATATCATGCAGGATTGAAATGTGGGGTAGGGATCCCTTCATTATGTCCCTCAAGAGTATTTAAATTCTCCGCACCCACGAAAAGAGCACGTCGAGAGGCGGAGCCACCTAGGGAACGACCTGGATGGGCAATACATGGAGTCAGTGTACCAGATTACTATACTGCAGGTCAAACAGTTTCCTTAATGTTCGAAAACATATTTACTCCATATGTAACCCTCAAAAGACATCAATTTGTCTTAGAAAACATCACCTGGCAACTGCATTTATTAAGTAATTGGACTGGGTGTGCTTTTGGAGAATTAAACTTACAAGTTCAACAAGTATCCAAGATGACCCTACAAAATAGGTTGGCTTTAGATATGTTGTTGTTAAAAGAACAAGGTGTATGTGGTATGTTAAACTTGACTGAATCTGAATGTTGTATTACCATTCATAATGCCACGACCTCCATTGAAGAAGCCCGCGCAAAGATGAAAGAGATTGCTGATCAAACAGCTGAATTATTTCAATCAATGCAACCAGCTGACTGGTTTGATGGCTGGAGTCCCAACTCATGGCTACATTCCATTTTGGAATCCTTGGGACTGACGGGATGGGGAAAATGGCTTGTAAATATTGGACTTATGATATTAATTGGATTTATATGTTTAATAACAGGCCTTGCCATAGTAAGATGTATGATTAGCCGCTTACTATCCTCAGCTATCTCTCTCTCTTCTCCTACTGTCCGCTATATTAAAATCACCACAGACGAAGATGATATGAATGAGGATCAAAGTCCAGCAACTGTTTGAGCCACGGGGTGGTGTGACGGTCTGACAAATTATAGTCAATGTCTCAAACATTCGTTAAAGAACTTTGGTGGAGAAAACGGCCTCTGTAAAAACGCTGGAGTTTTGTGAACAGGACAATGTGGCCAGAGGAGAGGGCCCCACGGAGGGTGGGACCGCACTTCTCCAAAGCCACAATTCCTTATCTTAAGTGACCAGGAGAAGGAGCACAGCATATGCGCCTGGAGGAGGAGGCCCCACGGAAGATGGGACTGTGCTTCTATCTGAAGCGGTCATGCCAGCAGGAGAAGAGAGGGGCAACTCCGCAATGAACCGCCCCCCCCAAAAAAAGCTCACCGACCGATTCCAGAGAACCCCGGGAGTGGAGACTGCGCATGTCGAGACCATCAACTAACACACTATAAAAGAAGGGAGAACGAGTTCTCAGTGCGCGCCCTCTGGACCTGGATCTCTACGCTGGCTGGACCAACGCTGGACCCAGGACTGGTGAAATCCTTTTCTTCTCTCTCTCTTTCTTTCTCTCTTTCTCTCTCTCCCTTTTTTCCTTCTCTCTTTTCCACAGTCCCTACACCTCATCCTTTTAAACATAAACCGTTGACCAAGTCTGAGACTAGGAGTAAATCCAGCCGCCCCTGGGCTCCTCTTTGAGAAGGAGTCCAGAAAGCAAGGGGGTCTGCTCTGAACCTCGTGACTCAACGGGAGGGATCTCCTTCTGATACATTTCATGTTCCTTTTTCCATTTCTCTTTCTATACCTCCCTTCTCTTTTCAAACAGCGGCTTAATGACATGCTGCAAGGTTCATATTGATAAGTTCACTTGTACTTGAGCAAGGTTAGCTAGGTTGAATAAATGTTGATTGTTGTTTGAACTCCCCTGGTGTTGTTTCACCTTAATTCTGACAAAGGAAATCCACGAACCTGAGTCGCTCCAACTTTGGGACGCGACAGCATGGGAGAATATATTCAATTCCTAATACAAGAAAAGGCTGGCACACTGTCAACATAGAATCATAGAATCATTTAGGTTGGAAGAGACCTTCAAGATCATCGAGTCCAACCATCATCCATGCCCACTAAACCATGTTACAGAGCACCCCGTCTATGCGCTTTTTGAATACCTCCAGGGATGGTGACTCAACCACTTCCCTGGGCAGCCTATTCCAATGTGTGACAACCCTCTCAGTAAAGAAATTTCTCCTAATATCTAACCTAGATCTCCCTTGCCTCAACTTGAGGCCATTTCCTCTCGTCCTATCTCCAGCCACCTGACAGAAGAGACCAGCACACACCTCACTACAACCCCCCTTCAGGTAGTTGTAGAGAGCTATGAGGTCTCCCCTCAGCCTCCTCTTCTCCAGACTAAACAGCCCCAGCTCCCTCAGCCGCTCCTCATGAGACTTGTGCTCCAGGCCCCTCACCAGCTTGGTTGCCCTTCTCTGGACATGCTCCAGCAACTCAATGTCTTTCCTGTAGTGAGGGGCCCAAAAGTGAACACAGTACTCGAGGTGCGGCCTCACCAGTGCTGAGTACAGGGGAACAATCACCTCCCTGCTCCTGCTGGCCACACTATTTCTGATGCAGGCCAGGATGCCATTGGCCTTCTTGGCCACCTGGGCACACTGCTGGCTCATATTCAGCTGGCTGTCAACCAGCACCCCCAGGTCCTTCTCCGCCGGGCAGCTTTCCAGCCACTCTTCCCCAAGCCTGTAGCGCTGCATGGGTTGTTGTGACCCAAGTGCAGTACCCGCCACTTGGCCTTGTTGAGCTTCATACAATTGGCCTCGGCCCATCGATCCAGCCTGTCCAGATCCCTCTGCAGAGCCTCCCTACCCTCAAGCAGATCCACCCTGCCTCCCAACTTGGTGTCATCTGCAAACTTGCTGAGGGTGCACTCAATCCCCTCATCCAAATCGTCAATAAAGATATTAAACAGAACAGGGCCCAACACCGAGCCCTGGAGAACACCACTTGTGACCCTCCACCAACTGGATTTCACCCCATTCACCACAACCCTCTGGGCTCGTCCATCCAGCCAGTTTTTCACCCAGTGAAGAGTACACTTGTCCAAGCCGTGAGACACCAGCTTCTCAAGGAGTATGCCATGAGAGAGAGTGTCAAAGGCCTTGCTCAAGTCAAGGTAGATAACATCCACTGCCTTTCCCTCATCCACTAGGCGGGTCACCTGGTCATAGAAGGAGATCAGGTTGGTCAAGCAGGACCTGCCTTTCATAAACCCATGCTGACTGGGCCTGATCCCCTGGTTGTCCTGGACTTGCCTTGTGAGTGCTCCCAAGACAAACTGTTCCATAATTTTCCCTGGTACCGAGGTCAGGCTGACAGGCCTGTAGTTCCCCGGATCCTCCCTCCGACCCTTCTTGTAAATGGGAGTCACATTGGCAAGCCTCCAGTCCTCTGGGACCTCCCCTGTTGACCAGGATCACTGATAGATGATGGAGAGTGGTTTGGCAAGGACCTCCGCCAGTTCCCTCAGTACTCTTGGATGGATCCCATCGGGTCCCATAGATTTGTGAGTGTCCAGATGGCATAGTAGGTCACTAACTACTTCGTCCTGGATTAAGGGGGGTATAATCTATTCTTCATCCTCACCATCCAGCTCAGGGGGCGGAGTACCCTGAGGATAACTGGTCTCCCTATTAAAGACCGAGGCAAAGAAGGCATTAAGTACCTCAGTCTTTTCCTCATCTCTGGTGGCTACATTCCCTTCTGTGTCCATTAAAGGGTAGACATTCTCCCTGGGATTCTTTTTACTGCTAACATATTTGTAGAAACATTTTTTGTTGTCCTTTACAATAATGGCCAGATTTAGTTCTAGCTGAGCTTTTGCCTTTCTAATTTTCTCTCTGTATGATCTAACAAGATCCCTATGCTCCTCCCAAGTTGCCTGCCCTTTCTTCCAGAGGTGATAAACTCTCCTTTTTTTTTTGACTCCCAGCAAAAGCTCCCTGTTAAGCCAGGCCGGTTGTTTTCCTCGGCGGTTCGACTTGCGGCACATGGGAATAGCCTGGTCCTGGGCCCTCAAGATTTCCTTCTTAAAGAATGTCCATCCCTCCTGGACCCCTTTGCCCTTCAGGACCGTCTCCCAAGGGACTCTCTCAACCAGTGCCTTGAAGAGGCCAAAGTTTGCCCTCCGAAAGTCCATAGTGGTGGTCTTGCTGACCACCCTCCTTGCCTCTCCAAGAACTGAAAATTCTATCATTTCATGGTTGCTAAGCCCAAGATGGCCTCCGACTATCACACCTCCCACCAGTCCTTCCCTGTTCGTAAACAATAGATCGAGCAAGGCTCCTTCCCTGGTTGGCTCACCTACCAGCTGTGTCAGGAAGTTATCTTCCACACACTCCAGGAACCGCTTAGATTGTTTACTCACTGCTGTGTTGTATTTCCAGCAGATATCTGGAAAGTTAAAGTCCCCCACAAGAACAAGGGCACACGATTCTGAGACTACTGCCAGCCGCTTGTAGAAAGATTCATCCGTCTCTTCCACCTGGTTGGGTGGTCTATAACAGACTCCCAGCACAACATCTGCCTTGTTGGCTTTCCCTCTAATCCTCACCCATAAGCACTCCACCTTGTCATCGGAATCGTGTAGCTCTGTACAGTCAAAACATTCCCTAACATAAAGAGAACATACTACATTCATAGCAAAGTAGATGTATTTCTCCGAAAAAGAAAATATATGGACTTGGAAGTGGTCAATACAGCCTCGAGGGGACTGTTCAAAGACCCATGTTTGAAAATATTACCAGGGCTAGAAATGGAAAACAAGAAAAGGAACTAAGTAGGAATATACTGAGGATGGTAGGCTGCACAGACATAAAACAGGGGTAGCAAGAAATCCTGAATTAGTGCATATATAAACAAAAAAATGTTTAAAAATACATCTTGAAAAAGGCATGCAAGTCGATTGAGGGAAAAGAAACACCAAAGAACAAGCAGGTCTATGAATATACGAAGAAGATTAAATCAATAATGATCCTAAAATGGCCAAGCTACTAATAATTTTAAAATAAACTATGAGGAAAAAAAAAAAGGAATATTGGCAAGTAGGAGATAATGAAGACCATGTTGATGTATAATACCTGCCTATATAAAGCTGATGAAAAGAAATTATCAGGGGGAAAAAAAGAAGATACGAATTCTTTAGTTCAAAGGATATATATTTCAGGGCTAAAGGGAATTAGTTAATGAATTTATGAAGTGACGGGTAATTATTTATGAAAAGTCATAGAGAACTGGGGTGATACAAATGACAGCAAATTAATTAGATTTGCAGGTGTTGGAAGACAGTATGAGACTGGAGACCTTGCAGATGATCTACAGAAGCAAGAAACGTTGAAAAAGAATAGACACATTCACCCTTGAAAAAAAAAGCTCATATATGGTGTGAATAATCTAAATCCTGACACCAATGGAGAAAACCTGGAGTAGCAAAGGATAGCAAAAACCAAACTAGATGTAAGCTTGCAAGGCAAGCTACCCCCAAAGCAATTATAGATGTCTTCTAAATGGTAATGTTAAGAATACTATTTTCAATTTGGTTAACTTGGTATAAGAATGATTTAAAGTAGATTAAAGACTCATTTGAGAAAATTTAAATAGCAGTATATTTCTGCTTGAGAAACAGACAAGTAAAACATGAAGAAAGTGGGGAAATACAGCAGTCTACATTTTGAAAGTGTAAACACTAAGAATGAAGAAATACAGTTGAGGCTGGTTCAAGCAGTAATGAGATGAAAGTAAGCAAAAGGAAATCTAGGTTGATAATCATGAAAGAAATCTTTATGAATTTAATAATACTAATATTCATAATACTTAACATTTATATAGTACTTCACATCTTCAAAGCGCTTCACTAATATTAACTAATTGCTCTATTTGATTGTAGGGAAGAGTCTTCCCTCAAGGGAAGAAGTTCCAGATCCTGAATTCCTAAGAAGCTACATTAGAAAACCTACTGAAAAACAAACACTATATAGAAAAATCAGCCCCTGGAAAAGTACAGATTCTATGAGCTAAAATAATTTTCCTTCTCTAGTTTTTTTCTTTTACATATGGAAATGAAAGCTATGCATGCTATATAATATCATGCAGATGCTATGTCCCCAAAAGAGATACAAAGTGAAAAATAGTTCTTTCTTTGTTTCAATGCAGAGATATTTCAGGAAGGGGGTAAAGAGGAAGACTTTAAACAGAAATGTAGAGAAGTGCCCAATATTGCAGAATGCAATGGATAGAATCTAGTTTAGTTTCCCAGCCCCAAAGCAAAATTTTCCAGGGTAGAAAGGAAGAGAAGCACACATTTCTGTACTCCAGTGCTTTTAGCTAGACAAGTTGTTAGATTTTAGTACAAATTGACATAGTTGCTGGTGACATCAATAAAAACAATTTACTGCTGAAAAGATCTAAGACTCGAGGATTCCTTCATCTGCTTAATGTTTTGCTGGTAAAACTAAAAAAAGTTTGGCTACAAGACACAAACACCTGCTAAAGCACAGGAATAAAAATTAAGGAGCAAACAGAAATAGGAGACAAAATGCAACAGTGAAAGAATAAAAGCTGATTGCCTAAGCTGATCCAATAAGCTTCTACCCTTAAGTGAGCAAAGTGCCCCCTTCACTCCACGAGGTGATGGAACCAGGTTAACAATGCTCTTCTCCCCATTACTAAACATCTGCAGGGAGAAAGGAAAAGTGGTTTTACTAGGAAATCACCCTTTCCAAACTCACTGCACTCACAAAAAGTGAGCAGTCCTGTAGGCAATAAAGCCTTCCACCATTCCAACATGGGAATGGTTTCCTGATTAATCATTTTATCTTATAAAAAAAAATAATCTAAGACAACGAAGGTAGTTGAACAAGAGAACACCAAAATCTGGTACAACTACCTATGTTGCTGTGGAGGGACACTATCATGAGTTGCACAGTCCCCCACATACACCCACCGTTCCCAGTGGTACAGGAAGATTATACAGTGAGCCCAAAGGCCCACATCAGCACTGGCACTGCACTAAGGTATGCTTGGAGACAGTCCCCATCCTGAAGAATTTACAATTTAAACAGACAAGACAGATCAAGGCATGAGAAAAATAAACCTCTGTAGCAATAGGTTAATATCTGACTGCCAAGAAGTTTTCAGTGGACATGTTTCTGTATATAGTATCCAGCATTGCTGTCTTCTGACCAAAAGGCCACCTTAAGGTATGTAGCTAAATAACATCAAGTTTCATGTCTCAAGATGTCATTGTGTTGACTTCATTCCCCTTCCCCACATAGCATGGCTTAGCTAGAGCTCAGTTAAATGTGCTGCAGTGGAGGGATGACTTTCTATTGACACAACAGGTACTGACCACTGTCCAAGACAGACCTCCAGGCTTGCCAGCTCAGCACTCTGACACAGTAAGGCAAATACCATATTTTTATAGAATTCACCCCAGAAAACAGTGTTAGCATCCCTCGTTTCATTTTTGCGAGATGCTACATAATTGCTTCCTAATAAAAGAATAAATTCTGAAGCAGAAATCCCAGGTCAGCAACAGATGGGAAGATCCAGCAGAAGCAAGGACAGAGACAGCTAAGTCCAGAGCTAACTAGAATCAAGAAACTTGACATTGTGCCCTGGTGATCCCCAAAGATGGAAAAAAAACACTTTACAAGTATGTGTGTATGCTTGTCAAAGGAGTCCAAACATATAACAGAGGGAAGCCAATTAAAAAGGTACTAAATACAGAAGACTTCAACTTCAGTGATTGGTGCTAGGTAATTTGCCTTGTGATAAACAAGCCATTCAAATCAGTAATAGACCTGAGGTTGTTCCACAGCTTGAAAGCATTTCTCTGAACTTTATCTGGTATCACAGCAAGTGCCAATGTTTATAAGTTAAATTTTGCCATGCAGCTCTACATCTTCAAAGCCAGCAATCCCAGTAAGTGTTTGCAAAAGATACCCACCATCTTCAGACATTATGCTGACCACTACAATCACTAAATCAGCATAGGTGCAGCTCAGTTGCTATGTGCAATAGCCAGGTGCAGCTTGTAACTTCTCCTAAGTACTACAAAATGAAATGAATGAATGAAGGAGAGGCCAGGTTGGATTTTTTCCCCAAATCTATGGAAAATAAATTGCTTTTGAGGGACTATCCCTATCCAAGGAACAAAACCCATCATCCAACTGTGAAAAATCTCAATTTCATCACTACAGTATTGAGAAGGAGGAGGGAGAAGGAAGAGGAAAAGAGAAGAAAAAAATAATGATAGATGAAAAAAACATAAAAGAAAACCATCAGTGAAAATTGCCCCTGAAACTTTGCAGAATTGTAATGGCTTTCTCTTGCTTAAATTGATTGGTGTAGCAATGTTATAAAATGACTATTAGGATTCACTGTGCACAAAAGAAAGTGTGAAATGTCAGCAGACTATACAGCAAAAGTAATGGGTCCTGAACCCCTGTTAGTCAAAAATTATTTTGTTTCAAATTAGAAATTGATTGTTTTGGACACAAGCCCTTTACAGGCTTCCAACTTTTGTAGCCGTGCCTTCGAAGAGATTAACTTCAGCCACTGTTTGGGTCCAGGCTGATGATACCCTTTTGAAAGTTTCTTCACAGGGACTGCTTTTTAATGTTGGTACGGTCTTAACCAATAACACAAGTTATTTGTTCCTTTGAGAACTGCACCACATTTCTTCTCATTTTGCCATTTTTCTTTATTTTTATGCTGACATATATGGCAAACTGGCTGACAAGTTAAAATAAATTTAAAAAAAGCTAGCCCATAATTGAACCAAGGATTATGTTCAAGGCTCGGCAGTGAAACATCCAAGCTGCTTTTGTTCCCAACCCTTTCTCTTCCTAAGAAAGACTGCTTCTCTGCTCCTTAAGTGAAGGTACTAAGCTAAGAGCAGGATAGATTCTAGCTGTACAGACATCCCTGTGTGGCAAAATATCAGGTTGTGATGGTGGAGCCATTACTTGGGGAGGAAAAGAACGTGAAGAAGATTACATTTCAAAAGCAAGCCCCACTGCACTTCTTATTCTCTGCTTGCTGTGAAAGGAAAAAGAATTGTTGAATTAGCTTTTTGAGATTAAAGGGCTATTTTTTCCCCTTCCATCAGGAACACCAGTCAAGAAGATCACTTGTTATTTACAAGGCTTTCTATGCTTTATTAAACGTACCTTGGGTTGTTTTAAGCAACTTACAATCCTCTCCCTCTAATTGTGCATTTTACGCTCTTGAACACATATATACAACTTCTAAAAGCCATCAGCACACTCATGGCCTTGCAATGCAGTATGCTTCCCCTCACCTTTCCTTGACTTGGTGCCTTCCCTCTTGGTTTGCATCAGAAGGGTTCGCCCATCTTCCATGTTTGCACCAAAACCAACCATTTTGTGGTGGGTTGACCCTGGCTAGGTGCCAGGTATCCACCAAAGCCACTCTATCACTCTGTTAAAATACAAGGAAAAATCAGTTTTGTACTTACAAGTTAAAATTGTAAACATAGGGAATTGTGTTAGGTGCAATGAATCATGTTAGGTATAACCATAGAAACCTCATATATTTTCTATTGAATTTTGTGTTTGGAAACTAACATTATGATTGAAACAGTAGAGGTAATTATAAAGTGTAGTCGAGTGATTAACTAGTAATTACTCATAAGTTTTGTAGTTCTTTGCTCTCATGACTAGATGTTCCTGTACGTTAGATGAGAGCAATATTGGAACTGACCACCTGTGATTGAAACTGTGATTGAAACTGTGTTAAGCTTCAAAGAGCAAGGACAAGAAACTAAGGAAACCATCATGGACACCAGTTATGCTGCTTGGAAACCTCCTTTACCCCTCCCACCCACTCGAATTGAGTAGAGCTAAGTGAAATTGACCAATGATTGTTTTCAAATAAGAATATTGATAAGGTTATATAATCAAAGGACCAAACATAATAAAGGTTAAATTTAAGAGTGAGGATAGTATGCATTCTTATGTAAAGAATCTTATGTAACGATGATTTGACAGAAAAAGTGTATAAAAACTGATGGATTTTAATACAAAGTCAGACATGCCTTTGGAGGAGCGATCCCCTGTGTCCCCAGCGCTGCAATAAATGAAGTGCCTGCTTCTTAACATCACATTGGTGTTAAGGAGTTTTATTCCGGATTTCGGTAACAACTCCCCCTCCTCAACTGGACAGGGGAGAGAAAATATAACAAAAGGCTCGTGGGTCAAGATAAGGACAGTTTAATAAAGTGAAAGCAAAGGAAAACAAAAGATTTTATTCTCTACTTGCCATCAGCAGGCGATGTCTGGCCACTTCCTGGGAAGCAGGGCTTCAGTACGTGTAGTGGTTGCTCTGGAAGACAAACATAAAATAAAGAATGCCCCCCACTTACTCCTCATTTACTTAGCTTTTATAGCTGAGCTGACGTCATATGGTATGGAATATCTGTTTGGTTAGTTTAGGTCAGCTGTCTTGGCTATGTCCCCTCCCAAGATCTTGCCCAGCCCCAGCCTGCTGTTGAGGGGGGGGGGAAATGTTGGAGAGCCAGCCTTGATGCTGTGCCAGCACTGCTCAGCAGTAGCCAAAACACTGGTGTGTTATCAACACCTTTCTAGCTACCAATACAGAGCACAGCACTATGAGGGCTGCTATGGGGGAAAATTAACTCCATCTCAGCCACACCCAATACAATCTCCACCCCTTATTCAATACCATCTGCATCATGCTGTCGTGTCCCAAAATTGGAGCGACTCAGGTTCGTGGATTTCCTTTGTCAGAATTAAGGTGAAACGACACCAGGGGAGCTCAAACAACAATCAACATTTATTCAACCTAGCTAACCTTGCCCAAGTACAAGTGAACTTATCAATATGAACCTTGCAGCATGTCATTAAGCCGCTGTTTGAAAAGAGAAGGGAGGTGTAGAAAAAGAAATGGAAAAAGGAACATGAAACTGTGTCAGAAGGAGATCCCTCCCGTTGAGTCACGAGGTTCAGAGCAGACCCCCTTGCTTTCTGGACTCCTTCTCAAAGAGGAGCCCAGGGGCGGCTGGATCTACTCCTAGTCTCAGACTTGGTCAACGGTTTATGTTTAAAAGGATGAGGTTTAGGGACTGTGGAAAAGAGAGAAGAAAAAGAGGGAGAGAGAGAGAGAAAGAGAGAAAGAAAGAGAGAGAGAAGAAAAGGATTTCACCAGTCCTGGGTCCAGCGTTGGTCCAGCCAGCATAGAGATCCAGTTCTGGAGGGCGCGCACTGAGAACTCATTCTCCCTTCTTTTATAGTGTGTTAGTTGGTGGTCTCGACATGCGCAGTTCACTTTCCTGGGGTTCTCTGGAATCGGTCGGTGAGCTTTGGGGGGTTCATTGTGGAGTTGCCTCTCTTTTCCTGCTGGCATGACTGCTTAAGAGAGAAGCACAGTCCCATCTTCCGTGGGGCCCCCTCCTCCAGGCACATATGCTGTGCTCCTTCTCCTGGTCACTTAAGATAAGGCATTGCGGCTTTGGAGAAGTGTGGTCCCACCCTCCGTGGGGCCCTCTCCTCCGGCCACATTGTCCTGTTCACAAAACTCCAGCGTTTTTACAGAGACTGTCTTCTCCACCAAAGTTCTTTAACGAATGTTTGAGACATTGACTATAATTTATCAGACTGTCACACCTGCTCAGGTCCCATATAATTTAATACACATATATCTTCTAACCACACCATTGTATTCAATTCTCATTACTGAAATCCCTTCTTACCAACACTTACAACTGAAACTACATACTTAAACCACTTTTATACCCCACATACAGATTTATACATTCTCATTAACTACTATCCCCTGTCCTTTAACAGATAGATGTTACTCTCCCGTTCCATGGGCTTCTTCCACTCCTCCAGATGTTCACACACAGGCTATGACTTGGGCCCCATCTGTCAAGATGGGTGGTCAGGACAGGAGAAGTAGTATGTTCGATTGTTGGGCACCAACACTGGCTTGGTTCGGGTCACCAATGCACTTGTCTGGTTCCTTGCGAAGTTCACTCCTTTGTGGTTCAGGTCATTCCTGCTACATTACTTCCTACAACATACAACTCACATCACAGATTATTTTTCCCCCAAGGTTAAATGTCCTTGAGGCACACACTGGGTCTCCCCATCCTTCCACATTACCCACCAAGTACACCCAGGTCCTTGAGCAAAGACAACCCCATGAATGGGTTTGCCTTTTCCCATGGGAGGAGCAATCCACACTGCCTTCCCCAGCCACTTCCCCATGTGCACTACGGGGACCTTATCTCCTCCCATAGTATGTAGGGGTTTTGTTTGGGCAGGACCAGGACGGTTAGCAGATCCTCTGGTGTTAACTAGTCAAGTGGCTTCTGCTAAATTTGTATCCCAATGCTTCCATGCCCCATTGCCTAGCGCTCTCAACATAGTCTTTAACAGTCCATTATATCTCTCAATCTTTCCAGATGCTTGTGGGTGATAGGGGATGTGGTATACCCACTCAATGCCATGTTTCTTTGCCCAGGAGTTTATGAGGTTATTTCGGAAATGAGTCTGATTCAATTCTTTCTGGGGTACCATGTTGCCACAAAATTTGCCTTTCAAGGCCTAAGATGGTGTTTCGGGCAGTGGCATGGTTTACAGGATATGTTTCTAGCCAACCAGTAGTTGCTTCCACCATCGTGAGTATGTAGCGCTTGCCTTGGCGTGTTCGTGGCAGTGGTCCAATGTAGTCAATTTGCCAGGCCTCGCCATATCAAAAGCCCAGCCACCACCCTCTGTTCCAGGGAGACTTTACTCTGGTGGCTCGCTTGATTGCAGCACATGTTTCACATTCATGAGTGACCTGTGTGATGGCCTCCATGGTCAGGTCCACCCCTCGATCACGAGCCCATCTATATGTTGCATCTCTCCCTAGATGTCCTGATGTTTCGTGGGCCCATCAAGCTATAAATAGCTCACCCTTACGCTCCCAGTCCAGGTCCACCTGAGCTACTTCTATTTTGGCAGCCTTGTCTACCTGTTCATTATTTCGATGTTCTTCAGTGGCACGGCTTTTGGACATGTGAGCATCTACATGACGTACCTTTAGAGCCATGTGTTCTACCCGGGCAGCAATGTCCTGCCACAATGCAGCAGCCCAGATGGGTTTACCCCTGTGCTGCCAATTGGTCTTCTTCCACTGCTGTAGCCACCCCCATAGGGCATTAGCCACCATCCAGGAGTCAGTATAGAGATAGAGTACCGGCCACTTTTCTTATTCAGCAATCTCTAGGGCTAGTTGGATGGCTTTCACTTCTGCAAACTGACTTGACTCACCTTCTCCTTCAGTGGCCTCAACGACTTGTCATGTGGGACTCCACACAGCAGCTTTCCACTTCCGATGGTTCCCTACCACACGACAGGATCCATCAGTAAACAAAGCATAACGCCTTTCGTCTTCTGATAACTCATTATATGGTGGTGCCTCTTGGGCACGAGCCACCTCCTCAGGCGATGCTCCAAAATCTCTGCCTTCTGGCCAGTCCATGATCTCTTCCAGAATTCCCGGGCAGTTGGATTTCCCCATTCAAGCTCGTTGCGTGACCAATGCTATCCACTTACTCCATGTAGCGCTGGTTGCATGATGTGTAGAGGGGATGTTTCCTTTGCACATCCAATGTAGCACGGGCAATCGTGGTGCCAAGAGGAGATATGCTTCTGTACCAAGAACTTCTGAAGTGGCTTGAACCCCCTCATATGCTGCTAGTATCTCTTTTTCAATTGGGGTGTAGTGGGATTCTGATCCTCGGTACCCCCGGCACCAAAACCCTAATGGTCGACCTCGGGTTTCTCCTGGTGTTTTCTGCCAGAGGCTCCAGGTGAGACCATTGTCCTGGTTTCAGCTGGGATAGAGTTAATTGTCTTCCTAGTAGCTGGTACGGTGCTATGTTTTGAGTTCAGTATGAGAAGAATGTTGATAACACTGATGTTTTCAGTTGTTGCTAAGTAGTGTTTAGTCTAAAGTCAAGGATTTTTCAGCTTCTCAAGCCCAGCCAGCGAGAAAGCTGGAGGGGCACAAGAAGCTGGCTCAGGACACAGCCAGGGCAGCTGACTCAAACTGGCCAACGGGGTATTCCATACCATGGGACATCACATAAACTGGGGAGAGTGGGGGCGGGGGTTATCGCCACTCGGGGACTAACTGGGTGTCGATCGGTGGGTGGTGAGCAATTGCACTGCGCATCATTTGTACATTCCAATCCTTTTATCATTACTGTTGTCATTCTATTAGTGTTATCATTATCATTATTAGTTTCTTCTTTTCTGTTCTGTTAAACTGTTCTTATCTCAACCCACGAATTTTACTTCTTTTCCCGATTTTCTCTCCCATCCCACTGGGTGGGTGGGGGGAGTGAGTGAGTGGCTGCGTGGTGCTTAGTTGCTGGCTGGGGTTAAACCACGACAACCATGCTCCCCAGCTGCAGTGTAGAGTACATTTTGTACATCTGGTCCTGTCCAGACAGGCCCAAGAGTTACCGCATGAGCTATTTCCTGTGTGATATGCTCAAAGGCTTGTTGTTGCTCAAGGCCCCACTCAAAATAGTTCTTTTTTTGGGTTACTCAATAGAGAGGGCTCACAAGCTGACTATAACCTGGAATATGCATTCTCCAGAACCCCACAAGGCCTAGGAAAGCTTGTGTTTCCTTCTTGTTAGCTGGTGGAGACATAGTTGCTATCTTGTTGACCACATCCATAGGCACATGACAGCATCCATCCTGCCATTTTATTCCCAAGAACTGAATCTCCTGTGCAGGTCCCTTGACCTTGCTTTTCTTTATGGCAAAACCAGCTTTCAGAAGAATCTGAATTACTCTTTTCCCCTTCTCAAACACTTCTTCTGCCTTGTTGCCCCACACGATGATGTCATCTATGTATTGTAAATGTTCAGGGGCATCACCCTGTTCCAGTGCAGTTTGGATTAGTCCATGACAAATGGTAGGGCTGTGCTTCCACCCCTGGGGCAGTCGATTCCAGGTGTATTGGACACCTCTCCACGTGAAAGCGAACTGTGGCCTGCACTCTGCTGCCAAAGGAATGGAGAAAAACACATTGGCAATGTCAATTGTAGCATACTACATGGCTGCCTTTGACTCCAGTTCATATTGGAGCTCTAACATGTCTGGTACAGTAGCACTCAGTGGTGGTGTCACTTCGTTCAGGCCGTGATAGTCTACTGTTAACCTCCACCCTCCGTCAGACTTTTGCACTGGCCATATGGGACTATTAAAAGGTGAGTGAGTCTTGCTGATGACTCCTTGGCTCTCCAGTTGATGAATCAGCTCATGGATGGGATCCAGGGAGTCTTCCCTGAACTGCTTCTACCACTGCTCCCTGGTATTCTGGAGGTTTTGCTCACTGGTGTTCTGGGAAAATAATCTTCATGTTTCAACACTGGTACACTGGGAGGAAAGAAAGGTCACACTATTACATGATGCATTCAGCCCTTTTAACACTGCACCCAGCCCTCTCCCCCACTGTCACTCTCCAGAAGTGTAACCATCATGCTGCTGGTTGAGCTCTTGCTGAATCCATTTACAGTGTCTAAAAGCAAGATACCTAAGGATTGTAGAGTTACCAACCTACTTTAGCAGGACTCTCTGGTTATCAGCAGCTGGCAGCACTCTGACAATTATATTTGGAGTTTAGTGACATTTGACACATTCCCTAAAGCATTAGATCCTGGATTTCCTGAGTGGTTAGGACAGGACAAGTGGGATGAACATACAGAAAGTACTTTGTCCAGCACAGTGGAGCAAGGTTGGAAGAAAGAGTAATTAAAAAAAAAAATAATCTCACTTTGCTAGAAAAAGGGGAAACAGAGAAGAACATGTGAAGAGAAAACTGGAGTAATTGTTTGCAAAAGGGAAGCAGATGATACATTGATTCAAGAAGAAAAGGGATGAGAGGAGATGAGACAAAAAGAGGTGAGATGAATGAACAGAATAACTTGTAAGCAGGATAGAGAATGTATGAGCAAACTGGTAGAAGAGTATCTGGTGCAGCAAGTGCAGTAGCTTGGGTAGAGTAAGAAAAGAGAAAGCTAACCAGACCCAGTATGGTTCAAGATGAACTTCTACACAAGATCATAAATACTGCACTGATTGATAGAGCCAGGATGCAAATTTGGTGATGTGGAACAAGCATGACTTCAGTCTCTGCAGACACAGGCAATCACAAAACATTTTGGGCAGACAGGAAGCTATGGAGACCCATCTTTCTCTCAGTAAAGACAACCTACCTCTTTCAAATATTGCTCTCTGGGAAATGACTACTGCTTTAAATGAGGATTCCCAACATGTATACGTCATTAGCCCCATCACCATTATAAAAAGCAAATAAAAGCATAAAAAAAAAATCTTTGGATTATCCACATGAAGGAATACAATTCATCCCAAGATTATACTGCTCTACTTGCAAGCATGGAAGTGACATATAGCTTTCCTAAGTTAACAGAAGATTATACAAATCTTTTTCCTGTTTAAGCAGCAATTTTACATGGGCAACCCAAAGACTGCCACTGAGTTTGTATTATTTGGGATACAGCTTTGTGGAGGTTGATTCAAAAGAATCTTTTACCTAAAAGCTTACACTACTGAAGTTACTGTACATCTGAGGAAAAAGCAGATATCTGATGTTCCCATCAGAAACTGATAGCTAAATTAAAAGTTTCAAATTAACGTGCTATATAAGCCATTGTTTAATAGGGTCCACTGCGCCTGTTAGACAATTAGTATTACTCCTTGTTGTGGGTTTGCGTGGCAGGGTTTTGGTAGTGGGGGAGGGGCTGCAAGGGTCACTCCCATGAGAAGCTGCTAGAAGCTTCCCCAGCTCCAAGTAGGACCTGTCTCTGGCCAAGGCTGACCCAATCAGCGATGGTGGTAGCACCTCTGGGATAACGTATTTAAGAAGGGAAGCCTGAAGCAGAGGGGGAGAGGAATGTGAGAGAAACACCTATGCAGATACCAAGGTCAGTGAAGAAGGAGGAGGGGAGGTGTGCTGGAGGACGTGATGCCCCTGCAGCCCGTGGTGAGACGGCAGGCTGCCCCCCTGCAGCCCATGGAGGTGAGCGGGGGAGCAGATGCCCACCTGCAGCCTGTGGAGGACCCCACACGGGAGCAGGTGGATGCCCCCAAAGATGGCCGTTACTCCATGGGAAAGCCCACGCTGGAGCAGTCTGTGCCAGAAGATCAGCCTGCGTAAAGGACTCATGCCAGAGAAGTTCGTGGAGGACTGTCTCCTGTGGGATGGACCCCACGCTGGAGCAGGGGAAGAGTGAGGAGTCCACCCCCTGAGGAGGAAGGAGCGGCAGAGACAAGGTGTGATGAACTGACCCCAACCCCCATTCCCCGTCCCCCTGCGCCGCTCGGGGGGAGGAGGTAGAGAAAATTGGGAGTGGAGTTGAGCCCAGGAAGAAGGGAGGGGTGGGGGGAAGGTGTTTTAAGATTTGTTTTTACTTCTCATTATCCTGCTCTGACTTGATTGGTAGTAAATTAAATTGATTTTGGGGGTTTTTTTTGTCCCCAAGTTGAGTCTGTTTTTTGCCCGTGACCACAACAGGTGAGTGATCCCTCCCTGTCCTTGTGTCGACCCACGAGCCTTTCATTATATTTTCTCCTCCCCATCCCACCGGGGGGGGAGGAGTGAGCCATGGCCTCATGGTGCTTTGTTACCGGCTGGGCTTAAAGTACGACAGGTTCAATATGAAATAGGCTTTAGATTTTTAACAGTGTGTTTTTAAGGTTGTTGATCTGCTGACATGAATGGATTGGTTTTGTGGCAAGGAACGCAAGGGTGATGGCATTCAGGGATGAGAGATTGCCCTGAACGTCATGCTGTGCTTCTCCTCCTTGCCTGCAACACTGTTACCTCCCTTCCAGCTCTACTCAGCCATCCTGCGGTGTTGCACACCCTACACAATGCAGGAGTGAGTGAACCAATCTGCCTCCTCTTTCCCATGTGCTGCTCTGCTGGCTTGTACATCTTGATGTGTTTCTCTCCAGCTCTGCTAGAAAGAAGGAGCAGGATGCGTCCCCTCAGAAGAGGACTCCAGGTTACAGGTGGAGATGCACGAAGGAGGGGCCGTAAGCTCTACCTCTGTTGTCAGGGTTTTCCTCGTGATTAGCTCTAAGCAGACACACATGGAGTATGCACTAATTTCAGGTATCTCCTTTTCTCAGTGAGTTGAGTGTTTGGGAGTCAGTTCCAGTTCTCTTCCACCTCTGCTGACCTGCTTGCTCTCCATGGGCCCAGATTCTTAACTGCATCAGTTTCTTATCTTTGCTTTGTGGATAAGGGTAATCACACTGCCCTACCTGACACATTGTCGGGGAAAAAAACATTTGAAAAATCTAAGGCACTTGGTAGTTCTGGAAGTAGGGGCTTACATGGAGTAGAGTAACACAGTACACTTGAGAGGACTGAAAAAGTTGTGGTTGTTCAGTAGACCACTGTCATTGGTTTTTAGATCCACTCATCCAAAGTCTGTAGTACTTCTTTTCTCCCTGCGAATATTTTTTTATTTGCCATGCAGACAACCAACTTCCCAAACAGTCCCACTTTGGAACTGGTGGTTTTCCAAGACGTGGTTTGATAACTTGATTTAAACTGATCTAAATTCGGACCCCTGCTGAAAAGAAGATCCAGTCATGTTGTGGTGGGTTGACCCTGGCTGAACGCCAGTTGCCCACCAAAGCCGTTCTATCACTCCCCCCTCCTCAGCTGGACAGGGGAGAGAAAATATAACAAAGGGCTTCTGGGTCGAGATAAGGACAGGAGAGATCACTCACCAATTACCGTCACAGGCAAAACAGACTCAAGTTGGGGAAAATTAACTTGATTTATTACAAATCAACCAGGGAAGGGTAATGAGAAATAAAACCAAACCTCAGAACACCTTCCCTCCACCCCCTCCCTTCTTCCCGGGCACAACTTCACTCCCGGATTCTCCACCTAACCCCCCCCAGCGGCACAGGGGGGCGGGGAATGGGGTTTACGGTCAGTTCATCACATGGTATTTCTGCTGCTTCATCCTCCTCAGGGGCAGGACTCATCACACTCTTCCCCTGCTCCAGCATGGGGTCCCTCCCACGGGAGACAGTCCTCCACGAACTTCTCCAACATGGGTCCTTCCCACAGGCTGCAGTTCTTCACAAACTGCTCCAGCATGGGTCCTTTCCATGGCGTGCAGTCCATCAGGAGCACACTGCTCCAGCGTGGGTCCCCCACGGGGTCACAAGTCCTGCCAGAAAACCTGCTCCGTGGGCTTCTCTCTCCACAGATCCGCAGGTCCTGCCAGGAGCCTGCTCCAGCGCAGGCTTCCCACGGGGTCACAGCCTCCTTCGGGCATCCACCTGCTCCGGCGTGGGGTCCTCCCCGGGCTGCAGGTGGATATCTGCTCCACCATGGACCTCCATGGACTGCAGGGGGACAACCTGCCTCACCATGGTCTTCACCACGGGCTGCAGGGGAATCTCTGCTCTGGCGCCTGGAGCATCTCCTCCCCCTCCTTCTTCACTGACCTTGGTGTCTGCAGCGTTGTTTCTCTTACATGTTCTCACTCTCTCTCCGGCTGCCGTTTCTTTCTGTCCCTCCCAACTTTTTTTCCTTCTTAAAAATGTTATCACAGAGGCGTTACCACTATCGCTGATTGGCTCGGCCTTGGCCGGCGGCGGGTCCAACTTAGAGCCGGCTGGTATGGGCTCTGTCGAACACAGGGGAAGCTTCTGGAATCTTCTCACAGAAGCCACCTCTGTAACCCTCCCGCTACCAAAACCTTGCCACACAAAGCCAATACACATGTACTGACACCTTCATCTTTGTCCCAGCACTTGTGATACTGCTGCTTTATGCTGAGCTGACTCTGGAAGCTGATCTCACTGAAAACTTTTCCAGCCAAAGTGAGGGGGAGCAATTTTCAGCCTATTTGTCAAACTGCATCTGAAATGGCAATACAGGTTCCAGCTACAAAAACGTATTGCTTGGGTTGTCTACTTATCACCAGTTTTGCATTATTAAGTGTTATGCATTCTTGGACTGATATAATTGCAGCAGATTGCATGCATGAACTGTTAATTATTTTATTTTTAAAACAGAAATTGTCAAACAGAGAAATAACATTCCAACATGTTTGCTTTTGGAACTAACCTACCACAGCAATCTGTTAGTTTGATAATGGTTAAACACGCAAGCCCTTGCGTCAACAGGGTGCAGTAGGGTACCATTAAGGCAGCCATCTATTGAACATATATACTGGAGGCATGAATTGCCTCATGTTTTGGATTTCTAACTAGTTATAATGTAGTCATGTTCTTTGGATACCACTGATCTGCACTGAAAAATGCATGGAAAGATCAGAGTTCAGTGAAAGGTGAGTATCCAAATTTGGGATCAATGACTGGGAACCTGTCAGATGAATGCTAGGTATGGAGTAGGGAAGAGATGAAACCTCGTGGGTGTACACATGCTGATAGTAAACACTACTCTGTGGCAAGAGTCTTAGCTGCTTGAGTTGCTTAGCAATTCAATAGATCTGTAAAACTCCATTTGCAGACCAAGACTACCATTACGTTGGATTGATTCATCAGGATGAGCAGCTAAAGTTAAATTCTATGTATTGGCTTTGCATGGCAAGGTTTTGGAGGCGGGGGGGGTTACAGGGGTGGCTTCTGCTAGAAGCTGCTGGAAGCTTCCCCTGTGTTCGACAGAGCCCATACCAGCTGGCTCTAAGTTGGACCCGCCGCCGGCCAAGGCCGAGCCAATCAGCGATAGTGGTAACGCCTCTGTGATAACATTTTTAAGAAGGAAAAAAAGTTGGGAGGGACAGAAAGAAACGGCAGCCGGAGAGAGAGTGAGAACATGTAAGAGAAACAACGCTGCAGACACCAAGGTCAGTGAAGAAGGAGGGGGAGGAGATGCTCCAGGCGCCAGAGCAGAGATTCCCCTGCAGCCCGTGGTGAAGACCATGGTGAGGCAGGTTGTCCCCCTGCAGTCCATGGAGGTCCATGGTGGAGCAGATATCCACCTGCAGCCCGGGGAGGACCCCACGCCGGAGCAGGTGGATGCCCGAAGGAGGCTGTGACCCCGTGGGAAGCCTGCGCTGGAGCAGGCTCCTGGCAGGACCTGCGGATCTGTGGAGAGAGAAGCCCACGGAGCAGGTTTTCTGGCAGGACTTGTGACCCCGTGGGGGACCCACGCTGGAGCAGTGTGCTCCTGATGGACTGCACGCCATGGAAAGGACCCATGCTGGAGCAGTTCGTGAAGAACTGCAGCCCGTGGGAAGGACCCACGTTGGAGAAGTTCGTGGAGGACTGTCTCCCGTGGGAGGGACCCCACGCTGGAGCAGTGGGAAGAGTGTGATGAGTCCTGCCCCTGAGGAGGATGAAGCGGCAGAAATAACGTGTGATGAACTGACCGTAAACCCCATTCCCCGTCCCCCTGTGCCGCTGGGGGGGGTTGGTAGAGAATCCGGGAGTGAAGTTGTGCCCGGGAAGAAGGGAGGGGGTGGAGGGGAGGTGTTCTGAGGTTTGGTTTTATTTCTCATTACCCTTCTCTGCTTGATTTGTAATAAATCAAGTTAATTTTCCCCAACTTGAGTCTGTTTTGCCTGTGACGGTAACTGGTGAATGATCTCTCCTGTCCTTATCTCGACCCAGAAGCCCTTTGTTATATTTTCTCTCCCCCGTCCAGCTGAGGAGGGGGGAGTGATAGAACGGCTTTGGTGGGCACCTGGTGTTCAGCCTGGGTCAACCCACCACATTCTATCAGAGTTTTCCTGCATTAATTTAAAAATTAATTTAGTTGGCTCTAAATGGACATTTGTTTTAGTATCTTGAAGAACTGACTTTCCTCTATTAAAGCAAAATAATGTATCTATATGGTGCCCTAACTTGAACAGTACATAAAGATTAGTAAATAAGACCCCATTAAAAATACTTATAATGTAACATGGGTCCCAATAGCCTTTCTAATGTCCGTTAATGCTTATTCTGAGGATCAGAGCTCATTTTACTGAGCCATTTAGTCAAACCGTGTGATTATTTAGAAAGTTAATTCATGCATACTAAAATCTAGCTTAAGTAATGCAGAGGGTAGGAGGTAAAACTCTATGGAGATGATAGTCCTTTTTGTTATTTAATGATCAGCCATAATTAACTTGCAAATTTGAAATAATTAGAACAAATTAAAGGTATTTAACTTTGCCTCCCTAAAGAAAAATTCAAATTGCACCAAATACAGCTTTAAATTATTCAAGTCTCAGAGGTCTGTGCTGGGTTTTTTTTCTATGATGAGAATACCAGTCTGCCTTTTGTCAGAAAGCATCCTATCAAGTAATTGTTCTTTGTGTCTAATAAATGACAGCTATTCTTCTTTGTAAAAGTATTTCAGTCTCTGAAGACTACATCAGCATTTCCATGGCATTTTTATTCAATAAAACAAAAGGTTAATGTTTTTCTGCTTTTTAAGGAATGCAAATACTAGCAGTATTCAATGGGTCCTGAATGACATTTAAAATTTGCCATTCATGCTCAGCAGGGATATCGCGATATGAGGTGCAGACAAAATGGAAAAATGTTCAAGGTGTGTTTTCCTTTGTGGGTGATGTACTTTGATATTCATAAGGAGGCAGCAGTGCTGAGACTCGTTTCTTTTCTGGTGATGCTGCTTTACAACTCCTGCCTTAGTATGTAGGTTAGGTAGGTTAATAAGGTCTTTATTTAGACAGTCTTCTCTGTTGTGTAGTTTCAGGGAATAGCATAAAAATTCATCAGATATCATGGTGCCCTGCAGGAAGTCCTACTGACCACGCTGCATTTGAGTAATATGATGGATTGCTGGATTTGAAAATAGAGAACAACCTATTTTGTTGCTTAATCTGTCTACCTATGCATAATTAATCCCTTTGGATCATAAGTTAGTTTTAAATTTTCCAGGTTGCAATAGTCACTTCATTTGTTTTATTAATTATTCCATAGGTGAATGAGTAACTTTGTTCTGAAATAGTTTTTTTCCTTACATTTTCTTTGTTCAATTTTGGTACGTTGTTAATTATTGAATTTTTGCATCTCTGCATTATCTCTTTCCCTCCTTGGTCTGCACACCTCAGATTAAGTGTTTGTCACTTTAAGATTTGACTCTATATCCTTACTTGAGCAAAACTTTAGACTGAGCTTTCTTTGATTAAATACTAAAGAACCAGGCTCTAATTCATTCTTTAGTGAGCTATAAATGCAAATAAGCTTACTTTTGTTATTTCCTCATAAATTAGCTTCTGTAACTTCTTGGTGTCTGTTTCTGTTTGAATTGCCTCTGCCATAGCATCGTTTAAACCAGAACTCGGTATTCTAGAGGTAACCGCACCATGTAAAAGGTATCACAGTGAACCAGTGGAGTAATCGCCTTTTCATCTACAAGCCAAAGGTCATTGTCTTCACAGAAGATCTGTAGGTTGTAATTAAATATACTTTAAAAACTCAGAAAGCATCCAAATAATGACAACCTCAGTGTTTTTAAATGCTGTTAATCATCCAAGTACAGGCAAATGGAATATCAAGTCCTGTATTATCAGAAAAATCTGGTCAAGTATTACACCTTTAAGACTCTTTAAACAGTTATTAGGGTCAAAACCCACCTCTTGCTGTACTCTGGGTTGCAGGAATTTGTAGGCTAATAATTTCATATAATTCAAACAAGATACTAATTTAGTCCACCATAAATTTTAATAACATTTTCCTATATTATTAGTGGCCACGCAGTTTGAAGCCCTAAAGTAAACAGAGGTTATTCAGAGAAGTTTTAACCAACACTTCAGCCAGTTATTATAGGTCATGAGCCATTATATAATGTTCTGCATTAATAGTACAGGAGTGTCGTGGTTTAAGCCCAGCCAGCAACAAAGCACCACGAAACCACTCGCTCACTACTCCCCCCTGGCCCTGGTGGGATGATGAAGAGAAAATTGTATTGGGTTTGTGTGGCAAGCAGCTTCTCACAGGAGCCACCCCTGTAGCCCCCTACCCTGCTGCCAAAACCCTGCCACACAAACCCAATACAGAAACACAGAGTGCTTGAAAATAATCTAAGCTTAACATTTTTCCCCTCCTTTAAAAAGCAGGAAAAATATCCTATTCTAATATGGACCTTGAAGGCCATATTCAAGCTTAGAGTGAGATTTCATGGCCCAGTTATGAAACCTGGCATTTTGAAACTTATCTTAGATGCATCAGCGTGTTAATGACACTGCTGGGATCCAGTGCATGTTAATAAGAAGTAGCTGCTTTCCTTTCTAGAGACCAAGTTCATTTATAGTTTTGAGATCTTCGGGACAGAGTTCTTCTCCTTTCTCATGTATTTTTCTAGGCAAAAGGCAGGAGGGGAGGGACAGGTAGGGGAACACCTCAGCAGCCAGTGAGAGTTCTGGAGCTGAAATATAAGTATTATCAAACCTGCTTGTAATGAAAGGATTTTTTGTCACAGAAAATAGACAGTGATTACCTACAATCTACATGTTATTATGCACACAATATATTGCTGGGGAGTTGTCGTGGTTTAACCCCAGCCAGCAACTAAGCACCACACAGCTGCTCACTCGCTTCCCCCCCGCCCAGTGGGATGGGGGAGAAAATCGGGAAAAGAAGTAAAATTCGTGGGTTGAGATAAGAACAGTTTAACAGAACAGAAAAGAAGAAACTAATAATGATGATGATAACACTAATAAAATGACAACAGTAATGATAAAAGGATTGGAATGTACAAATGACGCACAGTGCAATTGCTCACCACCTGCCGATCGACACCCAGGTAGTCCCCGAGTGGCGATAACCCCCACCCCCACTCCCCCCAGTTTATGTGACGTCCCATGGTATGGAATACCCCGTTGGCCACTTTGGGTCAGCTGCCCTGGCTGTGTCCTGTGCCAGCTTCTTGTGCCCCTCCAGCTTTCTCACTGGCTGGGCATGAGAAGCTGAAAAATCCTTGACTTTAGACTAAACATTACTTAGCAACAACTGAAAACATCAGTGTGTTATCAACATTCTTCTCATACTGAACTCAAAACATAGCACTGTACCAGCTACTAGGAAGACAATTAACTCTATCCCAGCTGAAACCAGGACAGTATCCACCCCTTATTCTATACCATTGACGTCATGCTCAGTTCCCATACCTTTAGTTACATCCTGGTCAATCATCATCACCTTTCCGTCTCTTTGAGACATATGAACAGTGATATATATATATACATGTATATGTGTATACACACACAGAGATATCATTCCTTTAGTTTATGGGTCATGTTCATAAAATGTTTGTTGAGTTCATTTAGGTCCCGGCTCTGGGCTCCATCTGTCATACTGGTCTTTCTGGGCAGGAGGGATGGTGCGAAGTCCTCTCAGTCGGTAGAGCAGGATTGGGCTTCAGTGCGGTGTGACGAGCAGGTGACATTGGACACGGCAGGAGGATGGTGTGCACTGTTGGATTGTTGCATGCTGGAGTCAGTTCTGGTTCCATCACTACTGTGCTTTGCTCAGTTTTATCACAGTTCATTCTTGCTTGATCTAAGTGATGCTTACTATAGTACTATGGATATAGCATGTAACAATTATAGTAATGATAACATACAGTAGCAGGGTTATATAGCAACTAATATCATACGGTTTAATTCTGGCTATTCTCACCTAAAATCAAATCCCCTTGAGGCACACATCAGACTTCCCCATCTTTTTGCATCACCCACCAAGTGCACCCAGGCCCTTGAGCAAAAGCAATCCCACGAATGGGTTTACCTTTGCCTGAGGCAGGAGTAACCCAGACTGTCTTCCCTAACATATTTTTTATGTGCACTACAGGGACTTTATCCCCTTCTACAGTATGTAAAAGTTCTGACTGGGCAGGGCCACCCCGATTGGCAGATCCTCTGGTGTTGACTAACCGGGTGCCAGGTGGCTTTTGCTAAATGTGTATCCCAATGTTTGAAGGTTCCACCCCCCATTGCTCTCAATGTAGTCTTTAACAGTCCATTGTATCGCTCAATTTTCGCAGAGGCTGGTGCATGATAGGGGATATGATACACCCACTCAATGCCATGCTCTTTGGCCCAGGTGTCTATGAGGTTGTTTCGGAAATGAGTCCCGTTGTCTGACTCAATTCTTTCTGGGGTGCCATGTCGCCACAAGACCTGCTTTTCAAGGCCCAGGATAGTGTTCCGGGCGGTGGCATGGGGCACAGAATATGTTTCCAGCCATCCGGTGGTTGCTTCCACCATTGTAAGCACATAGCGCTTGCCTTGGCGAGTTTGTGGGAGTGTGATATAGTCAATCTGCCAGGCTTCCCCATATTGATATTTCAGCCATCGCCCTCCATACCACAGGGGCTTTAACCACTTGGCTTGCTTAATTGCAGCACATGTTTCACATTCATGGATAACCTGTGCGATAGTGTCCATGGTCAAGTCCACCCTTCGATCACGAGCCCATCTATATGTTGCATCTCTTCCCTGATGGCCTGAAGTATCATGGGCCCACCAAGCCATAAATAGCTCACCCTTATGTTGCCAGTCCAGGTCCACCTGAGCCACTTCAATCTTGGCAGCCTGATCCACCTGTTGGTTATTTTGATGTTCTTCAGTGGCCTGACTCTTGGGTATGTGAGCATCTACGTGACGTACTTTTACAACCAGATTCTCTAGCCGGGACGCAATATCTTGCCACATTGCGGCAGCCCAAATGGGTTTACCTCTGCGCTGCCAGTTGCTCTGCTTCCATTGCTGTAACCACCCCCACAGGGCATTTGCCACCATCCATGAGTCAGGATAGAGATAGAGCACTGGCCACTTCTCTCTTTCAGCAATGTCTAACGCTTACTGGATGGCTTTCACCTCTGCAAATTGACTCAATTCACCTTCTCCTTCAGCAGTTTCTGTGACTTGTCGTGTAGGACTCCATACAGCAGACTTCCACCTCCGATGCTTTCTGTTACGGATGCACGACTAACCAAATGCAAGAGGTGTTAAGACTCAGATTTATTCTTCAGCAAAAGTTAGTTAGAAGTCCGGTAACATTTTATAAAACCACAGGCTCAATGATGTAAAGAGAATTAATACTACACAGCCGACTTAAGAATCCCCAAGGTTTAAAGTGATGGCTCAAAATGCGCATATCACTCACCTAAAAGCTGAGGGCTCTCTCCCTTGAGGAGTTACCTCGGGCGGTGCCCTGACCTGACAGGGAATCCCTGACTGCAGACCCGCTGCTCTGAGGAGGACTCCCAACGTGTTCTCCGGCGGGACCCCGTTTATACCCCTGTCGAATCTGACCTGTGGTCATTTAATTCTATTGGCCAGGAGGGTCACCTCGCTGTACCTGGCACATCTTGATTGGCCAGTTCAAATTTCAACCTGCAGCCTCCAGGGTTTCCTTCCCCTTCTCCCTTCCTGGAGAAGTTTTGTTTCCTGCTGGCAGGATTGGGGGGGAATGTACTGCCACAATCCACCCTGTGACCACAGTCATGATTCAACTGGTTTCCTTGGAGTGGTGGTACAGTCACCTCTTGCCTCCAAAGTTAAAAGGGGGTGCAGTTTGGTGAGTTTGATGCTCATTGTGGGCCATCGTTCCCTTCTGGTCTAGAATTAAAGTGGAATATCGAATACAGGAATATCCAGTGTATGGACAGTTTAAAGGAGTATACTTAATCGTTAGTACAGGCTTCACTACCAAGTGTTTGATAGAATTTATTGCAATATAGATTACAGTAATCATAACTACAAGCATTATTAAAGATTAGAGAAGGCTGGTCACCCATCCCGTGAAAGAAAAAATCTGAACATATTGAAACTTTTCCCAACCAGTTGGTCCCTGATGCAAAAACAATTGCCTCTGAGTCTCTTGCCGTATTCTCTCGTTGATTTAGTCTTGAAGCCACATTGACACATTTGGAGAGAACACAGCAGTTGTCCATCGACATGTTCAAAACTTTACATATACCCTTCTCTTTCTTTGACGTCTAATCCAATACAGCCCACTTCTGATAGTCATTTTACTAATACGTTATAACCGATTGTTTAGAGTCCCCAAACAGTTAGATGTAGCGTTGGCTAAGGTTGATAGCTGTAAACTCAGTTCTAGAGTGCTCTGTTGGTGTTTTCTTGGGTATCATACATAGTCACCCCTATGGAATTTCAGGGCATGATGTAGTACTGTTCCAACTCTACCCTGTGATCTCATGGGCTAGTTGGAGGGTATAGTCGCATCTGGTGTCCAACTACAAACAACAAGAGTATAACCTCCTCCCCCATATAATCTGAAACTCCAGCTATAATTGTTGCATTGTTCCCATGTGAGCTCAAGGGCTCACGATACTGATGTCCATCATTTTTGCCATGACATTATCATCCAGATCTTCACCATCCACGCCTGTCACCGTCATCACTGTCAGCAAAAGGACTGGAATGACTCGTTCCTTCATGGTCCTGTAAGAAAGCACAAACTAGGCCTCGGTCTTAAAACCGGGTCACAGGGTTAGAAGTCTGGGATTATCCACCGGGCACTTATGTGGTGAGTCTTTCCACTCCCATGAGATGGTCTCAGAGGACCAATGTAATCAACCTGCCACGTGCTCCAAAGAGCCTTGCCTTGCCTGATACGCTGGGCCAGAGCTTGGTTTGGGTGATTAGCCTTAAGCCTTATTTGGCATTGTGGGCAAGCTGTGAGGTTTGCTTCACAGGTTTTCATAGACACTGGCCAACCCCGAGATCGGCATTCATAATAGAGATCTGCTTTCCCTGAGTGGCCTCGTTTGATATGCAACCATTCTGCTAGTGTATCCCAATCTTCCTTCTCACTGGTAACCATCCTGATTTGGGCCAGGTGGTCCACCTGCTGATTCCATTTCGCAGCTGGGATTCCATCCCGAGCATGTCCCTTCACCCATCCCACCTTTAAAGGTCGGGATCTCCCTATTGCCAGGAGACATTGCCAGTCCACTGTCCTCCACACTTTCACATGACCTACTTCCCACTTACTAGATTCCCACTGACACATCCACTCTGTAGCACCCTTAAAGGTTGCGTAAGAGTCAGTATAGACAATGGTAGCACCATTCTCTACAGCCAGTAATAAAGCCCGTAGTTCTCCTACTTGTGCACTACCTTCACCCTCTTCCTTGACTTTCTTCCCAGTACCAATTTCCAATGCCACTGCTTTATATTGCCACTTTGATCCCACTCGACGGGCAGATACATCCGTGAACCACACTCCTTGCACATCTGAGCCTGCCACAAATTCGGGTGCCTCCTCAATCGGAGAAGGTTTATACGGTCGACCCAGCAAGGTTGGATCGGGGTTTACAGGTTGCTGTAGTTTGAAAACCTTAGTTGGACCCTCCTTTAGTGGGAGCAATTGGCTTATCCCTTCTAGGTATGCATACCATTTTCTAACTGTGGCCTTTTGGGCTACTCCCTCCGGAGGAGGTGACCCATTGAGGATTGAATTTAAGAGAGGGAAAGGACCCTGTACTATAACATCTTGTGAGGTATGCAGCTTTTCAGCCTCCTTAACTGCTCTAGTGAGGGAAAGAATCCCCTTCTCCCAATCTGAATATCGTCGCTCTGTCTCCTTAAATGCAGTGGAAGAGAATAATAATGGTCTAGCTGGTCCCTGTGGCC
This sequence comes from Gypaetus barbatus, assembly GCA_028022735.1. Classification (NCBI taxonomy): domain Eukaryota; kingdom Metazoa; phylum Chordata; class Aves; order Accipitriformes; family Accipitridae; genus Gypaetus; species Gypaetus barbatus. Next base: position 38,413,380 of record CM051561.1, on the reverse strand, counting down.
CCTTTTGAAACACGCCACAGTATGAGGCATGTTCAGCAAATCCCCATTCCACCCTTAATGGATCTCATGGGTGCAACAGGCCTAGTCTCTGATAAGCCTTAAGCTCTTCTTTCAGAGTGTTAAGGGCTTCCATATGTTGCAAAGTCCAATCCCATTTCCTGTTCTTTTGGAGGAAGGCATAGAGAGGGCGACCAATCACCAAAAACCCTGGTATATGTTTTCTCCAGTAGCCCAAAGTACCTAACAGCTGTTGTAATTCCATTTTATTGCCTGGAGTCTGTCCCTTTTCAATAGCAGATAAGAGTGTCGTCAGGTACTGCAACTGCTCCAGCTATCCACCATGCCCCCAGGAATTTGACTTCTTGTCCCGGACCTTGACATTTAGAAGATGGAATGTCTAGCCCATTCTTGACTAACAGATTCCAGATGGCCTCAGCCACTTGCCCTACCTGTTCCTTGTTGTCCCCACCAACCAGGATATCATCTATATATTGATATATGCGGACACCTGGTGGTACCTCCACAGCATCAAGGAGCTTGGCTAAAGCATTGTGAGCAATAGCGGGGGAGTGCTTGTATCCCTGGGGAAGTCGATTGAAAGTGTATTGGATCCCTTCCCAAGTGAAGGCGAACTGGGGTTTGTCCTCTTCCCTTAGGGGAACCATAAAAAAACATATCCTTGACATCTAAAGCAGCCATCCATGGGTGGGCTGCAGCCTGTATTGCTGTTATCACTGAGGTAATACTTGGGACGGCAGAAGTTAATGGTGGGGTATTACTGTTCAATCTTCTATAATCAATTGTTAGTCGCCACCTTCCATCTGATTTACAGACTGGCCAAACAGGGGAATTGTAAGGGGAACGTGTGCGACTGATGATCTCTCTTTTCTCCAGATCATTAATTACTTCCGAAATGCCCCATTTGGCTGCAGCTGGAAGTGGGTATTGAGGGACATGGGTTACTTTAGATTGCAGTAGTGCAGGAGCAACCTGCAAGGTTCTCACATGAATAGCCTCTGCCTCCCTGCCCCCAAAGCTCCACACCCTACCATTGGGTAGGTCCCACTGTCTGCCTGCCAGCACATCAAATCCCAGTATATTTCCCTCATAGGGGCTTAAAGCCACTTCCACAGCTGTCATTCTTTATTCCCCCTGGTAACCAAAGTTGAGTTCGAGCTATGGGGCATTTTCTGTCACCCCTGTTACTCCTCTAATGTTTATAGCCTTTCTTGATGGCTTAATTCCCAGCTCACTAGCTCGTCGTTCGTTTAAAACACTAATTTGGGCTCCTGTATCGATTAAGAATTCCAAACTTATCCGTTTTGGGCCCACAGGAATGTGTATATAAGGCTCTTTATCAGCAGACCATTCACCATGTAGCAGAGTATTCACCATGCGGATTGGGCGGCCTGAACCCCAAACCGCAGCTCCTAGTTCTCAGCCCTCCCAGTTCCTCCCGCAGTGCCGCGAAAGGGTCCCGTTTCTCTTCCCGAGGGGGCGGGGTTGCTGGCGCTTCCCTTTGGTCTCTAGCTTTCCCCTCCAGCAATTCCACCAGCTTGCGGATGTCGTCAGTGGACTGCTCCTGCAGCACGGCTCGGGCTGCCCCCAGTGCCGGTGCCTTCCGCCAGAGATCGTTCCTTCCGGGATCGTGGTTCCGACCCGACCGCCCGCGAGTTCGAGACCGCTCGGGGCGGGGTTTACAACCGGCTGGGCGGACCTTCCTGCTGCCCTCCGTTATCTCCGACAGTCCCTTTTCCCGGATAGTAACAGGTTCTCCTCCCTCGTTGGGGTCCACACCCCCAGCCCAGTAGGCTACTCGGGACGTTATCGACTGATCACCCGCCGGTCCAGCACTCAGAAACACTCCCGGTCCCCAGTAATTTCTTGCTTCATCATCACTGAACAGTATCCCATCCTCCCCCGTTAGAGAAACTCTCCACAAATACTCAGTTTCGGTTTCACCCGGCTTGCGCGAAAACTTAGCTTGCAACTCGCCGAGCTCGTGTCCTGACCAAGGGGCCGTGCAAACAGCGCTCTGGGGGCTCCCACCGTGCGGACCCGCGTGCCCTTCTGTTTCAATAAGGGGCCGCACGTCCCTTTGCTCCAATTCCACCTTCAGATAATCTATTTCCCCTTGCCTTTTAGCAGAATCACCCTTTCGGTTCTGTGCTTGAATCAAGCAGGCGCCCAGGAGAGCACACACACTGCCTTTGCCATCTCGACTACTTCCACGGCACAGTTCTACCCTCTCCACGACCGCTGCCGGGTCGGACCACTTCTCCTTCGCCCAGTCCAGACCTGGGGGAGAAGGGCTGCAGTCGTGCCTCCGTAATAATTCCTCTATTAACACCATCCTGCCGACTACGCCCATTTAAAATGTGACGGATGCACGACTAACCAAATGCAAGAGGTGTTAAGACTCAGATTTATTCTTCAGCAAAAGTTAGTTAGAAGTCCGGTAACATTTTATAAAACCACAGGCTCAATGATGTAAAGAGAATTAATACTACACAGCCGACTTAAGAATCCCCAAGATTTAAAGTGATGGCTCAAAATGCACATATCACTCACCCAAAAGCTGAGGGCTCTCTCCCTCGAGGAGTTGCCCCGGGCGGTGCCCCGACCCGAAGGGGAGTCCCCGACTGCAGACCCGCTGCTCCGAGGAGGACTGCCAACGTGTCCTCCGGCAGGACCCCGTTTATACCCCTGTCGAATCTGACCTGTGGTCATTTAATTCTATTGGCCAGGAGGGTCACCTCGCTGTACCTGGCGCATCTCGATTGGCCAGTTCAAATTTCAACCTGCAGCCTCCAGGGTTTCCTTCCCCTTCTCCCTTCCTGGAGAAGTTTTGTTTCCTGCTGGCAGGATTGGGGGGGAATGTACTGCCACACTTTCCCACAATGCGACAGGATCCGTCAGTGAACAGGGCATATTGCCTCTCATTTTCTGGCAGTTTATTATACAGTGGGGCCTCTTCAGCACGTGTCACCTCCTCCTCTGGCGACATTCCAAAATCTTTGCCTTCTGGCCAGTCCGTGATCACTCCTAAAATTCCTGGGCGACTGGGGTTTCCTGTGTGAGCTCATTGTGTGATCAGTGCAATCCACTTACTCCATGTGGCATCAGTTGCATGATGTGTAGAGGAGACTTTCCCTTTGAACATCCAGCCCAGCACTGGCAGTCGGGGTGCTAAGAGGAGGTGTGTTTCAGTACCAACCACTTCTGAGGCAGCTCAAACTCCTTCATATGCTGCCAATATCTCTTTTTCAGTTGGAGTATAGCGGGCCTCGGATCCTCTGTATCCCCGACTCCAAAACCCCAGGGGTCGGCCTCGGGTCTCCCCAGGTGCTTTCTGCCAGAGGCTCCAGTAGGGCCATTCTCCCCAGCTGCAGTATAGAGCACATTTTTAACATCTTGTCCTGCCCGGACTGGTCAAAGGGCTACTGCATGAACAATCTCCCACTTAATTTGTTCAAAGGCTTGTTGTTGCTCAGGGCCCCATTTAAAATCATTCTTCTTCCGTGTCACTTGATAGAGAGGGCTTACAATCAGACTGTAATTTGGAATATGCATTCTCCAGAACCCACAACACCTAAGAAGGCCTGTGTTTCCTTTTTATTAGTCGGTGGAGACATAGCTGCTATTTTGTTGATCACGTCCATTGGGACCTGACGGCGTCCATCTTGCCATTTTATTCCTAAAAACTGGATCTCTTGTGCAGGTCCCTTGACCTTACTTTCTTTTATGGTGAAACCAGCTTTCAGAAGGATTTGGATTATTTTCTTCCCTTTTTCAAAGACTTCTTCTGCCGTGTTGCCCAATACAATGATGTCATCAATGTACTGCAGGTGTTCTGGAGCTTCACCTTTTTCCAGTGCAGCCTGGATCAGTCCATGGCAAATGGTGGGGCTGTGTTTCCACCCCTGGGGCAATCGATTCCAAGTGTACTGGACACCCCTCCAAGTAAAGGCAAATTGTGGACGACACTCTGCTGCCAGAGGGATTGAGAAAAACACATTAGCAATGATGTCAATTGTGGCATACCACTTGGCTGCCTTTGACTCTAGTTCGTATTGAAGTTGTAGCATATCTGGCACAGCAGAGCTCAGCGGTGGCGTGACTTCATTCAGGCCACGATAGTCAACTGTTAGTCTCCACTCCCCATTAGACTTTCGCACTGGCCATATGGGACTATTAAAGGGTGAGCGAGTCTTGCTGATCACTCCTTGGCTCTCCAGTTGGTGAATCAAATTGTGGATGGGAATCAGGGAGTCTCGGTTGGTGCGATATTGCCGCCGGTGCACCGTCGTGGTAGCAATTGGCACCTGTTGTTCTTCAACCCTCAGCAACCCCACAACCAAAGGGTCTTGAGAGAGACCAGGCAGGGTAGACAGCTGTTCAATTTCCTCCGTCTCCAATGCAGCTATAACAAAGGCCCAACGGTACCCTTTTGGGTCCTTGAAGTACCCCCTCCTGAGATAGTCTATACCAAGGATGCACGGGGCCTCTGGGCCAGTCACAATGGGGTGTTTCTGCCATTCATTCCCGGTTAGACTCATTTCAGCTTCCAATACAGTTAGCTCTTGGGATCCCCCTGTCACACCAGAGATACAGATGGGTTCTGCCCCTTTATAACTTGATGGCATTAGGGTACATTGTGCACCAGTGTCTACTAGAGCCTGATATTCCTGTGGGTCTGATGTGCCAGGCCATCGAATCCACACTGTCCAGTAGACTCGGTTGTCCCTTTCCTCCACCTGGCTGGAGGCAGGGCCCCCCTAATCCTGGTTAGAGTATCTGTTACACACTTTTTGCAAATGTGAATCAGAAGTCCCTTCAAGAGGATCGGAAATGAGATCAGCCCTTCTACTCCGTCTGGGGGACTGCTCATGGGAAACTGGAGCGGCATTTTTCCAAGAAGAATCCTCTTTTCTGATTGCTTTTTCTCGCAACTCCCGTACCCGTGCATCCAGCAGTGAGGTAGGTTCTCCATCCCACTTCCTCATGTCCTCTCCATGGTCACGCAGGTAAAACCACAGGTTAGCCCATCGTGTGTACCTTCTATCTCCTGTTTCTTGGGCAGAGGAATGCTTACTCCCAATAGCCGCGATGTGGGCCTGTACAGGTGGGGAGGAGGACATATCCACTTTGAATTGCTGGAACTCTCGGGACAATTCCTCTACAGCCGAGACACAGGCCCGTAGGGAGGAAGAGAGACTTCCTTCGTATTGCCGGAGTTGGACAGCCAGTTCGTCCACTGTTTGTCCATTGCCTTCTTTCCAGGACATTACTGCCAATGAGTTGGCATAGGTTGGTGGTGCACTTCGTAGAAACTTCCGCCACATCGGTTGTGTGCATTGGACTTCATCTGGATCTGTGGGTGACTGCCCATTTTCCGGATCATTATAAATCACCTCCAGCACGGCTAATTCCCTCAGGTACTGGATACCTCTCTCCATGGTGGTCCACTTGCCTTGGTGACATGTAACTTCATCCTTGAAGGGGTATCTTTCCTTCACACCTGACAGAAGTCGCCTCCAGTTTTTCTCCCAATCGCCTTGTCAATGCCCCCTTCCCTAGACAGAGAGCCCAACTGTTTGGCTTCCTTACCCTCTAATTCCAAACTACTGGCCCCATTATCCCAGCATCGGAGCAGCCAGGTAACAATGTGCTCACCTGGGTGACGGCTAAAATCTTTGTGCATGTCATGCAACTCACTCAGTGACAGCGATCGGGTGATTATTTCAGGTTCTGCCTCTTCCTCCTGTTCTTGCGATGACCCTGGTTCATTTTCATCTATCGCTAAGCGAACTGATTTCTTTGTGTGTTTCTTTTTCTGTACAGGGGCGACTGATACTGGCACAGGTTGGTCCTCTGGTTTAGCTGCAGTACCTGTCACCAGGGTTGGGGTAGCCACGCTGCCTGTTGCCGGGGTTGGGGTAGCCACGGTGCCTGTTGCCGGGGTTGGGGTAGCCACGGCGCCTGTCGCTCTGTTTTCCCTCTCTTCCCCCTGAGGGTGCTGCATAATATCAAGCAGTGTTTGGTAGATACTGGCCAGGGCCCAGCACAGTGCAGTAAGTTGTGCCTTGCATCTGCAGTGTGCAGAGTCATACAATTAGTTTCTTTGCATGGGTGGAAGTAACAGTGGAAGAGGAAGAGATTTAACTGCACCTTGCACATAAAAAAAAGCTGATGCCTAGCTTACCATGTCTCCTTATAGGGCCTGATCAGCCTATTCTTTCCAGTCATGAATGGAGCTGATCTGCTCACACTCTTAGTTTTCATTAGGCAGTACTGTTGTCATTCAGTCTGTTCAAAGAACTGAATCAAGAAAAACAGTTAACAACCTCTTTGGTGGGGGCAAAATGCTCAAATAAAAAGTAATTTCTGTGATCTCCACCCTACCATCCAATCATAAACCAGCTGAGATTTCATCTCTAGTGGACAATGTTTTCTGGTAGGGCTAGTCCAGTGTCCTGGTTTCAGCTGGGATAGAGTTAATTGTCTTCCTAGTAGCTGGTAGGGTGCTATGATTTTGAGTTAGGTATGAGAAGAATGTTGATAACACTGATGTTTTCAGTTGTTGCTAAGTAATGTTTAGTCTAAAGTCAAGGATTTTTCAGCTTCTCAAGCCCAGCCAGCGAGAAAGCTGGAGGGGCACAAGAAGTTGGCACAGGACACAGCCAGGGCAGCTGACCCAAACTGGCCAACGGGGTATTCCATACCATGGGATGTCATGTCTAGTATATAAACTGGGGGGAGTGGGGTGGGGGGATCACCGCTCAGGGACTAACTGGGCATTGATCTGCGGATGGTGAGCAATTGCACTGTGCATCATTTGTACATTCCAATCCTTTTATTATTACTGTTGTCATTTTATTAGTATTATCATTATTAGTTTCTTCTTTTCTGTTCTATTAAACAGTTCTTATCTCAACCCACGAGTTTTACTTCTTTTCCCGATTCTCTCCCCCATCCCACTGGGTGTGGGGGGGAGGTGAGTGAGCAGCTGCGTGGTGCTTAGTTGCTGGCTGGGGTTAAACCATGACATCCAGGTGCACTTATTATCAGCAAAAGAGTGATTTTGCCAGTGTAGTTTATATTGACTCTCCAAACAGAATAAATTATACCAGAAAAAGCTCTGGTTTTACTGGTATATGTTTTCACCAAGACATTTTAGTTGTCTAATCATTTCTAGTCTTTTTTACATTTAAATAGTGTCCTGCTCCATTGTCAGGGAAGGTTTCAATATGATCCCAAGAGCGAGATTAAGACACAAATGAGGTCAAATGCCATATACCCAAAAGAGCTTTTATTATCAAAAGTATCAAAAGTAGAAAATAGTAGTGATAGGATAGAATGGAAGAAAAGGCAGAAATCAAGCAAGCAGTCAGGGTAGAGTTGCAAGGATAGTCACCACCATGGATCCAGCAGCGTCCCGTTGGTCCTCAGTCTTCAATTCTTCGGTGGTGGGTGCACACCACAGCTTGTCTCCATGGTTTTTTTATAGGGCATAGTTCGATGATGCATGCACATACGTACTGTTCACACGCTGCAGGTTTCGTCTATCACATGATTTTTCATGGTCAACACCAGAAACCATTATCTTATCTCAAAGACTACAGTTTCGGTGAGAATGGTAGCCTCCACATTCTTGCATGCTTGTCGGCTTCAGCCCCTTTCCTCTCCTGGATGCCTCAGTGGCCTGGTAATTGTCCTTATGGACAGAGGAATGTCCTGTTTAGACAGGCCATCTCAGAGACAAAGGGCTCGAGATAAGCAGTTCACAATTCCTTGAGATGAATGGCTTGAGATGACAGTCCAGTCTCTCACACCTAACAATCTTTGAGACAAACAGCTCAAGGTAAGAATTCAGTCTCTCACAAATAGAAACATCATATATTTGATCTCAGTGCATTTTTGATACAGTAAAATTAATTATAAAAAACCAGTATCTCATGCATTTAATCACCATTATCACCAATAGAATCTATATATTATGTTCAAGCTTTACATAGGAATTTATTGGTTCCTGATCAAGACCCAGGAAATAAGGGCAGCCGTAGGACAAGAAAGCTATAAATTAGGCAAGGACTGTCTTAGTGAGTGTCGTGGTTTCAGCCCAGCCAGTAACAAAAAGGACCACACAGCCGTTCGCTCGCTCCTCCCCACCCCCCTCTGGTGAGATGGGGAGGAGAATCAGAAAGGAGAAAAGAAAAAAAACCCAAAAACGGAATCTCGTGGGTTGAGATAAGGACAGTTTACTGGGACTACACAAAAAAAGAAGTTACAACAACAACAACGGTACGAATAAAAGAATATACAAAAGGAGTGATGCACAGTGCAACTGCTCACCACCCGGAACCCGATGCTCTGCCACTTCCCCCACTGAAAGCCGAGAGCCCCCCCAGCCCGCTCCCCATATATATACTGAGCATGATGTCACATGGTATGGAATAGCTCCTTGGCTAGTTCAGGTCAGCTGTCCCGGCTGTGCCCCCCCCTCACCTCCCAGGTTCCTGTAAAAAATTAACTCTATCCCAGCTGAACCCAGGACAGTGAGATGTGATGATACTACAGCAGGGTGGGGGAGAGAATCAGAAGAGCAAAAGCGAGGAAAAAAACCTTTATGGGTCAAGATGAAGACAGTTTAATAAGTGAAGGGAAAAAAAATTTAAAAACCCAAGTCATGCAAAAGCAATCACTTGCCACCAGCAGACTCATGCCCAGCCAGTCCCTGAGCAATGGCTACCTTGGAAAAACTCCCCCCCTGCAGTTTTATTACTGAGCATAATGTTATATGGTATGGAATATCCCTTTGGTCAGTTGGGGTCAGCTGTCCCAGCTGTGTCTCCTCCCAACTTCTTGCCCACCCCCAGCCTACTCCCTGTGGGGCAGTGTGAGAAACAGAGAAGGCCTTGATGCTGTGCAAGCACTGTTCAGCAACATCTAAAACATTGGTGTGTTATCAACACTGTTTTAGTCACAAATCCAAAACACAGCACCCTATTATTAGCTGCTATGAAGAAAATTAACTCCATCCTGGCCAAACCCAGTAAAAAGCTACCTTATAAAGATAAGCATTACTAATTTCTCTCTTGGGTAGCATTAGTTTTCCTTCAGTGATAATGTTTTACGCTCATTCTCAGGCAACAACTGAAAAGTATAGTGTCACATTAATAAAAGCTCACTTTTTTTACTGTCTGTCTTAGGTTTTAATATTTTCCGGTCTGCAGATGACCAGGAGAAAGATGAGCACTAGCACTTCAGCTTACTGGAAAAGTAACACAGCAGAACCAAGATTACCTTTTATTTATTCTGAGTCATCTTCAGACACATTGCATGTTTAAAGTTTCCTGTGCCATCTATATAACTGCTGTTTAAAAGCCTTCCAATTTTTTATTATTCTTAACATGCCCTAACTATTCCCATCAATAAATAGGTTGCTTGGAACCCCTTCAACCAAATTATAATGTATTTGTGATATTTTTAAGTTTAGGTAATATGTGAATCCACAGTGGTGCTTTGTTCTGATTAATAATACGCTAGCTTCATCAAAATAAATACAGCCTCATCAAGATAAAAGTGTATTGCATTAGACAGTTAGCAGATATATAGTGTATGACAGTCCCTAGTCTCAGTGAATTGGAGTCTGAAGCAAAATGTCAAACAATAGTGAGATGCTTTGGCATAGATTTTCTGTGCATATAGATCCTAGTCAGTCTGGCAATAATCACAATAATCAAAATTCATCATATTGATACCGAAAAGCCGGTCAAAGAAACTCTCTAAGACTCATTTTGGAGTTTTAGAAAGCAGGCATTCTTTATTGCAGCGCTGGATGCACGGGGGATAATTCCACCTAGCATGCATACCACAGCTTCAGCACAAACAGGTTATATGGAGTAACAATTACATATTAATCAGATTAGTATACATATACATAAAAATTATTGTAACTGATTATCATAGTACTGCCTACATCCGATCATGCGCAATGAAGGATCCATTTGAGTCGAAGGGCTGCTTTTGTGACCACCGATCCATTTGAAGTTCTTGTTGGCTGTCCTTGAAGTCTTTATTCTTGTCCTTGTTCTTTGATCTTGAAGCTTAACGCAGTTTCAATCACATGTGGTCAGTTTCAACATTGTTCTCATCTAGCGTACAGGAACCTCTAGTCATAAGAGCAAAGAACTGCAAAACTTAGGAGTAACTACCTCTACTAGTTAATTGCTTGGCTATACTTTTGTCTGTTGCTTCAATCATAGTGTTAGTATAAGATTTCTAATAATTATTTACCAAATCTCACGTTTACAGTAATCTAGCAGCAAACCAGTTTCCACGGCTGGTACAAAATATTAAAACCATCAAAATATTTAGACATACCATACAGAATGTATGGAAATATGCTATCAATTCCCCCCTTTCTGTTTGAGGCTACTAATTCTTTTAGTAGTCTCACTTAAACATAGATTGTGTCACAGCTCGTTTAAGACAGCTAAAATGACACAGATTATAACAATGATGATAACTACTTCTCTTGCTTTGTTGGTGCAACAAGGGAAAGCCTCAGGCCACCCAGTAAAGGTATCAACTAGAACTAGGATATATCGATATCCTTCTTTTCGAGGCAATTCTGTAAAATCAATTTGCCAATATTTTCCTGGAGAATTTCCTTGCTTAATAATTCCAAAAATGATTTTATTATTGGTTTTGGGATTATTACATATACAAATTTCACATCTACTTGTAATTGTTCAAATAATCTTTGTCATATCTCTATTCAAAATACACTTTTGTTAATGCTTAACAAGGTTCTCTGTTCCCCAATGTACTTTGTTATGTTCAGCCTGGGCAATTTCTCTCATTATTGCGGGTGGGACTATTATTTGACCTGTTGGTGTTACAGCCCATCCTGTTTCATTTTTGTTAGCCTGCAATTTAATAATTAATTCTTCATCTTTTTCATTATAATTTGGAGCTTCTTTAGGCAAATTTACACTTTTCTCTGGAACTAGTGCTAGGATGCCTTTTTCTGCAGCCTCTTTAGCAGCTCTATCAGCCAATCGGTTACCTGTTTCAGGGACAGTCCTACCTGACTGATGTGCATTATCACGACTGCTGTTGGCTTTTGAATGGCTTCTAACAATTTCAGTATTTGTTCTGCATGCTGAATGGTGGTTCCTTGTGCAGACAACAGTCCTCTTTCTTTCCATATTGCTCCATGTGCATGTACTACTCCAAAAGCATACTTTGAGTCTGTCCAAATGTTGACTCGCTTTCCTTGACTTAGTTCCAGTGCTCGAATAAGAGCTATCAATTCAGCCTTTTGGGCAGATACATTCAAAGGCAAAGCTCGTGATTCAATTACCTTCTCAGTAGTAGTTACTGCATATCCTGATAGACGTTTTCCTTCACGGATGAAACTGCTTCCGTCGGTATATAGTTCCCAATCTGTTTCTTCCAGTGGCGCATCTCAGAGATCCAGTCGGCTGGAGTAAACTTCTTCAATTGTCTGCAGGCAGTCATGTTCCAGTTCTCCTTCAACTTGATCAGTTGTTAAAAACACAGCAGGGTTAACAATGGTAGTAGGTTTTAAGTAAATATCATCTTGCTCCAGCAACACCACTTGGTATTTCAGCATTCTACTAGGGGATAACCAATGCCCCCCTTTCTGTTTGAGCACAGTGATCACCATGTGGGGAACATACACTGTAATTCTTTGTCCTAGGGTGAACTTACGAGCTTCTTGGATCAGTAGCACAGTTGCAGCAACGGCTCTCAGACAACCAGGCCATCCCAGACTCACATTGTCCAATTGCTTTGAGAAGTAGGCCACAGCTCGCCGACTTGGTCCCAGATATTGGGCCAGGACACCCAGAGCTATACCTTTTCTTTCATGAGTAAAGAGTTCAAATGTCTTTGTGAGATCTGGCAGGCCTAGGGCTGGCACCCCCATTAAGCCTGTTTCAATTCTTTGAAAGCAGCTTTCCCGGCATCAGTCCAATCTATAAATCCATTGTTTGAGGTTTTGAGCTGCTCGTATAAAGGTCGGACCAGCAAGCCATAATTTGCAATCCACAGGCGACACCACCCAACCATTCCCAGAAAGGCTCACAATTCTTTTAGAGTCTTAGGCTCAGGGAGACGACAAATTGCCTCCTTTCTCTCAGTTCCTAATTGTCTCTGTCCTTTCAGGATTTCAAAACCTAAATAAGTTACTTCTCTCTGGGTTATTTGGGCTTTTTCTTTTGACACTCGATATCCACTGATTCCCAAAAAGTTCAAAAGGCTAATAGTTAACTTTGTGCATTGTTCTTCTGTCTCAGCTGCAATTAACAGATCATCCACATATTGCAACAAGATTCCTTCATTATTTTCTTTCTTCCAAATCTCTAATTCTCGTGCCAATTGATTTCCAAAAATGGTAGGGCTGTTCTTAAAGCCTTGAGGCAAGACTGTCCATGTATATTGTGTTTTTCTCCCAGTCTCAGGATTTTCCCATTCAAAAGCAAAAAGCTCTTGACTATTGGGATCCAAGGAAATACAGAAAAAGGCATCTTTTAAGTCTAACACTGTGAACCATTCTTGTTTCTCTGTTAGGGTTGTGAACAAAGTATAAGAGTTCGCTACTACCGGGTGAATATCTTGTACTATTTGATTTATTGCTCTGAGGTCTTGAACCAACCTGTAATCTTTTCCATTAGCCTTTTTAACAGGCAAGATTGGGGTGTTATATTTGGATTTGCATTCTATTAACAATTTGTACTTTAGAAATTTTTGTATTATCGGTACTAACCCTTTCCGACTTTCCAGTTTTAGGGGGTATTGTTTAATTCTTACCGGACTCGATCCTGGGTTTAAATCAATTCTCACAGGTTCTGCTCTTTTGGATTTACCAGGAACTTCCCCAGCCCAGACGATTGGAATTACAGCATTATTTACTTTGACTGGTATGATCCTCTGCTTTCGGTGACCGTCCTGTAACAACAAAGCCACTGCTTCGATATGTTTAGTTTCTGGAATTAAAATTTTAATCATCTTGCCATTTTTAAATTTAATTTCTGCCTCCAATTTTTCAAGTAGGTCTCTCCCTGTGTGGATTGTCCGGCTCATAGTTCACAAACAAGTTTCACCATGTCTAGTGCACACAGGCGACTCATGGGGGGTTACAAAAGCGACCCAGCCTTGGATTGCCTTGAGGCCCTGTCTCTCTGCAGAGATGACTCACAGGGAGCTGTGGAGACAGCTTAGCCTTGGGTTGTCTGATAAACCCTAAACTAAACAGGGCAGTGGCTGCACCATTCAGAGAACCAAAACCTGAACGGAGCCTTGAAATCCCTTAACAAATAGTATACCCTGAGTCTCAATCCAACCACTATTTAGTTGCAAATTACAACCCTGTGTATTCAAACAATCACAGACTAACAAAGGCTCAGATATACATAATCCATTTAGGCATATATCATAATCCACTCAGACATAGTCATACACACCATTCCACAAGTCAGGGGATAAAAACTCTAAGATTCAGGTTGGAAATGGGGGAGTCACTTTGCCAACTATACAGTTGGCTTGTGAAGGAAGCCCTTCCCCCCCTTGATCGGGACGCCGGTCGAGGTAACTTCCCTGGGATTGAAAGCCCTTACCTGGAGGGGTAAGTGAATATTGTTTACGCTCTAAGTTTGCAAATGCGTGTGTGCTTGTGGTTGTCTGTGAATTGCTTGTGGTTGTAATAATGTACTACTCTTGCCTTAAAAAATTGCAATAGTGCATTCCTCCATTGTATCTGTAAAACCTGCAATTAGTGGCGTGTTAAGTCTGTAAGTGAAGTTCAAATAAATCATTTGCTTGAACCTTGCAGTTAAGTCTGTAAGTGAAGTTCAAGTCGTTTGCTTGAACCTTGCAGTTAAGTCCTTTTCCGCCACATTAATTTGGCGTAGTCGGCAGGATACAATGGAGGAACTATTGCAGAAACATGGTTGTAAACCTTCTCTGTTAGAAAAGGAGATGGCGCAGAAATTGTGGAGAAGTAAAGAGAAAGTGGTGGCATGGGTAGAGCAGCGTAGGAAGGAACAAAAGAAAACGAAAAATGGGAAAGGTAAAGGTATCCTGTGCACTATTTTTGGAGCATGTCTAACTTGTGCACAGGAGGAGGCACTGAAATCTGAGACAGCAAAAATAACGGGTGCAGCCGATCTCATTGAAGCTACAAAATTCAGGGCACTAGAAACTGAAGTGGAAGTAACCAAAACTGCTTTAGAGGCAGAACGAAAGATAAGTGCGGCCTTGAGTGTTCATAATGGACAATTGGAGGTTGAAAATGTGTTTCTGAAAGATGAATTAAATTCTGAAAGGGAGAAGAACAGAAAATTACTAGAAAAATTAAAATTGTTGTTATCAAGTGCTCCAACTCCCTCTCCCGCCCAAGTCAGGAATCTAGTTATGTGTGCCGATCCTGACACTTGGGACGGGGATATCTGGGGTGACCCAGATGATGAATCCGATGGGGCAAGTAATATTGAAATTCAACCCCTCATTAAAACGGAGGTACAGTCGAGGGCCAGGAACAATCGAAACTTAACTGCAACCCTAACCACCCCGTGGTCGGGACCTGAGCTCGCACAAATGCAAGAGAAATTTTCACGCAAGCTGGGGGAGAGTGAAACTGAATATTTATGGCGTGTGTCATTGAATGGAGGGGATCGAGTCTTGCTGAGCGAGGAGGAAGCTAGGGGATATTGGGGTCCTGGTGTATTCCTTGATCAGGGTCCCGTGGGGAACCAACCCTTGACCCTCAGAGTTGCCTATTGGGCAGGGGGACTAGATTCTAGAGAACGAGGTGAACCTCTGACTATTAGAATGGATGGATTATCTAGGCTGGCTGAATCAGTGCAAAAGGCTGCCTGTATACAAGCTATGTACAAGCGCGGGGAGCAGGGTATTCCCCTTGCTGCTCCAGTTGATCCGGTCCACCTTAAACCATTAATTAGAGGTCTCCCTGACGTCTTGAAAATTTATGTGCAAAATCTAAAAGAAAAAGTTATACGGGCAATTGATCATAATGCTTGCAACCCCAACCAGCAACAACAGCCTGTTTTAACATGGGGGGAATTATTACAAGAAATAGTGATTTATGGTAGAGAGATGGGCTGGTTACAGGAAGGTTCAGATTCACAGCGCCGAGTCCGACAGGCACGATTTTTTGCAGAGAATAACTCCCGTCCCCCTCAGAAAATCTATTCTCGTTTTGACTCTCAGCGCAATGAACTATGGAAAAAGGCATTAGCATTAGGAATACCCCGCTCAATGTTACACGGACAGTCCACAGAAAACATTCGTACAATAATAAACCTGGTGGAGCAGCCTATTAGCAAGGCTATGGAAGGCACTGATATTGCCAAAATGCAGGAGAGTAAACCCTCTGCTCCTGCCAACCCTTACTCAGGCTTAAGGAAGGATTTGATTGATCTAAAAAACTAGGAAGCGCGGGGGGAATTTCAGGCCGACCCACTCGCGTAATATCCAGCTTAGAATGGCCTAACCAGCATATTGATCCATATATTATTTTAGCCACTGGCCCCAGATGAATACCTGTACATTTTCTAATTGATACTGGAGCCCAAATAAGTGTTATCACTGAAAAAACAGCTAAAGGTTTAGGATTGACCCCTACCCGGAAAAAAATAGATATAATAGGAGTAACTGGAGTCCCTGAAACCAGACCAATTAGTAAAATATGTGTTTGGCTTCCAGGGGAAAATCGAATGACTAAGATAAAGGTGGTCATTGGTCCGTATCGAAATAATATACTAGGATTTGATGTCCTAGCAAACAAAGTCTGGAAACTGCCTGATGGAACAGTGTGGAGCTTTGGAGCCCCACCATGTGAAGTTCGGGTGCTTGAAGCAGCCATTAAGTTACCCCCTTCCAGAGTAACGAAGGTTAATCAATATCCTTTACCGGCCGCTGCTAAAGCAGGGCTCAGAGAGGTGATCAAAGACTTGGAGAATCGTGGCATTATAACTAGAGTACACTCGCCCTATAATTCTCCAGTATGGCCAGTACGTAAACCCGACGGCAGATGGCGACTGACGGTTGACTACAGGAGGCTTAATAGTAATACAATGCCACTCACAGCTGCTGTTCCTAACACTGCTGACCTAGTCACTCAAATCCAAGCAAAACATCACCCATGGATGTCCACATTGGATGTTAAGGATATGTTTTTTATGATTCCTCTTCAAGAGGAGGATAAACCTCAATTTGCATTCACTTGGGAAGGAATACAATATACCTTTAACCGACTTCCCCAAGGATACAGACACTCCCCCACTATTGCCCATAATGCACTGGCAAAAATACTGAAGGAAATAGAAGTCCCAGATGGGATAAGTGTGTATCAATATATTGATGATATCTTAATTGCTGGGGATGACCAAGAGATGGTCAGAGAAGTGTCTAGTCAGATTTGGGCCTCACTGACTTCATTGGGGTTGGAAATCCCTCCTGCTAAATGTCAGGGACCAAGTCAAGAGGTTAAATTTCTAGGTGTTTGGTGGTCAGGAGGAGCCGTAGCTGTACCAGCTGATACCCTGGGAAAAATAGAGGCTGGTAAAACTCCAGAAAATAAGAAGGAACTACAACAGATACTTGGGACTTTAGGTTACTGGCGAAAACATGTCCCTGGATTTTCCATAATTGCTCGACCTCTGTATAATTTAATTAAAAAGAATGCCCATTGGCAGTGGACCTCTCAGCATGAGGAGGCCTTGAATTTATTGATTCAAGAACTACGCATATATCAGACTTTAGGTCCCATACATCGGACAGATCCTATACAGATCGAGTGGGGATTCAGTGAACATGGTTCGCATTGTAACTTATATCAACGGGGACCAGAAGGCCCTGATAGACCTTTGGAATTCTCTTCTCATTCATTCAATGATACAGAGCAACGATACACTGATTGGGAAAAGGGTATGTTATCGCTAATACGAGCAGTAAAAAAGGCTGAACGGATTCGCACAAGTCAGGATATGGTTGTTCGGGGTCCCTTCCTTCTTCTGGAATCAGTCAGGAAAGGCACTGCTCCCCCCGAGGGAATTGCCCAAAAACCCACTGTCCAGAAATGGTACTCTTACTTGGAAGGTATCAGTCAGTTAGTTACCATTACTGAAGGGTCAGTAAAAGTATCTAAATTACAAAAGGATATCAACGCAGACCCTTCTATGTTAATCAAACCTAATAAACCATCACCTATTTTAGAAGCACCTCCATTTACAGTTGAATCAGACCTGACAGGAGTATGGTTTACAGATGCTTCTGCAGTACGAAAAAATCGGACTTGGCAATATACAGCAGTGGCTCTGGAGATAAAGACAGGGAGAACTGAGATTGAAAAAGGAGAAGGTAGTGCCCAAATAGGGGAACTACGAGCTGTATTGTTAGCTGTGAAATTTGGGGCTCAAATTATATATACTGATTCCTATGCAGTGTTTAAAGGGGCAACAGAATGGATGGGACATTGGGAAGCCAACGGTTGGCAGGTCAACCGGGTTCCAGTGTGGAGAACAGAGGACTGGAGGCAACTATTAGAAGTAGGACAAGGAAGAACATTACAAGTAGGATGGGTAAAGGCACATGATAAAAACCTTACTGAGGCACCTCGCTGGAATAACAAGGTTGATTATCTCACCCGCATACATACGTTGGAAACAGATGCGCAGGAGTGGGCAAGATTGAGAGAATGGTTACATGAAAGGCGTGGCCACACTGGAAAGGCTGATCTGTACAAGGAGTGTCAAGCAAGAGGGTGGCCTGCCACAGTGGCTGACTGTGAAAGGACAATAACACACTGTCCACAGTGCTGCTTATGATTAAAAATGGATCATCCAAATCAAGCCCCACCTTTGCATATCAGAGCAGGAAAGACACTCTGGCAGACTTGGCAAATCGATTATATTGGGCCACTTAGAACATCTAACCGACATAAGTATATTCTAGTAGGAGTAGAGGTAGTGTCTGGTTTGACCCAAGCCACTGCAACCACAGCAGCATCTGGGGAATGGACCATTCGAGTGCTAAAGGAGTGGTTTAGTACCTTACCTATGCCTTCTACTATCCAAAGTGATAATGGTTCACATTTCACAGCAGCCGCCGTCCAGGAATGGGCAAGGGGGGAAGGTATTGACTGGATCTTTCATACTCCTTATTACCCTCAGGCAAATGGAATAGTGGAACGAATTAATGGACTAATCAAAAGATTTGCAAGGGTCCATGCATCAAACTGGGACTTGAGATTGTCTGAGGCAGTATATACTGTTAATAACAGATGGGGTGAAAATGGAAACGCAAAAGTTAAGGCGTTCTGTCCTACTGGAGATTTAATCTCCAAGAAACCACGTGAAATTGGGAAATTCCCCACACAATTGCATTCTGGCCAACCTGTAATGGTCAAGTTACCTCAAATTGGAGTTGTACCACTGATACTGACCAACCCGAGGGGGCTGTATGCATGGGAAGCAAAAGATAGCTCCAATTGCATACATCGGATAAGTAGCAGGTGGATTATACCAGATTTCTAACCAATTTATCGTCGAGCGTGTATACGTTCGAGCAGCTCTCTTCTCTTTAAATCATAGGACTGTTCCAGTTGAAGAAGGATAAGGGACCACTGGGAAGACACGGGGTGGAGACATCACGGACGTCAACCCGAACTGATGTAAACTGTACCTTAGAGGAATTGACAAGCTACACAGACCTGGAGCGTGGATCAGGAGTTTTATCTGTGATTTTCATATGTTTGTTTTGGTAGGGATAATTATTTGTTAGTCCAAGTTTTAATAGCGCTATACTATGGCTGTAATTGTAAGGTTTTTTGTAATAATTCTTGTTAGTCCTTTAATAACCATATGCATAAGTAAACAATCTAGGATATGGAATAGACAGCCTCGGGCTTTTGAGCAACACATTGATGGTTCCCCAGTTGTGAATCATACCGAACAAGACAATATGATCTATAAGATGATACAAGGTTTTGCTCGCATGCTTAATTTTTCTCATGTGACTACCTGTTTGCCTTTACCACATACCCCCACTCAGGGGATCCCCATAACAGCTCTCCCTGTGGATATAGGTAAGAATTTAGATTGGCTCTGGAATCAAAATAAGTCTATCATTTGGGGTGAATTTGAATGGAAGTGGCCATTTAACAATATGTTAAATCGAACTTCCGTTTGGAACCTAAATTGTTCCTATGCCCCGCTTTGTCAGGACAATAAGACTTTAGGATGTAGGGGCAAACAGCCCCAATCCTCCCAACAGCCATGTTCCAAACTCCCTTGGGCAGATACACGGTATGGGGATGAGCCATCTTGGGGAAAACGCTTAGTCCTGAGGTATGTGGAACCGGTAAACACCCAGTGGTGCTTTGAGTTTCCTTCAACGCCTGGTAATTCATGTATGTGGTTCAATGTGATGGAAGGACCACCTGCTAATTGTTTATGGTCTCAAGCCCATGAGGAGAGAAAAGATGACAGGAAGGAGTGCTATCCCTGGCGGTCTCGACAAAGGTTCTCAACACAACCCAATGTGAAAAAAAACACCCCTGTGGAATTGTACAAATATTATAAATTGTACCACTGGTGGGAATTTAGAAAATAGTTGGCTGTGGCTAATTCCTTCATTACGGCATTTAATCAGTGCTGCATGCTTGTGTCAAAATTACACCAGGCCATATCCCCCAGTGATGGGATGTAATACTAGCATAAGCTATAAAGACTTAAAATATTCTGAGAAATCTTCCTGTCGCATTCCTCAAACCATGGGTAATTGTGATGACTCACCTATATATGCTCCACGTCAGTTAACTTGGATATGCTCAGATGGGACTATTACAGATATGTTAAAACCTACACATCTTGGTCTGCAGTGTACTTTGGGAGTACCATCATTATGTCCTTCTTATTACTCTGAGAAATTTATCTCTCAAGGACTGTGGCACCCCCGTACCAAACGAAGTACAGACAACAGCGATTGGACTGTATCCCAGAGATTAGCGGTATGGGCCGAAGGATTCCTTGGGCTAGGAATAGGTCACCTTAAAACTAGAATTGTGCTGTCCAATTTAACTGCACAAGTGGAAGCTTTGGCAGACCTCACTAAAGACAATTTTGAATTGCTCAATAAACAAGTACAAACTGCCTCGAAAGTTGCACTTCAAAATCGACTTGCACTGGATATGATATTACTCAAAGAACAAGGGGTGTGCGGATACTTGAAAGCGAACCACGAACAAGAAGAATGTTGCGTCACAATTCCTAATGTGTCACTACCTCTTCGGGAAAACCTCCAGAAGATGAAGAAGATAGTCGAAGTTACTCATGAACTGCAGGACCAAATGAAGGACACCTGGTTGGGAAATATTTTTGGTAGGATAGGATGGGTATTTTCTGGATGGATTGTTAACTTGTTACAAACACTGATTGTTATTGTAATTTCTATTATTGTAGTATGCATTGCCATTAGTTGTGCAAAAAGAATGATTGTAAAATCTATCTCTCAGGTAAGGGCTCACCCAGAAATTGAGGAATACATGACTCTACTAAAGCACACAGACGAAACTTATACCAATACACCGGTCAATGATGACATACGTGTGGTTGAATTGTGACTCAGGTCACGGGGTGGATTGTGTGGATTGTCCGGCTTATAGTTCACAAACAAGTTTCACCATGTCTAGTGCACACAGGCGACTCATGGAGGGTTACAAAAGCGACCCAGCCTTGGATTGCCTTGAGGCCCTGTCTCTCTGCAGAGATGACTCACGGGGAGCTGTGGAGACAGCTTAGCCTTGGGTTGTCTGATAAACCCTAAACTAAACAGGGCAGTGGCTGCACCATTCAGAGAACCAAAACCTGAACGGAGCCTTGAAATCCCTTAACAAATAGTATACCCTGAGTCTCAATCCAACCACTATTTAGTTGCAAATTACAACCCTGTGTATTCAAACAATCACAGACCAACAAAGGCTCAGATATACATAATCCATTTAGACATATATCATAATCCACTCAGACATAGTCATACACACCATTCCACAAGTCAGGGGATAAAAACTCTAAGATTCAGGTTGGAAATGGGGGAGTCACTTTGCCAACTATACAGTTGGCTTGTGAAGGAAGCCCTTCCCCCCCTTGATCGGGACGCCGGTCGAGGTAACTTCCCTGGGATTGAAAGCCCTTACCTGGAGGGGTAAGTGAATATTGTTTACGCTCTAAGTTTGCAAATGCGTGTGTGCTTGTGGTTGTCTGCGAATCACTTGTGGTTGTAACAATGTACTACTCTTGCCTTAAAAAATTGCAATAGTGCATTCCTCCATTGTATCTGTAAAACCTGCAATTAGTGGCGTGTTAAGTCTGTAAGTGAAGTTCAAATAAATCATTTGCTTGAACCTTGCAGTTAAGTCTGTAAGTGAAGTTCAAGTCGTTTGCTTGAACCTTGCAGTTAAGTCTGTGAGTGAAGTTCAAGTCGTTTGCTTGAACCTTGCAGTTAAGTCCTTTTCCGCCACACTCCCTAACAGGGGTTTAGGAGAATTTGGCAAATACAGAAACTGATGAGTGACCCATTGCTTTCCTAATTTCATTGCCAAAGATTTGAAGAAGGGTCTAGTCTCTCGTTCACCTGTCGCACCAACAACACTAATTTCTTCAGAACTTAATTCCCCCTCTAAGGTGTTTAAAACTGAAAAGGTGGCTCCAGTGTCAACTAAAAATTCAATTTTCTGTTCTCCCAGGTTAGCTGTAACCAGAGGTTCTGCTGGAAGACTCCCCTCCGGTCCCCGTCAAATACTTTCACTCAACTTTACCAAGAAAGGGGGAACTTGCTGAGATTGTGCGGTCGAAATTGGGATCACTTGTGACCTTGTAGGTCTCAGGGGACGTTCCCCTTTCCAGTGTCCTTCTTGTTTACAGTATGCACACTGATTCGGTCCCAGGGGCTGGTTTAATCCCACTGGTCACCCCAATCCAGTTCCTCTCCCTCGTCCCATTCTTCGACCACATCCCCTTCCTCGAGGAATAACTCCTCTACCTCGTCCCATACCAGCTTCTACTTCCAGAGCAGCTACTAACCTTGCATTCATTTTACTCTGTAATTCATCTCTATTTCTATATGCCACCCAAGCAACTTCTAATAATTTTCCCCAATCTCGAGAATCTGCTCCCTGTAATTTTTGTAATTTTCTTCTGATATCATCAGAGGATTGTCCTATAAATAATGGAGCCAATTGAGCTTTTCCTTCTTCAGACTCAGGATCCATATTAGTATATTTCCTAGCAGCATCTTTTAATCTGCGTAGAAATTCAGTGGGAGACTCTATTCTATCTTGTTTAATTTCATATAATTTAGACATGTTAATTGCCTTAGGCATAGCATTTCTGATTCCTAATAGAACCCATTTTGATATTGATCTAGCAGTCTTCTCTGAGCCAAATTATTAGGATCCCATCTGGTATCTGTAGATGGAAAACTTTGTTCCACTGTTCATTGTAATACTACAGAAGCTACTTGTGCTTCTACCTGGGTTTTAGCAACCCTCTGGATCATATCTCTTTCTGCACTATCAAAAAATACATTCATTATTACTTGTACATCTTTTCAATCAGGATCCTAAGTCTGAATCATTGTTTCAAAAGCATGGGCTGTTTGATCAGGGTTTTCGCAATAGCTCCCAGCTGCTTGTGGTGGGTTGACCCTGGCTGGGTGCCAGGTGCCCACCAAAGCCACTCTATCACTCCCCCTCCTCAGCTGGACAGGGGGGAGAAAATATAACAAAAGGCTCGTGGGTCAAGATAAGGACAGTTTAATAAAGTGAAAGCAAAGGTCGCGCGCGAAAAAAGCAAAGAAAAACAATTGATATTATTCTCTACTTCCCATCAGCAGGTGATGTCTAGCCACTTCCTGGGAAGCAGGGCTACAGTATGCGTAGTGGTTGCTCTGGAAGACAAAAAATGCCCCCCTTCCGTCTTCCTTTACTTAGCTTTTATAGCTGAGCTGACGTCATATGGTATGGAATATCTGTTTGGTTAGTTTAGGTCAGCTGTCTTGGCTATGTCCCCTCCCAAGATCTTGCCCAGCCCCAGCCTGCTGTTGAGGGGGGGGCAAAAATGTTGGAGAGCCAGCCTTGATGCTGTGCCAGCACTGCTCAGCAGTAGCCAAAACACTGGTGTGTTATCGACACCTTTCTAGCTACCAATGCAGAGCACAGCACTACCAGGGCTGCTATGGGGAGAATTAACTCCATCTCAGCCAGACCCAATACACTGCTACTTTCCAATTATTTAAATCCACAATAGAAAAGGGTACTTTAACAGTTGCCACACCCTCAGTCCCAAGCGCCTGATGAAGAGGAGCTTGAATAACTTCGCTCTGTTTAGCTCTTGTTCGCCCTGTGACAGGAGTATTCATGGGCTCTCTTTCATCACTATTTCTGGGAGCAGTTCTAGGTGGGGCCCTTTGAGATCCAATTATCATTTCAGTATCATCCTCTCGTTCTCGCTCGTATAACTTTAAACATCTTTGCCCAATACTACATGCAGAACAATACCTTTTGAGCTTAGTATCACCTTTTTCATTTTTCTCTTTTTCCAAAGATAGCACAAAAGGATCGCTGGGTGGTATATTAATTCCACAATCCTTTTGCCACTCAGGATGATTCTTTAAGGTAAAGAACAAATCACAATACATAACTTCATCCCATTTCTGCTCAAGTCTCAAAAATAACATAAGTTGTAACATGGTGTTATAATTTAGTGTCCCATTCACAGGCCACTTTTCCCCTTCATCAAGCTTATACGGAGGCCACCAATGATTACAATATTTAATCAAATCTTCTCTCCGCATATTGCCACCCGGAACACCCCCCAGCTGTTTCCAGTGTTTCAAAGTGCACCCCAAAGGCGATTTTTTAGGGAGTTCACTTGACTGTCCTGTTCCCATTATCAATACCTTCAATACACAAAAATCAAAAAATCGGAAAGTCAAATATCAGAGCCTAAGTCAAAGTACCAAGCAGAGTTAATCAGAGATCTAAGGTCAAATCCAAAATCAATAGTCAAATACCAAAGCCTTAATCAAAGTACCGAGACCAAACCAAATGAGTATTTTCGCCTTCTACCAGCGAGACGAATACCCTTTACCAGAGAAGTACTTCTACCAGAATACCAGATTTTTAAGGATCCTTTTATATCTCTTCCTTGCTGACTTCTCTTAGTCAGGCTTACAAGTAAGAGTACCAGACCAGAATACCAGAACCAGGTTAATCAAAAGAATGCCTTTGAATAAAGTCTTACCAGTGGCCTTGGCTTGTGAGCCCGGGGAACGGGGATCAAGGGTCTCCCCAAGAAATCTCGGTGCCGGCTGGAGGTCCTGCGATCCCACGCCCGTCGAGTCTCAGAAGCCTTGTCCCATCTGGGTTGCCAAAATGATACCAAAAAGCCGGTCGAAGAAACTCTCTAAGACTTGTTTTGGAGTTTTAGAAAGCAGGCATTCTTTATTGCAGCGCTGGATGCACAGGGGATAGTTCCACCTAGCGTGCATACCACAGCTTCAGCACAAACAGGTTATATAGAATAACTAATTGCATATTAATCAGATTAGTATACATATACATAAAAATGATTGCAACTGATTATCTTAGTACTGCCTACATCTGATCATGCGCAATGAAGGATCCATTTGAGTCGAAGGGCTGCTTTTGCGACCACCGACCCATTTGAAGTTCTTGTTGGCTGTCCTTGAAGTCTTTATTCCTGTCCTTGTTCTTTGATCTTGAAGCTTAACGCAGTTTCAATCAATCACATGTGCTCAGTTTCAACATTGTTCTCATCTAGCGTACAGGAACCTCTAGTCATAAGAGCAAAGAACTGCAAAACTTATGAATAATTACTAGTTAATCACTTGACTAGACTTTGTAATTATCTCCCCGTTTACCCTTTGTCTATTGTTTCAACCATAATGTTCATTTATCAAATCTCACTTGCACAGTCACCTAGCAGCAAACCAGTTTTCATAGAAGGTACAAAATATTAAAACCATAAAAGTTTGAACAAACCACATGAAATGTATGGACATATGCTATATCAGGTGGATGAAAAACTGAATATGAGCTGGCAATGTGCACTAGCAGCCCAGAAAGCCTATCGCATCTTGGGTCTCTCCAAAAGAAGTGTGGCCAGCAGGTCAAAGGAAGCGATTCTCCGCTGTCGTGGTTTAAGTACAGCCGGCAACAAAGCACCACGAGGCTGCTTGCTCACTCCTCCCCCCTGGTGGGATGGGGAGGAAAAAATATGATGAAAAGCTCGTGGGTCGACACAAGGACAGGGAGGGATCACTCACCAGTTATGGTCACGGGCAAAAAGCAGACTGAAATTGGGGAGAAAACAAAAATCAATTTAATTTACTACAAATCAAATCAAAACAAGGATACTGAGAAGTAAAACCAAATCTTAAAACACCTTCCCCCCACACTGCTCCCCTTCTACACGGGCTTAACTCCATTCCCGATTGTTACGGATGCACGCACACTCAAATCCAACAGGTGTTAAAACTCAGATTTATTCTTCAGTAAAAAGTTAGTTAGAAGTCCGGTAACATTTTATAAAACCACAGGCTCAATGATGTAAAGAGGATTAATACTACACAGCCGACTTAAGAATCCCCAAGATTTAAAGTGATGGCTCCAAAATGCACATATCACTCACCTAAAAGCTGAGGGCTCTCTCCCTCGAGGAGTTACCTCGGGCGGTGCCCTGACCCGAGGGGGAGTCCCCGACTGCAGACCCGCTGCTCCGAGGACTGCCAACATGTCCTCCGGCAGGACCCCGTTTATACCCCTGTTGAATCTGACCTGTGGTCATTTAATCTGTATTGGCCAAGAAGGTCACCTCAGTGTACCTGGCACGTCTCGATTGGCCAGTTCAAATTTCAACCTGCGGCCTCTAGGGTTTAGGTTTTTTTTTTCCTTCCCCTTCTCCCTGCCTGGAGAAGTTTCATTTCCTGCTGGCGGGATTGAGGGGGGGGAAGTGTACTGCCACACAATCCACCCTGTGACCACAGTCATGATTGAACTGGTTTCCTTGGAGTGGTGGTACAGTCACCTCTTGCCTCCAAAGTTAAAAGGGGGTGCAGTTTGGTGAGTTTGATGCTCATTGTGGGCCATCGTTCCCTTCTGGTCTAGAATTAAAGTGGAATATCGAATACAGGAATATCCAGTGTATGGACAGTTTAAAGGAGTATACTTAATCGTTAGTACAGGCTTCACTACCAAGCGTTTGATAGAATTTATTGCAATATAGATTACAGTAATCATAACTACAAGCATTATTAAAGATTAGAGAAGGCTGGTTGCCCACCCCGTGAAAGAAAATCTGAACATATCAAAACTTTTCCCAACCAGTTGGTCCCTGGTGCAGAAGCAATTGCCTCTGAGTCTCTTGCCGTATTCTCTCGTTGATTTAGTCTTGAAGCCACATTGACACATTTGGAGAGAACACAGCAGTTGTCCATCGACATGTTCAAAACTTTACATATACCCTTCTCTTTCTTTGGCATCTACAGCCCACTTTTGATAGTCATTTTACCAATACGTTATAACCGATTGTTTAGAGTCCCCAAATTGTTAGATGTAGCGTTGGCTAAGGTTGATAGCTGTAAACTCAGTTCTAGAGTGCTCTGTTGGTGTTTTCTTGGGTATCATACATAGTCACCCCTATGGAATTTCAGGGCATGATGTAGTACTGTTCCAACTCCACTCCGTGATCTCATGGGCTAGTTGGAGGGTACAGTCGCATCTGGTGTCCAGCTACAAACAACATGAGTATAACCTCCTCCCCCATGTAATCTGAAACTCCAGCTATAATTGTTGCATTGTTCCCATGTGAGCTCAAGGGCTCACGATACTGATGTCCATCATTTTTGCCACGACATTATCATCCAGATCTTCACCATCCATGCCTGCCACCGTCATCACTGCCAGTAGAAGCACTGGAATGGCTCGTTTCTTCACTGCCCTAAAAGAAAGCACAAACTAGGCCTCAGTCTTAAAACCAGGTCACAGGGTTAGAAGTCTGGGATTATCCACCGGGCACTTATGTGGTGAGTCTTTCCACTCCCATGAGATGGTCTCAGAGGACCAATGTAATCAACCTGCCACGTGCTTGAGGTGGGTTGACCCTGGCTGGGTGCCAGGTGCCCACCAAAGCCGCTCTATCACTCCCCCTCCTCAGCTGGACAGGGGGGAGAAAATATAACAAAAAGCTTGTGGGTCAAGATAAGGACAGTTTAATAAAGTGAAAGCAAAGGTCGTGCGTGAAAGCAAAGAAAAACAAATGATGTTATTCTCTACTTCCCATCAGCAGGCGATGTCTAGCCACTTCCTGGGAAGCAGGGCTACAGTACGCGTAGTGGTTGCTCCGGAAGACAAAAATGCCCCCCTTCCGTCTCCCTTTACTTAGCTTTTTATATCTGAGCTGACGTCATATGGTATGGAATATCTGTTTGGTTAGTTTAGGTCAGCTGTCCTGGCTATGTCCCCTCCCAAGATCTTGCCCAGCCCCAGCCTGCTGTTGAGGAGGGGCAAAAATGTTGGAGAGACAGCCTTGATGCTGTGCCAGCACTGCTCAGCAGTAGCCAAAACACTGGTGTGTTATCAACACCTTTCTAGCTACCAATGCAGAGCACAGCACTAGGAGGGCTGCTATGGGGAGAATTAACTCCATCTCAGCCAGACCCAATACAGTGCTCCAAAGAGCCTTGCCTTGTCTGATATGCTGGGCCAGAGCTTGGTTTGGGTGATTAGCCTTAAGCCTTATTTGGCATTGTGGGCAAGCTGTAAGATTTGCTTCACAGGTTTTCATAGACACTGGCCAACCCCGAGATCGGCATTCATAATAGAGATCTGCTTTCCCTGAGTGGCCTCGTTTGATATGCAACCATTCTGCTAGTGTATCCCAATCTTCCTTCTCACTGGTAACCATCCTGATTTGGGCCAGGTGGTCCACCTGCTGATTCCATTTCGCAGCTGGGATTCCATCCCAAGCATGTCCCTTCACCCATCCCACCTTTAAAGGTCGGGATCTCCCTATTGCCAGGAGACATTGCCAGTCCTCTGTCCTCCACACTTTCACATGACCTACTTCCCACTTACTAGATTCCCACTGACATATCCACTCTGTAGCACCCTTAAAGGTTGCGTAAGAGTCAGTATAGACAATGGTAGCACCATTCTCTACAGCCAGTAATAAAGCCCGTAGTTCTCCTACTTGTGCACTACCTTCACCCTCTTCCTCGACTGTCTTCCCAGTACCAATTTCCAATGCTACTGCTTTATATTGCCATTTTGATCCCACTCGACGGGCAGATGCATCCGTGAACCACACTCCTTGCACATCTGAGCCTGCCACAAATTCGGGTGCCTCCTCAATCGGAGAAGGTTTATACGGTTGACCCAGCAAGGTTAGGTCAGGGTTTACAGGTTGCTGTAGTTTGAAAACCTTAGTTGGACCCTCCTTTAGTGGGAGCAATTGGCTTATCCCTTCTAGGTATGCATACCATTTTCTAACTGTGGCCTTTTGGGCTACTCCCTCCGGAGGAGGTGACCCATTGAGGATTGAATTTAAGAGAGGGAAAGGACCCTGTACTATAACATCTTGTGAGGTACGCAGCTTTTCAGCCTCCTTAACTGCTCTAGTGAGGGAAAGAATCCCCTTCTCCCAATCTGAATATCGTCGCTCTGTCTCCTTAAATGCAGTGGAAGAGAATAATAATGGTCTAGCTGGTCCCTGTGGCCCCTTTTGAAACACGCCACAGTATGAGGCATGTTCAGCAAATCCCCATTCCACCCTTAATGGATCTCATGGGTGCAATGGACCTAGTCTCTGATAAGCCTTAAGCTCTTCTTTCAGAGTGTTAAGGGCTTCCATATGTTGCAAAGTCCAATCCCATTTCCTGTTCTTTTGGAGGAAGGCATAGAGAGGGCGACCAATCACCAAAAACCCTGGTATATGTTTTCTCCAGTAGCCCAAAGTACCTAACAGCTGTTGTAATTCCATTTTATTGCCTGGAGTCTGTCCCTTTTCAATAGCAGATAAGAGTGTCGTCAGGTACTGCAACTGCTCCAGCTATCCACCATGCCCCCAGGAATTTGACTTCTTGTCCCGGACCTTGACATTTAGAAGATGGAATGTCTAGCCCATTCTTGACTAACAGATTCCAGATGGCCTCAGCCACTTGCCCTACCTGTTCCTTGTTGTCCCCACCAACCAGGATATCATCTATATATTGATATATGCGGACACCTGGTGGTACCTCCACAGCATCAAGGAGCTTGGCTAAAGCATTGTGAGCAATAGCGGGGGAGTGCTTGTATCCCTGGGGAAGTCGATTGAAAGTGTATTGGATCCCTTCCCAAGTGAAGGCGAACTGGGGTTTGTCCTCTTCCCTTAGGGGAACCATAAAAAAACATATCCTTGACATCTAAAGCAGCCATCCATGGGTGGGCTGCAGCCTGTATTGCTGTTATCACTGAGGTAATACTTGGGACGGCAGAAGTTAATGGTGGGGTATTACTGTTCAATCTTCTATAATCAATTGTTAGTCGCCACCTTCCATCTGATTTACAGACTGGCCAAACAGGGGAATTGTAAGGGGAACGTGTGCGACTGATGATCTCTCTTTTCTCCAGATCATTAATTACTTCCGAAATGCCCCATTTGGCTGCAGCTGGAAGTGGGTATTGAGGGACACGGGTTACTTTAGATTGCGGTAGTGCAGGAGCAACCTGCAAGGTTCTCACATGAATAGCCTCTGCCTCCCTGCCCCCAAAGCTCCACACCCTACCATTGGGTAGGTCCCACTGTCTGCCTGCCAGCACATCAAATCCCAGTATATTTCCCTCATAGGGGCTTAAAGCCACTTCCACAGCTGTCATTCTTTATTCCCCCTGGTAACCAAAGTTGAGTTCGAGCTATGGGGCATTTTCTGTCACCCCTGTTACTCCTCTAATGTTTATAGCCTTTCTTGATGGCTTAATTCCCAGCTCACTAGCTCGTCGTTCGTTTAAAACACTAATTTGGGCTCCTGTATCGATTAAGAATTCCAAACTTATCCGTTTTGGGCCCACAGGAATGTGTATATAAGGCTCTTTATCAGCAGACCATTCACCATGTAGCAGAGTATTCACCATGCGGATTGGGCGGCCTGAACCCCAAACCGCAGCTCCTAGTTCTCAGCCCTCCCAGTTCCTCCCGCAGTGCCGCGAAAGGGTCCCGTTTCTCTTCCCGAGGGGGCGGGGTTGCTGGCGCTTCCCTTTGGTCTCTAGCTTTCCCCTCCAGCAATTCCACCAGCTTGCGGATGTCGTCAGTGGACTGCTCCTGCAGCACGGCTCGGGCTGCCCCCAGTGCCGGTGCCTTCCGCCAGAGATCGTTCCTTCCGGGATCGTGGTTCCGACCCGACCGCCCGCGAGTTCGAGACCGCTCGGGGCGGGGTTTACAACCGGCTGGGCGGACCTTCCTGCTGCCCTCCGTGCCACCGCTCGGCTCCGCCCATCCCATCTCGCGCCGTGAACTACTATGCTGTGCAGTACTTCCGCCCAAGTCATCACATGCGTGGGCGGCCTGTGGGGGTTCTGCTGGTTGCACTCAGTGACCCCCAGGATTCTTTCTCTGAGGAACTGGACGTGTATCTTTAAAGTGTCTGGCAGACCTCTAATAAAGGGTCTAAGGTGGCGGGGGTCCACCAGTGCAGTCATTGGTATCCCTTGCTGCCCTCTATCATACATGGCCTGAACACAGGTGGCTTTTTGCACTCCCTCTGTTAACTCTGACAGTCCCTTTACCTGGATAGTAACAGGTTCTCCTCTCTCCTTGGGGTCCACACCCCCAGCCCAGTAAGCTACTCGGGACGTTATCGACCGATCTCCCACTGGTCCATCATTCAGAAACACTCCCGGTCCCCAGTAATTTCTTGCTTCATCATCACTCAACAGTATCCCATCCTCCCCCGTTAGAGAAACTCTCCACAAATACTCAGTTTCGGTTTTGCCTGGCTTGCACGAAAACTTAGCTTGTAACTCCCTGAGTTTGGGTCCCAACCAAGGGGTTGTGCGAATAGTGGTTCAGGGGCTCCCACCGTGCGGACCCATGTGCCTTTCTGTTTTAATAAGGGGTCGCACATCCCTTTCCTCAAATTCCACCTTCAGACAATCTATTTCCCCTTGCCTTTTAGCAGAATCACTCTTTAGGTTTTGTGCTTGAATCAAGCAGGCGCCCAGGAGGGCACACACACTGCCTTTGCTGTCTCGACTACTTCCGCGGCATAGTTCTACTCTCTCCACAAGCGCTGCCAGGTCGGACCACTTCTCCTTCACCCATTCCAGACCTGGGGGAGAAGGGCTGCAGCCGTGCTTCCGTAATAATTCCTCTATTAACACCATCCTGCTGACTGCGCCAATTTAAAATGTTACGGATGCACGCATAACCAAATCCAACAGGTGTTAAAACTCAGATTTATTCTTCAGTAAAAAGTTAGTTAGAAGTCCGGTAACATTTTATAAAACCACAGGCTCAATGATGTAAAGAGGATTAATACTACACAGCCGACTTAAGAATCCCCAAGATTTAAAGTGATGGCTCCAAAATGCGCATATCACTCACCTAAAAGCTGAGGGCTCTCTCCCTCGAGGAGTTACCTCGGGCGGTGCCCCGACCCAAGGGGGAGTCCCCGACTGCAGACCCGCTGCTCCGGGGAGGACTGCTAACACGTCCTCTGGCGGGACCCCGTTTATACCCCTGTTGAATCTGACCTGTGGTCATTTAATCTGTATTGGCCAAGAAGGTCACCTCAGTGTACCTGGCACGTCTCGATTGGCCAGTTCAAATTTCAACCTGCGGCCTCTAGGGTTTAGGGTTTTTTTTTTTCCTTCCCCTTCTCCCTGCCTGGAGAAGTTTCATTTCCTGCTGGCGGGATTGAGGGGGGGGAAGTGTACTGCCACACCGATTTTCTCTACCTGCTCCCCCCCGAGCAGCACAGGGGGACAGGGAATGGGTGTTGCCGTCAGTTCATCACATGTTGTTTCTGCCGCTCCTTCCTCTTCAAGGGGAGGACTCCTCACACTCTTCCCCTGCTCCAGCATGAGGCCCCTCCCACGGGAGATTGTCCTCCACAAACTTTTCCAACATGAGTCCTTCCCATGGGCTGCAGTTCTTCACAAACTGCTCCAGCATGGGTCCCTTCTGCAGGGTGCAGTCCTTCAGGAGCACACTGCTCCAGCGTGGGTCCCCTGCAGGGTCAGAAGTCCTGCCAGGAGCCTGCTCCAGCGCGGGCTTCCCACAGGGTCACAGCCTCCTTCGGGCATCCACCTGCTCCGGCATGGGGTCCTCCACGGGCTGCAGGTGGATATCTGCTCCACCGTGGACCTCCATGGGCTGCAGGGAGTCAACCTGCTTCACTATGGTCTTCACCATGGGCTGCAGGGGAATCTCTGCTCTGGTGCCTGGAGTGCATCCTCCCCCTCCTTCTTCATTGACCTTGGTGTCTGCAGGGTTATTTCTCTCACATATTCTCACTCCTGCTTCAGCTGCAGGTGCGCAGGTTTTTTCCCCCCTTCTTAAATATGTTATCACAGAGGTGCTACCACCGTTGCTGATTGGCTTGGCCTTGGTCAGCAGCGGGTCCATCTTGTAGACGGCTGGCATTGGGTGTATTGGACACAGGCGAAGCTTCTACCACATTCTCACAGAAACCACCCCTGTAGCCCCCCCTGCTACCAAAACCTTGCCATGGTGTCCCGATCCAATGTCGGGGAAGGTTTCGATATGATTCCAAGAGCGAGATTAAGACACAAACGAGGTCAAATGCCGTATACCCAAAAGAGTTTTTATTATCAAAAGTATCAAAAGTAGAAAATAGTAGCGATAGGATAGAATGGAAGAAAAGGCAGAAATCAAGCAAGCAGTCGGGATAGAGTTGCAAGGATAGTCACCACCATGGATCCAGCGGCGTCCCATTGGTCCTCAGTCTTCAGTTCTTCGGTGATGGGTGCACACCACGGCTTGTCTCCACGGTCTTTTATAGGGCATATTTCGATGAGGTATGCACATATGTATTGTTCATGCACTGTTCACACACTGCAGGTTTCGTCTATCACACAACCTTTACGTGACCAAATCTTATCTCAAAGACTACAGTTTCCGTGAGAATGGTAGCCTCCACATCCTTACATCCTTGTCGACTTCAGCCTGTTTCCTCTCCTGAATGCCTCAGTGGCCTAGTAATTGTCCTTATGGACGGGGGAATGTCCTGCTTAGACAGGCCATCTCAGAGACAAAGGGCTTGAGATAAGATGAATGGCTTGAGAAGTCTCTCACACCTGACAATCTTTGAGACAAACAGCTCAAGATAACAATTCAGTCTCACACATGGAAACCCAATACCATAATGCAGGTCGATAATTGGCTCTAGAACTTGTGATAGCGACAGGGTTTTGGTTTCTATGACCATAGGACCCTGTTTGCAGATCAGCATCTGCTTGGGAGAGATGGCATCCACCTCACTAACCAGGGCAAAGGTATCTTTGCTAGCAGAATGGCTGACCTGGTTAGGAGGGCTTTAAACTAGGAACAATGGGGCAAGGAGAGAGTTACCAGCAGCCCTGTGAGGGAGCGATGGACAGGGCTGATGAGCAAAGGGTCTGGAGTGATGTGAAAGGAAGAGATCACAAAATCAACCAAACAGGTCTTAAGCAGGGTCACCTGTAGCAATTGCATGTAAACAAGGAAGTGCCTACAAGGCACTATTATGAGACTTCAGGAGAGCAGACTTTGGCCTCTTCAGGGATCTGCTTGGTAGGGTCCCAAGGGATAAGGCCCTGGAGGGAAGAGGGGCCCAAGAAAGCTGGTTGGTATTCAGGAATCACCTCCTCCAAGCTCAAGAGTGATCCATCCCAGTGAACAGGAAATCAGGCAAAAATGCCAGGAGGCCTGTGTGGATGGACAAGGAGCTCTTGGCCAAACTCAAACACAAGGAAGCATACAGAGGGTGGAAGCAAGGACAGGTAACCTGGGAGGTATACAGAGGCACTATCTGAGCATGCAGGGACAGGGTTAGAAAAGCCAAAGCCCAAATGTGTTGCAAATACTTTGATAAAGATTTGATTAAAATAAAATCGTGAGATAGAAATGTGAAGTTTGCAACAGAGTTATAGAGACTTAGGAACATTACAAAATGTGCTAAGCATAATCATAAGAATACAAGTATTGTTGATAGTCAGTTAACCATAGAACTTTAACACAGATTGGTTAATTATAGTGGTTTGTTTTAAGAAATCGTTATGGACCTTAGTTTTGTTGCCTAGAAACCCTACTTTGATCAAAGTTCCGGTTAATGGATTAGGTGAGATCAACCAATGATTGTTTTAACATAAGAATATTAATAAGGTGGTATGATTAAAAGACCAATCATTGAGAAGGTAAAATTAGGAATTAACATAGAATGTACTTTTGTGTAATCTAATATATGATGGCAAGAATCGTACTGCGCAGAATCATCTGAGAGAGGTCAAGAAGCGGACAAGTGAGGAAGACTATGGAAGACCACCAGAGGGCTTCTGAAGACCACCAGAGACCTTCAACGCGCTTGCGTAAAGGACATTTACATATGTTAATAGCTTCCCGGAAAACTAATGATTATGTATAATATTTCTCGGAAATCTAGTGAATATGTATAACAGGTGTGTATTTAACCTGCATCGTTAAACCAGACAGGTGCACACGATAGGTGGAGCGATCCCCCGTGTGCCCAGCGCTGCAATAAAGGAGTGCCTGCTTCTTAACTTCTCATTGCTGTTAAGGAGTTTTATTCCGGATTTTGGTAACAAATGGAATTGAATCTGGTGAGGGATGTCAAAGGCACCAAGAAGGGCTTCTCCAAGTACATAGGTGACAAAAGGAAGGCTAGGGAAAACGTGGGGCCGCTGCTGAGTGGCGCAGGGGACCTGGTGACATGAAAATGGCCGAGGTACCGAATGCCGCCTTTGCGTCAGTCTTTACTAGCAAGACTGGCCTTCAGGAATCCCAGGTCCCAGAGACCAGGGGGAAAACCTGGAGGAAGGCAGACACATCCTTGGTGGAGGAGGATCAGGTCAGGGAATACTTAAGCAAACTGGACCCTGATGGGATGTGCCCAGGAGGGCTGAGAGAGCTGGCAGATGTCATTGCAAGGCCATTCTCAATAATCTTTGAACAATCATGGCGACTGGGAGAGGTGCCCAGGGAATGGAAGAAAGCAAATGTCGCTCCTACCTTCAAGAAGGGCAAGAAGAAGGACCCAGGGAGCTACAGGCTGGTCAGCCTCACCTCAATCTCTGGGAAGGTGATGGAGCAGCTAATCCTGGAAACAATTTCCAGGCACATGAAGGACAAGAAGGTGATTGGGAGTAGTCAGCATGGCTTCACCAAGGGGAAGTCATAGTTAGCAGAAAAAAGTGGAAGCTACCCTGACTGCTTAGGATTTACAGTCAATAATTATATACTTGAATCAGCTTTTTTTAAAAAATAGTCCTCTATTTCTAGCCCAAATCAGCATACTAGTTATACTTAAAAGCAGGCTGTATATATATTATCTTTCTTTCTCTAGTACTAATAAGCTCTGTAAAGATACATTCTTGGCATTAACTACTTCAGTTAGTGTCCTGATCCAATGTCAGGGAAGGTTTCAATATGATCCCAAGAGCAAGATTAAGACACAAATGAGGTCAAATGCTGTATACCCAAAAGAGCTTTTATTATCAAAAGTATCAAAAGTAGAAAATAGTAGCGATAGGATAGAATGGAAGAAAAGGCAGAAATCAAGCAAGCAGTCAGGGTAGAGTTGCAAGGATAGTCACCACCATGGATCCAGCAGCGTCCCGTTGGTCCTCAGTCTTCAATTCTTCGGTGGTGGGTGCACAGCACGGCTTGTCTCCACGGTTTTTTTATAGGGCATAGTTCAATGATGCATGCACATACGTACTGTTCATGCACTGTTCACACGCTGCAGGTTTCGTCTATCACATGACCTTCGCATGATCAACACCAGAAACCATTATCTTATCTCAAAGACTACAGTTTCGGTGAGAATGGTAGCCTCCACATTCTTGCATGCTTGTCGGCTTCAGCCCCTTTCCTCTCCTGGATGCCTCAGTGGCCTGGTAATTGTCCTTATGGATGGGGGAATGTCCTGTTTAGACAGGCCATCTCAGAGACAAAGGGCTCGAGATAAGCAGTTCACAATTCTTGAGATGAATGGCTTGAGATGACAGTCCAGTCTCTCACACCTAACAATCTTTGAGACAAACAGCTCAAGGTAACAATTCAGTCTCTCACAGTTAGTTAAAAAATATTCTCCTCACTAGCTTTTTAAATCATGTGAACTGCTTTAAGTAAATCAGAGGTGGGTTTGCTTCAGATGGTGTTAAACTACTACCAGGAGGAGTCGAGTCATGAATGAAGAAAGTAAAAGCCAGATGAAGCAGCTACAGGAGTAACACATTATTGAATAAGGGTGTTTCTGGGTTTGGGTTGGATATTTGGGAATGGAAATGTTACAATTCCAAGAGTATGTAAATTTTTGCCTATTGTTGTTTTTATTGTTTGGCGTGGGTGTGACAGAGTTGTTTCCTGTGCTAAAGTGACAGCGATTAAAGATTTTTAATAGACCAGCTTTGACGGTCTGACAAATTATAGTCAATGTCTCAAACATTCGTTAAAGAACTTTGGTGGAGAAAACGGCCTCTGTAAAAACGCTGGAGTTTTGTGAACAGGACAATGTGGCCGGAGGAGAGGGCCCCACAGAGGGTGGGAACGCACTTCTCCAAAGCCCCAATTCCTTATCTTAAGTGACCAGGAGAAGGAACACAATATATGCCTTCCTGGAGGAAGAAGGCCCCACGGAAGTTGGGACTGTGCTTCTATCTGAAGCGGTCATGCCAGCAGGAAAAGAGAGGGGCAACTCCACAATGAACCGCCCCCCCCCCCCCCGCAAAGCTCACCGACCGATTCCAGAGAACCCTGGGAATGGGAACTGCACGTGTCGAGACCATCAACTAACACACTATAAAAGAAGGGAGAACGAGTTCTCAGTGCGCGCCCTCCAGAACTGGATCTCTACGCTGGCTGGACCAACGCTGGACCCAGGACTGGTGAAATCCTTTTCTTCTCTCTCTCTTTCTTTCTCTCTTTCTCTCTCTCTCTCCCTCTTTTCCTTCTCTCTTTTCCACAGTCCCTACACCTCATCCTTTTAAACATAAACCGTTGACCAAGTCTGAGACTAGGAGAGGATCTAGCCGCCCCTGGGCTCCTCTTTGAGAAGGAGTCCAGAAAGCAAGGGGGTCTGCTCTGAACCTTGTGACTCAACGGGAGGGCTCTCCTTCTGATACATTTCATGTTCCTTTTTCCATTTCTTTTTCTACACCTCCCTTCTCTTTTCAAACAGCGGCTTAATGACATGCTGCAAGGTTCATATTGATAAGTTCACTTGTACTTGGGCAAGGTTAGCTAGGTTGAATAAATGTTGATTGTTGTTTGAACTCCCCTGGTGTCGTTTCACCTTAATTCTGACAAAGGAAATCCACGAACCTGAGTCACTCCAACTTTGGGATGCGACACCAGCTGAGGACAAAACACAGTGGTGCGTGGATTTCAGCCTGCATAGAAACACACTGGAATACATAGATATTTCAGGGTAGAGTTTGCTGCAAGCTAAAAATAGGAGCAGTTGCCTCTAGGCAACTGTATTTACCCACTAGCTATACATGATGGAAGTGTAGCTGTTTAGCACCTGCTCAGTGACCAAGAAAAGGGGTGTTGAACCTTCACCCTTACCTTGGGTGGAGAGAGAAGCTGTCATCACCCTAGAGCTTGGGGGAAAGCAGGGATGCGGTAGAGGCATCCTTGAAGGATCAGTGATATCTGGGCAATTCTGGAAGATGAGCTTTTGGAGGCTGTCAGCTAGAGATGACTGACATCTGAGAGCTATACTGAACTAAACACAGCTCAGCACTGCCTTTACCAGTGTAGGAGACAGGAGGGCTGGGTCTGGGGCCTGGCACTATCATTGCTGTGTCATGTGATCAGAGGCAATTTAGGACACAGCTGATGTGCTGCACTTGATGTTGTGCTTCTGACCCTGGAAGCATAACTGCACAGTGGATGGCTACTCCTTCATCCATGCTCTATATGATCTGCTGTACCACTCTTTAAAATGCAACTTTTTAAACTTGGATCATTTGGACAAAACCAAATAAGGGAGCAATTGCATATGTTAGGATGGAGGAGGTGGGAAAACTAGGGCTGGAGAAGTAACAAGTATCTGGGGGTAGTAACCTAATAATGCAGCTCAGCTGGAGTCAGGACAGCACAGCTGTGTCCTCACCCTTTCTGTGCTTCGGCCTTGTCTCTGTTCAACAGGGACAGCAACACGTTCATAAAGGGCTCTAGGAAATAAAAAGGAGGAGGGCTGTAAAAAGTTCTAATGTTATTATTCACTGGTATAACCTTTGGCCTCCAGCAATAATTTGTATATGAATGTTAAATGCCTCTATTTACTGAAGGTTGGTCCACACTGAGAGACGACTCTGTGCCAACATCTGATTCACTCCCACCAAATGACAAACTGTTAAACACAACAACCTTTGCTTATGTTAAGTGCCTAATGCTGAGTTAATTAACATGTACCTCGAGGCCATTTCCTAACATAATATATTTTCCAAACTCTAGCTTAGAAAATCTTGCTGAGGAATCAGTGAACTATTCCCACTGTTGATTACTTATTGCCAGGTGCCTACATGTAAGAGACCGAGTTACTAATGTCAGCTAAAACCCCATCTTAAATCAAACATAAACCCATTACTGACTGCTATTCTCACCAGCCTGCAGGCTGGGGGCTCAGACCTAGCTAGCAAACCTTGAAGCCATGATGGCAAATGTCAACCTTTGCATCACTGCTACGTGCTTGAAGCTACCAGCCAATTCATCTCAGCACCAAGACTGAAGCTGCAATTCCACAGCATCCAATGCTAATCTGTGTGTGATGGTCTCATCTCTCCTCCCTGTCCCTGCCTCTTCCTTGCACTAAATCCAGTACTCGCTGAAATCTCCATGAGCTGTTGCGGTGACTAAACTGGCAGAAAAACATCCAAGTTTTTGGTCTTACATGGTCAGAAAGTGAACTGCTAGCAGAAGTACATGAATCAATATGGATATTGTCCATCAGATGAGTCCAATATAGCAATCAAGGGAACCAATTCAGTCTCCCTCTAAAGCTGACTGAAAGGGATCAAGTTTTTTCCAGGGTCATAAATCTACTTTCCCCTCATAAATCCCATGGTACTTCAAATACAACTAAGGAAAAACTACTTTAATCTAATCCTGTTTAAACCTAGTTTGACCTGGTCTCCCAGAGGCATTATCAAAGTCAAATGGCTCAGTGCACAAACCATTTCACAGTGTAACAATGTAAATATAAAGCTAACCAGAGTACACTACTGTAAAGAGTAGATAAATGGGAATGAGATACAATGAATGAAATTGCTTTTCATCTCCTCAGATCTGTGTTCTGATCTCAGTGATATTACAACTGAAGATTCACACTAGGACATCATCCTGTCTCGCTATACTGCAAATTCACCAAACAATCAGGCAAAAATACTAGAGAGAGGCAGTGCAGTTCTCTGAAGATGAATGGTCTGAGCTGTAGGGAGTGTCCCTCCACCTACATTTGCCATGCAGTAGCTTGGTTTGTGCTTCTCTCACAAAAGAGTACACCAACAAACTGAAAACCACCCTCACCAAAATGCTTTGAGGAAACAAAATATATTAACTAAATGTACAGACTGTGTGAATAAAATCTAAATGTAAAAATCAACCAATAAAGAGCAGTCCAAATATGCATAGTTAAATATACCTCTGTAGCATTTTTATAACACCTTTCAGGCACTGGCTGTATTTTAGATAAAGGGCCTGAGAATCATTACCTCTGTTGTTACAGTGGAAAAATGAAGCTGAAAAAAGAGAAAAGATTTGCTATGATAAGGGTCCCTTTCTGGTCCCTAGCCTCATTTTATCCTCTAGGTCATGTTGCCTCAATTTATATTGCTTTTATTATTGAACCATTAGAAAGAACTATAGGAAGAGCCTGAAAACACATGAACCAGGAAGAGCAAGTTAAAAGTAAATTACCATTAAGTGTTCTCATAGTCCTGTCAAAACAACAGCAACAACTCCCAAAAACCTAACAAAACCCCCAAACAAAATATTTTAAAACTGTGATATTTCCCTAATAACAAACTAAATCATGGCGAGTCTGGCTGGCTGTGGCACTGAAGCCAAAAAAAAAAAAAAAGCAAAATGAATTAAGATGCAGCCACATTTTCAAGTAGCTCTTGCTGGAGGAATAGCAAGTGCAGTGCCAGGCAGCCAAGGTGCCTTGAGTCTAATTAGGTAAATACATTTGGCTATTACAGTCAGCAACTAACTCTTTCCTTGGATTTAAACATTTTTCATGGGCAACCCAGCTTTGGTGGTTCATTTAGCAAACATGGTCCTGGTTTATCACAAGGGAAGGTAATCTTACACTGATGTTTGGGTTGGTCTTATACAAAGATGGCCACTTTCTAACTACAGTATATGAATGACATTGTAAGCATCAGGCTTATGTTCAATTGAATCCTTTGAGATACGGCACATTAACTGGAAGAAAAATTAAAAAATACCAAGGAACTCCATATTTTATAGATGAAATATATAAAATTCCTTGACATACATGCACATATATATGTATATTTTTAAAAATACATGCATACCAGTTACAAAAACAAACAGAAAACAAACAAAATAAGAACTTACTCCAGGGTAATGTAACTGAGAAATATTGTCACCTATGTATGGATTAAAAATAGCATCACACTGAAATGCTAGTCATTTAGCATTAGAATCATCCAGATATTGCAATCCAGGAATTCTGCAGGATTTGTACTAAAGAGAGAGGCTGTGGAAGTGCTTTTTTTGGCACAGGTTGTGGGCAGTCTCACAGTGAAAACCTGCAGAAAGGGAGGTACTTGAGTCTCTAGAACTCTTTCAGGTACCTATAAGGTCAGTAAGTACAAGACTTGCCTTGGGTAAGGACTAATTACACAATTTATTCTACCCTGTAGTCAGAAAACAGATATAATTGTACTACTTAGTCTTTATTTTCTCTGTGTACTAATTGTGATAACCAGGCTTACTGCTATTTGGGAATAAATGCTGCATTCTGATCTTAGATACAAGGAGATTTAATAAAGATATCCTACTCGGGGAGCTTGAGCCAAAGTAACATTGGCATGAGAAACCCAACTACAAGTGTTACTACAATACTGGCCACAAACGCATAGGGAATAGAGAAATATGCACTGAAAAGAATTTGGCATTGTTTCAGGTTTGTGTGGTGGGGTTTTTTGTAGTGGGGGAGGGGCTGCAGGGGTGGCTCCTGTGAGAAGCTGCTAGAAGCTTCTCCAGCTCCAAGTCAGACCCGCCTCTGGCCAAGGCCGGCCCAATCAGCAATGGTGGTAGCGTCTCTGGGATAACATATTTAAGAAGGGGAACCTACAGTGGGGGAGGAGATTGGAATGTGAGAGGAACACCTATGCAGATACTGAGGTCAGTGAAGAAGGAGGGGGAGGAGGTGCACCAGAGGAGGTGGATGCCCCTGGAGCCCATGGTGAGATGGCAGGCTGTCCCCCTGCAGCCCGTGGAGGTGAGCGGTGGAGCAGATGCCCACTTGCAGCCTGTGGAGGACCCCACGCCGGAGCAGTTGGATGCCCCCAAAGATGGCCATGACTCCATGGGAAAGCCCATGCTGGAGCAGTTTGTGACTGAAGATCAGCCCGCAGAAAGGACCCACGCCAGGGAAGTTTGTGAGGAACTGCAGCCCGCGGAAAGGACTCACGTTGGAGAAGTTTGTGAAGGACTGTCTCCTGTGGGAGGGACCCCACGCTGGAGCAGGGGAAGAGTGAGGAGTCCTCCCCCTGAGGAGGAAGGAGCGGCAGAGACAATGTGTGGTGAACTGACCCCATCCCCTGTCCCCCTGTGCTGCCGGGGGGGAGGAGGTAGAGAAAACTGGGAGTGGAGTTGAGCCGGGAAGGAGGGAGGGGTGGGGGGAAGGTGTTTTAAGATTTGGTTTTACTTCTCAGTATCCTTGTTTTGATTTGATTTGTAGTAAATTAAATTGATTTTGTTTCTTCCCTAAGTTGAGCCTGTCTTTTGCCTGTGACCATAAGTGGTGAGTGATCCTTCCCTGTCCTTGTGTCGACCCACGAGCTTTTCTTTATATTTTTTCCTCATCCCACCGTGGCCACGGGGCGGAGGAGTGAGTGAGCAGCTTTGTGGTGCTTTGTTACCGGCTGGGCTTAAACCATGACAGGCGTTAAAAAAATTCTTTGTCATCTACATCTTATTACATAGGACAAAAGGCAACAGTGAGACGGCTTCTTCAAGAAGCTGTGACTCCAGTCATTTTAATAATCAACACTTTTTTTTAAACTAGTACAGATCTGTATCTACACAAATAAGCACTCAAAGCACAGTGTTTTGGGTTGCTATCGTAGGTGTTGATTCTTGCTTTTATTTCAATAGTGCCATCTTATCAGTTTTACACCTCTATTTTAATTTCATTTAAATTACAGGCTGCTGATGTTCTCCTGTTTTACATCCCACATGCCAACACTTGCTTCTTCCACTGCATTCAATTCTTTGAGAGTCAGAAATCTGGTCCTCAGTTCTGTTTCCTCATGCTGATGTGCCCCTTTGATATATTTGCTCTCAACATAAAGCAGAAATGGTCTCAGTATTTTCTTCAATCAGACACAGCAAATAAACATAAAACCTGTTTCTTCTTTGGCTACCAGTAACGACTTTCCCAAATTTATGGCATATCATATCAGCACATAACACACAATT
Organism: Gypaetus barbatus; assembly: GCA_028022735.1. Classification (NCBI taxonomy): domain Eukaryota; kingdom Metazoa; phylum Chordata; class Aves; order Accipitriformes; family Accipitridae; genus Gypaetus; species Gypaetus barbatus. The sequence continues at coordinate 38,370,352 of CM051561.1, read as the reverse complement.
GCACCTCAAAAACTGAGTCCATTTGTAGTACTTTGTACCATCAAGCAACAAGAATGTAGACTTTGGAGCAAGGATCCTGTAGTATTAATAAAGGTATCTTAAGAGGGCAAATTTCAGCTTAAACAGGATCCAAAGATAGAGCTAAAACCTGATCAAGTTTGGATCATTACATTGTACTGAACTGCTAAGTCACACTATAGGTACTTATGCTTAGAATTCGGAAGTGCTCAGTCTGGATGGTCTGCTTTGGGTCAACTTTCCAAATAGAGAAATGAGTGTCCCTTGATCTTAGATTTTAAATTCTCCAATATGATCACTTGCCCCAGTAAACAGTCATAAACATTAAGTCCAGCGTGAGCAGTCAAATGTAAGACACATTGTGTTACCCATATTATGTGGCATTAAAAATGAAAATGTGTAGCTAAAAAGATGAAAATGTTGACATTACACTGAAAGGTTGGCATACAGCCTCATACCAGACAAACCTGTGCAGCCCATTTCAGTAAAACCCCATCAGTAGGTTTGGGAATCTTCCTGTAGAGATTAATTTGCATCACTGGTGATCTAATCACACCAGTAAACACTGGAAATGCTTCTGTTTTCTCATAGGAATTAAAATATCCTACTTCTTAGGAGAGAAGAAAAACAGGCATTTCAGTTTTGATGTGGCATTCAACTTGAAATGAGACCTAACTACTTTGACAACAAACTTATTTCAGCAATCCCCTGCACAAATACCATAGAATTCAGTCAGACAAGCACTACTAAAAATTGATTTTAAAGGACTGTAGTAGGTTGACCTTGGCTGACTGCCAGACCCCCCACCCAGTCCCTCTCTCACTCTCCCTCCTCAACATGACTGGGTGTCACGAAATGGAGTGGACCGCTTAAAGAATCACTTCCAATGGTATTAGCAACAGAAAAATGATTTAATAGGAATTTATATAAAAGCGCGACTTCACAGAATTCAATGGCAAGGTTCACTCTATTACTTAGTACATAGATGAAATGTACACAGGAAAATTAAGTTAGAATCAGACTAAAATTAGGTATACAGAGACCAAAAACGCAGTAGGTTAAAAAAGAGAAATATACAAAGAAAAATCAAGTTAGAATTGATTTCTTGTGATTTGTACAGAGATCGGGAATGTAAAAAGGGTAAGGAAGACCCTCCCGTTGAGTCATGAGGTTCAGAGAAGACCCCCTTGATTTCTAAACTACCGTCGGAGTCTAGGTGCGGCTGGATCAACTCCTAGTCCCAGACTTGGTCAACAGTTTATATCTAAGGGTTTATAACAGCCTGAGATTCATTCACAGTTGAATAAAGTTCACAACAGTAATTTAAGTATAGATTTGAAAAGCAATAACCTGTAATATACTTGCTATAGAATATTCAGGTTAGTACACACACACATGCATAAAGGCACTGAGAGATATACATATGAGCAAGTAAGAGGTATACCTGTTAAAAATTCCCCTCGAGTTCAGTGAAAATATTCATGTCAAATGCTTCGGCATCTTTCTCGACGGGCAAAGGGTCGAGCCTCAAGGAGCAGAGAGTATCAGCCCAAGTCTTGTCGGCCTTCAGTGATAGACCTCTGATCTTCACAAACAGAAAAGCTTGAGTGGGATGCCTCAGAGCTTGCAGAGGGAGATGCTGGTCGCAGCCCGCTGCGGTCCAGGAGAGCTCAAAGGGTCTCACATAGTACCGCTGTTTATAGGTTCGGGAGATGATTGGCTTTAGTCATCAGCAAATTACTGGGATTCCAGTTGCGCTGGTACCATTACGCATGAGTTACAATTCAGATAAGGAAGGCTCCAAGGCTGTCAGGGAACGAGTCAAGATTCAGATACAGGATGCTCCAAGGTTGTCAGGGAGGACTGGGATGTCTCAAGGTTGTTACGAGAGAACTAGTTATCTCTACTCCTGTCCCCCACCTCCACTGGGCAGCAGGAGTCCTTGAGGCAGTCAGCATGACTCCCTGTCTTAGCCATGTAAGAGTTCCTGGTACAGTCAAGGGACACTTAACTGCCAGACTCATTACACTTATGCTAAGGCCTAGCAAGACTTCCCAAGTTCTTAGATTAGCCCAGAGAAGGGGAAGAAATGCACCACCACACAGGGGGAGAAAATAAGATGGACAAGCTCATGGGTTGAGATAATGGCAGTTTAATGAGAAAAGCAAAGGCCGTGCATGGAAGCAAAGTAAAAAGGGGATTTATTCTCTACCTCCCCATCAGCCGGCAATATTCAGCCACTTCCTGGGAAGCAGGGCCTCAGTAAGCATAGTGGTTGCTTTGGAAGACAAGTGCATGACTGTCAAATTGGCACCTGACATGGGGCTCTTAAAAAATTTGAGATAAGGACAGTAACTGGAAGAGGTAACAGGCAAAACCTGGACCAGATATTGCCAGAAAGCAGAATAATTGCAGGGAATTTTTGTTGCTGTAATGTTGTAAAGTGACAAGGGGTGGAGTGTGTGTAAACTGTTGATATTTATCAGTGTTGTGATGCTATTTTGACTTTGGTATGGGGAATTTTTTTTAGAATAGAATAGTTCAGTTGGAAGGGACCTACAACGATCATCTAGTCCAACTGCCTGACTGCGGCGACTGAATCAAGCGCTCAAGCTCTATGTGCAAGATTCCCTTTATTTCACTAAAAGATCAAACTTATATATGTTTCAACAAAGATCTAGAAAGAACTAACGGCATACAGCCAATATTAGTAACACAGGAGGGCATATCTGGCCCAGCTGGGATGTTTGCCAGTCCTCAGAACAGTTAAAGATAAAAAACATTCCATACACATACTCATGACTGTCTTCAGCCACATCTTCCCAAGCCTACACAAGCCCATCCTCCAACCTGACCTTGTGAAACTAGTTCTTCAAAGGCTTGGCAAACATGCAGCACAACAAATTCTAACTGTCACTCTTGAAAACAAATGCCAGGTGTTCTGAGCTGCTCCCACATCTCCCCCTTTTTTGTTTAGGAACATCAGATTCACGAGGAAGGCAGTGAGGACTCTAGCTTCGAAGTGGCGCAATCCTCATACTGCTCCTCAGATGATTCTGATTGCTGCAAACACACAAATGATTAATAACCCTCCAATAGCAATACAAATTCAGATACACAGATTTAAACCTTCAAACCATGTTTTTGGATTTAAGCATTTAACACTATTAGACAATTCTTTGAAAAACACCTTATTCTGCTAATTTTGTATATTTCCCATTTGATCTTGTAATATCTGTGCAAGACCTTAGATCTCTCCCGCAATATTAGTAGCAAATGCACCTTGCAAATGCGCCTTCACCTAATTCCAATCTCATACACTTTCATTCCTTTGTAAAGGAGTTACACAGAGCCCTTGTTTTTGAAATTCCCAATTGCATTGTAATTTCATTCTATTTTGTAATGCACTTTGTCTATCTCTATGTGATGGGTTGATCCTGGCTGGACACCAGGCACCCACCGTAGCTATTCTATCACTCTCTCCTCCTCAGCTGGACAGCGGAACGGGAAATGAGGTTTGCGGTCAGTTCATCACACGTTATCTCTGTCACTTCATCCTCCTCAGTGGCAGCACTCATCACACTCTTCCCCTGTTCCAGCGTGGGATCTCTCCCATGGGAGACAGTCCTCCACGAACTTCTCCAGCATGGGTCCTTTCTGCGGCGTGCAGTCCTTCAGGAGCATACCGCTCCAGCGTGGGTCCCCCACGGGGTCATAGGTCCTGCCAGAAAACCTGCTCTGTGGGCTTCTCTCTCCACAGATCTGCAGGTCCTGCCAGGATCCTGCTCCAGCGCGGGCTTCCCACGGGGTCACAGCCTCCTTCGGGCACCCACCTGCTCCAGCGTATGGTCCTCCATGGGCTGCAGGTGGATATCTGCTCCACCGTGGACCTCCATGGGCTGCAGGGGAACAACCCGTCTCACCATGGTCTTCACCACGGGCTGCAGGGGAATCTCTGCTCCGTCGCCTGGAGCACCTCCTCCCCCTCCTTCTTCACTGACCTTGGGGTCTGCAGGGTTGTTTCTCTTACATGTTCTCACTCTTCTCTTCAGCTGCCGTTTCTGTGTGTTCCGCAACCGCTTTTCTCTTCCCCCTCTCCAGCTGGTTTTTTTGGGGGGTTTGGTTTTTTTTTTTTACACAGGGGTGCTACCACTATCACTGATTGGCTCAGCTTTGGCCGGCGGCAGGTCCGTCTTAGAGCCAGCCAGCATTGGCTCTGTCAGACGCAGGGGAAAAACCTCCAGCAGCCCCCACAGAAGCCACCCCTGTAACCCCCCCGCTACCAAAACCTTGCCACACAAACCCAGTACAGTCCAAGCCAAATTACCACTGCTTCTAAAGCGTCCAATCGTGCTAGTATTGTTGATCAATTTGTACCTGGGTATTCATTTCAGCCGTAACATTTTTTAATACATTAGCTACTGTGTGAGCAGTCTGAACGGATTTCACAAGCGCCGTGGTAGCAACGGCGGCAGTAGCTGCAATAATGATAGCTGATATTATAAAGGCAATGAGCCATCCTATAAATTGTTTTGGGTGACTAATTGTCCGCTTTAAAAGCCTTGATAATTGACTTAATCCTGATTCCCCTTCCCACGATCTGGTCATATTTACAGGGATCCACAATTCAGCACGATGTCACATTGGCATGATTACTGTAAGACTTAGTTCAGATATATTCTTATGAGTGAAACAGCTAAAATACCAAGGTTAATTCAGATTACTTTCAAAAGCATGGTTACGTAAAGCGATATCTACAAATTGAGCTGCTACAAAAACATAAGGATGTGAAGTACATATCATCACCGAATCTTTGTGATTCTGTGTGAGGTTCAAACTTATACAAGGAATGTTTTTTTATATAGTCACCGTGGCTTAGGCACAACACCTCCAGTGGGCCCAATAAAAATGCTGTGCCCAAGCCACAGTGACCCCGCAAAGAAAAAAGGATCAGAATTCTTACAATACTGTTGCTGGCCACTATTGCCAGGTATGCTAAAAAAGGTATTCTTTGGAGTAGGATACACGTTGCATCATCACGCAAGCTTGTTGCTGCATTCTCTTCAAATGTCCCTACGTGATAGCTTTTTCATTCTCGATGCACCACTTCCTCCTCATTCGTTTCTCCTCTTTCAAATTCAGAGTCTTCATCTGTGGGGTTGGGTTGTCCGAGTGGTTTCGTCAGCTCATGATATGGCTTCACGTGTTTAGCTGGAATCCACTTGGCTCCTGTGGGAAGAAGAACACAAGCGTACCCTCGCCCCCCAAGTGATTGGTTCCACAGGTCCATTCCAACCAGGTCCACTAAAAGGATCCTTATACAGTACTTTAGGTCTGTGTGAAATAGAATCAGGAGTTTTAAAATGCCGATCTATCGCTGTGCTGGCCATTAAGTCTGGTGAGTGATTTAAAAAAATTCAAAGTTGTCGTGGTTTAACCCCAGCCAGCAACTAAGCACCACGCAGCCGCTCACTCACTCCCCCCCCACCCAGTGGGATGGGGGAGAAAATCAGGAAAAGAAGTAAAACTCGTGGGTTGAGATAAGAATGGTTTAATAGAACAGAAAAGAGGAAACTAATAATGATAATGATAACACTAATAAAATGACAACAGTAACGATAAAAGGATTGGAATGTACAAATGATGCACAGTGCAATTGCTCACCACCCGCCGATCGACACCCAGTTAGTCCCCGAGCGGCGATAACCCGCGCCCCCACTCCCCCCAGTTTATATACTAGATGTGACGTCCCATGGTATGGAATACCCCGTTGGCCACTTTGGGTCAGCTGCCCCGGCTGTGTCCTGTGCCAGCTTCTTGTGCCCCTCCAGCTTTCTCGCTGGCTGGGCTTGAGAAGCTGAAAAATCCTTGACTTGAGACTAAACACTACTTAGCAACAACTGAAAATGTCAGTGTTATCAACATTCTTTGCATACTGAACTCAAAACATAGCACCGTACCAGCTACTAGGAAGACAATTAACTCTATCCCAGCTGAAACCAGGACAAAAGTAAGCATAGCATTATCTAGCTGTTCTTGTGGTGGCATATTCCGCCTTTTTTGTTTATGTAGCATGGACTTTAAAGCATGATGCGCACGCTCAATTATTGCTTGTCCAGTAGGTGAATGTGGAATTCCTGTCACATGGGATACCTGCCACTGTTGCAAAAATAATTGAGTAGATTTAGCTACATACCCTGGACCGTTGTCAGCTTTAATGGTTTGAGGAACCCCCATAATTGCAAAGCATCGTGACCAATGTCGTTGAACATCACGTGCCCTTTCTCCAGAATGAGCAGTAGCACAAACATAAGAGGAAAAGGTATCACTAGAAACATGCACAAATTTCAAGGAGCCAAAGGCAGATACATGTGTAACATCACTTTGCCAAATGGCATTAGAATGTAAACCACGTGGGTTAACTCCAATGCTCACTGCATCCGAAGCAACTCTTTGACAATCTGGACAAGAACGAATTATATCTTTAGCCTGTGCTTTTGTCAAATTAAACATCTTCTGCAACGCTGCAGCATTTTGGTGAAAAAAGAAATGAGAGGCCACGGCAGAGTGGAATTGCACTGTGCCAACAGTAAAAGAGTCAGCCACGGCATTGCCTTTAGTCAAAGGTCCTGGCAGCACAGCGTGCGATCTAATGTGACAAATAAACAAAGGATAAGCTCTTTTATTTAAAAGGGTTTGCAATTCCAAAAATTTGTTGAATAAGTCTTCATCATTTATCTCCTTCAAGTAAGATCCTGGTAATCGCTGTACAACACGTACGACATATTCTGAATCAGAAACAATATTGAGTGGTTCCAATGGAAATAAAGCTAAAGCGTGTAAACCAGCCTGTAATTCCACACGCTGCGTGGAACCTTGTAACAAAACAACAGACGTCTGCCATACTCCATTATCTAGCCAGGCAACTACACCTCTTCCAGTTTTTCCAGAGCCATCTACAAAAACTGTACGAGCATTAACAACAGGAGTATCTGATACTATTGTCTGTGGTTTGATGTTTAATGCGTGAAGGTTTTGCAGTAACTTACATTTAGGCAGTGAGAAAGAAATTTTGTTCGTGAAGTCAGCCAATGCGATTTGCAGTGATTGTGATTGAACAAAAAGGTAATCAAAATCTTGTTTTGAAAAAGGAAGATACAAGGTATCGGGATCAAAACCAATGAGACACTGAGTACGTGACCGTGCTTTTTGTATCAGTCACAGTCACAATCATTTCTAAAGGCTGTGTAAGAGTTTTCTTTAAAGCGTTAGAGAGAAACACCCATTCCAAATATAAAATTTTCTGAGCGACTGTATCATGTTGTCCTATAATAGCAAAAGGTTGTTTTGGACCTTGTATGACATACACATCAACAGGTAAAGTCAAGTCCCTTCTATAGGCTTGTAACGTAGATATCTTTTGTGAAACTAAATTTCACTCTTCCTTGGCAGCTGGAGTTAAGATCCGTGGTGATGTTAAATCAGGATCACCTCTCAGAATGTTAAAGAGATTACTTAATTCCTCCGTGGTTATACCTAACATGGGTCGTACCCAGTTTATTGTTCCTAATAATTTTTGAGCATCGTTCAGAGTTCGTATATCTGTCTGCAACTTTAATGATTGAGGCTGTACTGTTCTTTCTGTAAGAATCCACCCTAAATATTTCCAGGGCGGCATCTTTTGAATTTTTTCTGTAGCAATTTGAAGTCCAAAGGTTTGCAAAGAATTTACAAGATGTTGCACAACATTTTCCAAATACTGTGTTGTTTCTGTTGCAATTAAAATATCATCCATATAATGATATATTATAGCATTTGGAAATGCAACTTGGCTCAGTTGAATAGCCGCAGCAACTACTATCTGACATATAGTAGGACTATTCATCATGCCCTGAGGTAGCACTGTCCACTGATAACACTGCATAGGCTCAGCGTTATTTACACTAGGCACTGAAAAGGCAAAATGTGCACAATCATCAGGATGTAAAGGAATCGTGAAGAAGCAGTCTTTTAAATCAATGACTTGTAATTCCCACTCTTTAGGGATCATTGCAGGATTTGGCGTTCCCGGCTGGGTAATCCCCATAGGTTGTAACACTGCATTTATCGCTCGTAAATCCTGTAATAATCTCCATTTTCCTGACTTTTTTGGAATAACAAAAATCGGCATGTTCCATGGACTAGTTGAAGTGACAATGTGTCCTTGCTGCAACTGCTCTTGAATTAATTTATGTGCTTGTATCAATTTGTCCCCTTTTAACGGCCACTGATCGACCCAAACAGGCGCGGAGGTTAGCCACGTAAGTTTGAGCAGGGGTTTTACATCAGTGACCCTTAGGATAAATTTGAATTGACTGTGGTTAGGGTAATGTGCCATTGTTTCAATAAATCTCTGCCCCACAAATTTACAGATGAGTCAAGTACATAAGGCTGAATCCATGCTTCATGCTTCTCAGGCCCCTTTACTGACAAAAGTTTGGCACTTCGCATGGGCTGTCGAGTGCCTCCTATACCAACAATTGTAGAAAGAGCTATTTGCAACGGCCACGAAGTTGGCCAGTCCTTTTTTGATATTATAGAAACGTCTGCTCCGGTATCTAGCAATCCTGAAAACCATCTACCCTCAATTTGCAAATTTAAAATCAGCTGTTGCTGTGTTATTTCCTGTGACCATGATACAAAAGGTCTCCCAGTGCTACCAAAGCTACCGTCACCTCAATTATTTTGCATGTTTTGAGGTACCCAACAAGGAAGCAATATTAATTGAGCTATTTTTGTGTTCGCCGGAATTGTACATGGAATTTGCATTGAAGCTAGCATGATTTTAATTTCCCCTTGATAATCTGAATCAATAACTCCAGGGTATACAATTATTCCCTGTGTCGTAGCACTAGATCGTCCAATTATTAATCCTAACATGCCATCAGGCAAAGGTCCGAATATTGCAGTCCCCACAATATAAATCCTCTGTTCTTTTATTGAGAGGTCGCCTGCTGTTGCCAAATCCAGCCCGGCACTCCCTGTAGTTGCGGGCTGGAGGTCATAGGTGGTTCTTGCAGGCTGCCTGTTTGTGTAGCAGTCCAATCGGTTAGTGGTGCCTGCACTGAATTCCAGACCCTGTCGGTTTGCGGGGCACCGGGTCTCGCGCCCCTCCTGTAGTTTCCCTGGAAGACATTACCTTCTTTGTCAAATTTCGATTTGTGTTGATTCGCCCAATGATATCCTTTACTACAATGAGGACAGAAGTGATTTACAGGTTTATCACGTTTGGATTTCTGTCGTTTAGGACATTGCTTAGCCATATGTCCCAATTTTCCACACTCAAAGCATTTCACAGTAATTTGATTAACATTTAGTTGCTGTGACAGTGCAGCAGCTAACATGTTAACTCTATGAGTGTCTGTCCCTACGTTTTGACATATCTTAATATACTGCCCAACGTCAGTAGCTCTTCCTCTAACTGATTTCAGTGCAGCCTGACAGTCTGTATTTGCGTTCTCATAAGCCAATTGAAATAATAATGCTTTTGCAGCTTCCGGACTTTCTACCTGCCGTGTTATCGCGGCTTGAAGGCGATCAATAAAAGATACGTACGGTTCCTGAGAGCCCTGTCGTATAGAGGCAAATGAAGTGGTACCTTGCCCAGTTTCGGGTACGCATCGTAAAGCCATGATCGCAATATGAGTGGCTTGATCGAAAACTTGCTTTGGCAAAGCTGCTTGTGCCTGAGGTGTAATGTAAGGGCCTGTTCCTTGTAACATATTTTGATCTATAAGTATCCCTGATGACAAGTTCTCCATAATTTGTTCCACTGACAAATCATTGTATTCTAATTGCCATGCAGAATACTGAGCAGAAGTCAACACCGTTTTCATAAGCAATTTCCAGTCCCAAGGAGTCATAGTATAAGTGCCTCCAATTGCTTCCACTACTCCCATTGCAAATGAATTGTGTAACCCATTTTCACGAATTGATTTCCGTAATTCTTTTATCATTTCATAAGGTAAACCCTCATGCTGTGGTGGATTATGGGGTTTGTATATAACAGGAAAAGTAAACATGGTATCACCTTGCTGTAGAGCTTTTTCTCCACAGCGTTGCATCAAGCTATGTGTGTTTTTTCCCAAATCATTAAGTGAATCGTCACGTTTAGCATCAAAGTCTGTTAAAGGCGGAGCTGAAGGCACTACAGTTTTTTCTCCGCGCCGCTGTAAAGCAGGAGCCACAGGATTAGACAGAGGCATAGAGTTAGAGGGATTAGCAGGAGAAGGAGATACAGGCGGTGCAGCAAAGCCAGGTTCCGCTTTAAGTTCTGCAAACCCTGGAGAGGGAGTACCAGGCGACTGGGGTGGGTGGGGGACGGCAGCGGGCGCGGCGGGCGCAGAGGCCGCAGGAGGCAGCGGTGGGGCGGGCGCGGCGGCCGCGGAAGGCGGCGGCGGCGGCGAAGCGGGTGCAAAAGCGGCGGGAGGCGGCGGGGCCCTGTATGCGGTGGTGAGGGTCGGCAACCCCGCGGAGCCCGTGCTGCCCGCCCGCTGCCTGCCTGTCTGCCTGCCGGCGGGGCGTGTGCGTTAACGGTGTTAGTGCAGGTGGTGGTGGAGGTAATGAGGGATATAAATCCAGCTCTTTTTCAGAGTCCACCCTGCCTGATGCAAAAGAATTATTATTGGAATCAGAATCCTGCTCATTAGCGGCCTGCTCACAAACTGTCTCCTCAAAAGCAGTATCAGGTTGTATTGATATGATTTTCTCTGCCGGCTGTAAATGCACCAGCGCAGTATAAATAAATCTGCATGTCATAATTAAATTTTCTGATATACCAAATGCCAAAGTTTTTGCGTTTGTAAACGCTCCCCAACTCTTTCCCAAACCTTGCTATCAAAAGTTCCCTTTGTGGGAAACCAGTTACAATTATCCTTTACCCATATTAAAAGCGAAGCAATTTGTCCCTCTGTTATTTTATACCCAGAGGCCCGTAAAATCTGCTGCAAAACGTTTAAGTAGAGCTTATGCTCCTGGGAAGCTGATTGCCCCATGCTACCGCAATCTCGCAACTCACCCGTTCCACAGGGGTTGCTGTTACCTATTTTCTCGGAGTCGCGGCCACTTCTTCAGAACTCTCCCTGTTAGATTGCGTGGTCTCCACAGTGAAGGGGAATCACCTCTTTTCTTCTTCTCTCAACCACGTCGTTTTCTTCTCTTAATTGCGCCAGCTTCTTCTCTCCATCACATTGTCTTCTTCTCTTAATCACATCGTCGTCTTCTCTTGATCACGTCGGGGTTACCATCTGCGGCGACTGAATCAAGCGCTCAAGCTCTATGTGCAAGATTCCCTTTATTTCACTAAAAGATCAAACTTATATATGTTTCAACAAAGACCTAGAAAGAACTAATGGCATACAGCCAATACTACCAACACAGGAGGGCATATCGGGCTCAGCTGGGATGTTTGCCAGTCCTCAGAACAGTTAAAGATAAAAAACATTCCATACACATACTCACGACTGTCTTCAGCCACATCTTCCCAAGCCTACACAAGGCCATCCTCCAACCTGACCTTGTGAAACTACTTCTTCAAAGGCTTGGCAAACATGCAGCACAACAAATTCTAAATGTCACTCTTGAAAAGAAATGCCAGGTGTTCCGAGATGCTCCCACAGTGGACCACCATGGAAAGAGGTATCCAATATCTGAGGGAATTAGCCGTGCTAGAGACGATTCACTATGACCCAGTGTCGTGGTTTAACCCCAGCCAGCAACTAAGCACCACGCAGCCGCTCACTCACTCCCCCCCCACCCAGTGGGATGGGGGAGAAAATCGGGAGAAGAAGTAAAATTCGTGGGTTGAGATAAGAACGGTTTAATAGAACAGAAAAGAAGAAACTAATAATGACAATGATAACACTAATAAAATGACAACGATAACACTAATAAAATGACAACAGTAATGATAAAAGGATTGGAATGTACAAATGACGCACAGTGCAATAGCTCACCACCCGCCGATCGACACCCCGTTCGTCCCAGAGCGGCGAAAACCCCCGCCCCCACTCCCCCCAGTTTATGTGACGTCCCATGGTATGGAATACCCCGTTGGCCACTTTGGGTCAGCTGCCCTGGCTGTGTCCTGTGCCAGCTTCTTGTGCCCCTCCAGCTTTCTCGCTGGCTGGGCTTGAGAAGCTGAAAAGTCCTTGACTTTAGACTAAACATTACTTAGCAACAACTGAAAACATCAGTGTGTTATCAACATTCTTCTCATACTGAACTCAAAACATAGCACAGTACCAGCTACTAGGAAGACAATTAACTCTATCCCAGCTGAAACCAGGACAGTATCCACCCCTTATTCTATACCATTGACGTCATGCTCAGTTCCCATACCTTTAGTTACATCCTGGTCAATCATCATCACCTTTCCGTCTCTTTGAGACATATGAACAGTGATATATATATATATATACACATGTATATATGTATACACACACAGAGATATCATTCCTTTAGTTTATGGGTCATGTTCATAAAATGTTTGTTGAGTTCATTTAGGTCCCGGCTCTGGGCTCCATCTGTCATACTGGTCTTTCTGGGCAGGAGGGATGGTGCAAAGTCCTCTCAGTCGGTAGAGCAGGATTGGGCTTCAGTGCGGTGTGACGAGCAGGTGACATTGGATGCGGCAGGAGGATGGTGTGCATGGTTGGATTGCTGCATGCTGGAGTCAGTTCTGGTTCCATCACTACTGCGCTTCTCTCAGTTTTATCACAGTTCATTCTTGCTTGATCTAAGTGATGCTTACTATAGTACTATGGATATAGCATGTAACAATTATAGTAATGATAACATACAGTAGCAGGGTTATCTAGCAACTAACATCATACAGTTTAATTCTGGCTATTCTCACCTAAAATCGAATCCTCTTGAGGCACACATCGGACTTCCCCATCTTTTCGCATCACCCACCAAGTGCACCCAGGCCCTTGAGCAAAAGCAATCCCACAAATGGGTTTATCTCTGCTTGAGGCAGGACTAACCCAGAATGTCTTCCCTAATATATTTTTTATGTGCACTACAGGGACTTTATCCCCTTCTACAGTATGTAAAAGTTCTGACTGGGCAGGGCCACCCCGATTGGCAGATCCTCTGGTGTTGACTAACCAGGTGGCTTTTGCTAAATGTGTATCCCAATGTTTGAAGGTTCCACCCCCCATTGCTCTCAGTGTAGTCTTTAACAGTCCATTGTATGGCTCAATTTTCCCAGAGGCTGGTGCATGATAGGGGATATGATACACCCACTCAATGCCATGCTCTTTGGCCCAGGTGTCTATGAGGTTGTTTCAGAAATGAGTCCCTGTGGTGGGTTGACCCAGGCTGAACACCAGGTGCCCACCAAAGCCGTTCTATCACTCCCCCCTCCTCAGCTGGATGGGGGAGAGAAAATACAACAAAGGGCTTCTGGGTCGAGATAAGGACAAGAGAGATCATTCACCAGTTACCGTCACGGGCAAAACAGACTCAGCTTGGGGAAAATTAACTTGATTTATTACAAATCAACACAGAAGGGTAGTGAGAAATAAAATCAAATCTCAGAACACCTCCCCTCCACCCCCTCCCTTCTTCCCGGGCACAATTTCACTCCCGGATTCTCTACCAACCCCCCCCAGCGGCACAGGGGGACGGGGAATGGGGTTTACGGTCAGTTCATCACACGTTATTTCTGCCGCTTCATCCTCCTCAGGGGCAGGACTCATCACACTCTTCCCACTGCTCCAGCGTGGGGTCCCTCCCACGGGAGACAGTCCTCCACGAACTTCTCCGCGTGGGTCCTTCCCACGGGCCGCAGTTCTTCATGAACTGCTCCAGCATGGGTCCTTTCCATGGCGTGCAGTCCTTCAGGAGCACACTGCTCCAGCGTGGGTCCCCCACGGGGTCACAAGTCCTGCCAGAATACCTGCTCCGTGGGCTCCGCTCTCCACAGATCCGCAGGTCCTGCCAGGAACCTGCTCCAGCGTGGGCTTCCCACGGGGTCACAGCCTCCTTCGGGCATCCACCTGCTCCGGCGTGGGGTCCTCCACAGGCTGCAGGTGGAGATCTGCTCCACCATGGACCTCCATGGACTGCAGGGGGACAACCTGCCTCACCATGGTCCTCACCACGGGCTGCAGGGGAATCTCTGCTCCGGCGCCTGGAGCATCTCCTCCCCCTCCTTCTTCACTGACCTTGGTGTCTGCAGCGTTGTTTCTCTTACATGTTCTCACTCCCTCTCCCGCTGCCGTTTTCTCTCTGTCCCAACTTTTTTTCCTTCTTAAAAATGTTATCACAGAGGCGTTACCACTATCACTGATTGGCTCGGCCTTGGCCGGCGGCGGGTCCAACTTAGAGCCGGCTGGTATGGGCTCTGTCGAACACAGGGGAAGTTTCCAGCAGCTTCGAGCAGAAGCCACCCCTGTAACCCCCCCCTGCCTCCAAAACCTTGCCACGCAAAGCCAATACAGTCCCGTTGTCTGACTCAATTCTTTCTGGGGTGCCATGTCGCCACAAGACCTGCTTTTCAAGGCCCAGGATAGTGTTCCGGGCGGTGGCATGGGGCACAGGATATGTTTCCAGCCATCTGGTCGTTGCTTCCACCATTGTAAGCACATAGCGCTTGCCTTGGCAAGTTTGTGGGAGTGTGATATAGTCAATCTGCCAGGCTTCCCCATATTGATATTTCAGCCATCGCCCTCCATACCACAGGGGCTTTAACCGCTTGGCTTGCTTAATTGCAGCACATGTTCCACATTCATGGATAACCTGTGCGATAGTGTCCATGGTCAAGTCCACCCCTCGATCATGAGCCCATCTATATGTTGCATCTCTTCCCTGATGGCCTGAAGTATCATGGGCCCACCAAGCCATAAATAGCTCACCCTTATGTTGCCAGTCCAGGTCCACCTGAGCCACTTCAATCTTGGCAGCCTGATCCACCTGTTGGTTATTTTGATGTTCTTCAGTGGCCCGACTCTTGGGTACATGAGCATCTACATGACGTACTTTTACAACCAGATTCTCTAGCCGGGATGCAATATCTTGCCACATTGTGGCAGCCCAAATGGGTTTACCTCTGCGCTGCCAGTTGCTCTGCTTCCATTGCTGCAGCCACCCCCACAGGGCATTTGCCACCATCCATGAGTCAGGATAGAGATAGAGCACTGGCCACTTTTCTCTTTCAGCAATGTCTAACGCTAGCTGGATGGCTTTCACCTCTGCAAATTGACTCGATTCACCTTCTCCTTCTGCAGTTTCTGCGACTTGTTGTGTAGGACTCCATACAGCAGCCTTCCACCTCCGATGCTTTCCCACAATACGGCAGGATCCGTCAGTGAACAGGGCATATTGCCTCTCATTTTCTGACAGTTTATTATACAGTGGGGCCTCTTCAGCATGTGTCACCTCCTCCTCTGGCGACATTCCAAAATCTTTGCCTTCTGGCCAGTCCGTGATCACTTCCACAATTCCTGGGCGACTGGGGTTTCCTATGCGAGCCCATTGTGTGATCAGTGCGACCCACTTACTCCATGTGGCATCAGTTGCATGATGTGTAGAGGAGACTTTCCCTTTGAACATCCAGCCCAGCACTGGCAGTCGGGGTGCTAAGAGGAGCTGTGTTTCAGTACCAACCACTTCTGAGGCAGCTCAAACTCCTTCATATGCTGCCAATATCTCTTTTTCAGTTGGAGTATAGCGGGCTTCGGATCCTCTGTATCCCCGACTCCAAAACCCCAGGGGTCAGCCTCGGGTCTCCCCAGGTGCTTTCTGCCAGAGGCTCCAGGCAGGGCCATTCTCCCCAGCTGCAGTGTAGAGCACATTTTTAACATCTTGTCCTGCCCGGACTGGTCCAAGGGCTACTGCATGAACAATCTCCCGTTTAATTTGTTCAAAGGCTTGTTGTTGCTCAGGGCCCCATTTAAAATCATTCTTCTTCCGTGTCACTTGATAGAGAGGGCTTACAATCAGACTGTAATTTGGAATATGCATTCTCCAGAAACCCACAACACCTAAGAAGGCCTGTGTTTCCTTTTTATTAGTCGGTGGAGACATAGCTGCTATTTTGTTGGCCAAATCCATTGGGATCTGACGACGTCCATCTTGCCATTTTATTCCTAAAAACTGGATCTCCTGTGCGGGTCCCTTGACCTTACTTTCTTTTATGGTGAAACCAGCTTTCAGAAGGATTTGGATTATTTTCTTCCCTTTTTCAAAGACTTCTTCTGTTGTGTTGCCCCATACGATGATGTCATCAATGTACTGCAGGTGTTCCGGAGCTTCACCTTTTTCCAGTGCAGTCTGGATTAGTCCATGGCAAATGGTGGGGCTGTGTTTCCACCCCTGGGGCAATTGATTCCAAGTGTACTGGACACCCCTCCAAGTAAAGGCAAATTGTGGACGACACTCTGCTGCCAGAGGGATTGAGAAAAACGCATTAGCAATGAAGTCAATTGTGGCATACCACTTGGCTGCCTTTGACTCTAGTTCGTATTGAAGTTCTAGCATATCTGGAACGGCAGCACTCAGTGGTGGCGTAACTTCGTTCAGGCCACGATAGTCAACTGTTAGTCTCCACTCCCCATTAGACTTTCGCACTGGCCATATGGGACTATTAAAGGGTGAGCGAGTTTTACTGATCACTCCTTGGCTCTCCAGTTGGCAAATCAACTTGTGGATGGGAATCAGAGAGTCTCGGTTGGTGCGATATTGCCGCTGGTGCACCGTCGTGGTAGCAATTGGCACCTGTTGTTCTTCAACCCTCAGCAACCCCACAATCGAAGGGTCTTGAGAGAGACCAGGCAGGGTAGACAGCTGTTCAATGCCCTCCATCTCCAAGGCAGCTATACCAAAGGCCCATCGATACCCCTTTGGGTCCTTAAAATACCCTCTCCTGAGATAGTCTATGCCAAGGATACACGGAGCCTCTGGACCAGTCACAATGGGGTGTTTCTGCCATTCATTCCCAGTTAGGCTTACTTCAGCCTCCAATACAGTTAACTCTTGGGATCCCCCTGTCACACCAGAAATACAAATGGGTTCTGCCCCTTTATAACTTGATGGCATTAGAGTACACTGTGCACTGGTGTCTACTAGAGCCTTATACTCCTGTGGGTCTAATGTGCCAGGCCATCGAATCCACACAGTCCAATAGACCCGGTTATCCCTTTCCTCCACGTGGCTGGAGGCAGGGCCCCTCTAATTCTGGTCAGAGTATCCGGTATTCACTTCTCGTAAAACTGGCTCAGAAGTCCCTTCAAGAGGATCAGAAATAAGATCAGCCCTTCTACTCTGTTTGGAAACTGGAGCAGCATTTTTCCTGGGAGAATCCCCTGTTGCGGTGTTTTTTCCTCGCAACTCACGTACCCGTGCATTTAGGACTGAGGTAGGTTTTCCATCCCATTTCCTCATGTCCTCTCCATGATCACATAGATAAAACCACAGGGTACCTCGCGGTGTGTACCTTCTATATTCTCTCTCTTGGGCAGAGGAACGCTCACTCCTAATAGCTGAGACATTGGTCCTTACAGGTGGGGAGTAGGACATATCCTCTTTGAATTGCTGGAAATCCTCAGTCAGCTTCTCCACAGCCGAAATGCAGGCTTGTAGGGAGGAGGAGAGATTTTCTTCGTATTGCCGGAGTTGGCGAGCCACTTCATCCACTGTCGGTGCCTCTTCATCTTTCCAGGTCATTATTGCCAGTGAGTTGGCATAGGACAATGGTGCACTCCGTACAAACTTCCGCCACATGGGTCGTGTGCATTGCACTTCATCTGGATCTTTGGGTAATTGTGGGTTGTCTGGGTCATAATGAATCGTCTCTAGCACGGCTAATTCCCTCAGGTATTGGATACCTCTTTCCATGGTGGTCCACTTGCTTGATTGACATATAACATCTTCCTTAAAGGGGTACCTTTCCTTCACACTTGACAGGAGTCGCCTCCAGAGGCTGATGGCTTGTGTCCCTTTTCCAATTGCCTTGTCAATGCCACCTTCCCTGGCAAGCGATCCCAGCTGCTTGGCTTCCCTACCTTCTAATTCCAAGCTATTAGTGCCATTGTTCCAGCATCGGAGGAGCCAGGTGATAATATGCTCACCTATATGGCGGCCGAAATCTTTTCACATATCCCGCAGCTCACTCAAGGATAGGGACCGTGTTATTACCTCTGGTTCTGCCTCTTCCTCCTGTTCCCGTGATGACCCTGGTTCACCTTCATCCTTCGCTAAGCGAGCTGATTTTTTTGTATATTTCTTCTTCTGTACGGGGGCAACTGATACTGGTGCAGGTTGGTCCGCTGGTTCAGTTGCAGGACCTCTTGCCGGGTTTTGGATAACCGCAGTGTCTGTCGCCAAGGTTTGGGTAGCTGCTGTGCTCGTTGCTGGGGCTGGAGGGGCTGCAGTGCCCATCGCTGATGTTTGGGTAGCTGCAGTGCTCATCGTTTTGTTGTTAGGTCCAGAGACCTTCTCTTCCCCTTGAGTGGTGTTGAACAAGGCTCGATTGGCATGGGCAAGGCCCCAGCACGTTGCAGTGATTTGTATCTCTCTGGAGCTGCCAGGGTGACAGCACACCTTTTCCAAATATTTTACTAGTTCTTCTGGATTCTGCACTTGTTCAGGGGTGAATTTCCAAAACATTGGAGGTGCCCACTTTTCTAGGTACTTGCCCATACTACCCCACACACCCTGCCACTCATAATTATCCAGCCTCAGGGCAGATCTCTGGGTGATCTTCTTAAACAGTTGTTTAACCTTAAACAAGAGCTGAACCACATTCAGGAGCATGCTAATTCCCAGCAATAGGCCTAGGACCATGCTGGTCTCAACATCCCAAGAGGATTCAAATTTTCCAAAATTCTCAAACACCAGTGTAACTGGACTGAAGGAGAAAGGAGAGGGGAAGAAAGGTACCCCGCTCATAGACTGGTTTTCCAAGGAGGTAAGGTAAATGGTGTAATTATTAATAGTTTCCCACAGATGGCTCTTGGAGTATAAAGGTGACAATGCTGAGTGCAAATACCGGATTAATCCCACAACTGATGACTTTATCATATCACAAACCAGTGTTATACAATACATCAAAACGAAAACCTTAATCCACCTCCCACGGAAGATAAGCAGCAGAAGAGGGACTACATACAACAAGCAAGGTGATATATAACAGAACTTTAAAAACCAGAGCAACAACTCTAAGAACACATAAATCAACATAATGACCAGCAACTATTAGACTAATATAATGAATGCTTATAACAAATTTGTTTTAACAAGCTCTGACCAGGTTTGTCGTTATCTCAACCCTTCGGGCCCCACGTTGGGCGCCAAAAAGGACTGTCGTGGTTTAACCCCAGCCAGCAACTAAGCACCACACAGCTGCTCACCCACTCCCCCCCACCCAGTGGGATGGGGGAGAGAATTGGGAAAAGAAGTAAAATTCGTGGGTTGAGATAAGAATGGTTTAATAGAACAGAAAAGAAGAAACTAATAATGACAATGATAACACTAATAAAATGACAATAGCAATAGTAAAAGGATTGGAATGTACAAATGACGCACAGTGCAATAGCTCACCACCCGCCGATCGACACCCCATTCATCCCAGAGCGGCGATAACCCCCCGCCCCCACTCCCCCCAGTTTATGTGACGTCCCATGGTATGGAATACCCCGTTGGACAGTTTGGGTCAGCTGCCCCGGCTGTGTCCTGTACCAACTTCTTGTGCCCCTCCAGCTTTCTCACTGGCTGGGCTTGAGAAGCTGAAAAGTCCTTGACTTTAGACTAAACATTACTTAGCAACAACTGAAAACATCAGTGTGTTATCAACATTCTTCTCATACTGAACTCAAAACATAGCACTGTACCAGCTACTAGGAAGACAATTAACTCTATCCCAGCTGAAACCAGGACACCCAGACAACCCACAATTACCCAAAGATCCAGATGAAGTGCAGTGCACACGACCCATGTGGCGGAAGTTTGTACGGAGCGCACCATCATCCTATGCCAACTCACTGGCGATAATGACCTGGAAAGACGAAGAGGCACCGACAGTGGATGAAGTGGCTCACCAACTCCGGCAATACGAAGAAAATCTCTCCTCCTCCCTACAAGCCTGCATCTCGGCTGAGGAGAAGCTGTCCTGGGATTTCCAGCAATTCAAAGAGGATATGTCCTATTCCCCACCTGTAAGGACCAATGTCTCAGCTATTAGGAGTGAGCGTTCCTCTGCCCAAGAGAGACAATATAGAAGGTACACACCGCGAGGTGCCTTGTGGTTCTACCTATGTGACCACAGAGAGGACATGAGGAAATGGGATGGAAAACCTACCTCAGTCCTAAATGCACGGGTACGTGAGTTGCGAGGAAAAAACACCGCAACAGGGGATTCTCCCAGGAAAAATGCTGCTCCAGTTTCCAAACAGAGTAGAAGGGCTGATCTTATTTCTGATCCTCTTGAAGGGACTTCTGAGCCAATTTTACGAGAAGTGAATACCGGATACTCTGACCAGAATTAGAGGGGCCCTGCCTCCAGCCACGTGGAGGAAAGGGATAACCGGGTCTATTGGACTGTGTGGATTCGATGGCCTGGCACATTAGACCCACAGGAGTATAAGGCTCTAGTAGACACCGGCGCACAGTGTACTCTAATGCCATCAAGTTATAAAGGGGCAGAACCCATTTGTATTTCTGGTGTGACAGGGGGATCCCAAGAGTTAACTGTATTGGAAGCTGAAGTAAGCCTAACTGGGAATGAATGGCAGAAACACCCCATTGTGACTGGTCCAGAGGCTCCATGCATCCTTGGCATAGACTATCTCAGGAGAGGGTATTTTAAGGACCCAAAGGGGTATCGATGGGCTTTTGGTATAGCTGCCTTGGAGATGGAGGGCATTGAACAGCTGTCTACCCTGCCTGGTCTCTCTCAAGACCCTTTGGTTGTGGGGTTGCTGAGGGTTGAAGAGCAACAGGTGCCAATTGCTACCACAACAGTGCACCGGCAGTAATATCACACCAACCGAAACTCCCTGAATCCCATCCACAAGTTGATTTGCCAACTGGAGAGCCAAGGAGTGATCAGCAAAACTCACTCACCCTTTAATAGTCCCATATGGCCAGTGCGAAAGTCTAATGGGGAGTGGAGACTAACAGTTGACTATCGTGGTCTTAATGAAGTTATGCCACCACTGAGCACTGCCGTTCCAGACATGATAGATCTTCAACTATAGTTTAGACTCAAAGGCAGCCAAGTGCTATGCCACAATTGACATTGCTATATGCATTTTTCTCAATCCCTCTGGCAGTGGAGAGCCAGCCACAATTTGCTTTTACAAGGGGTGGTGTCCAGTTCACTTGGAATCTACTGCCCCAGGGGTGGAAACACAGCCCCACCATTTGCCACGGACTAATCCAGACTGCACTGGAAAAGGGGGAATCTGTGGAACACCTGCAGTACATTGATGAAATCATCATATGGGGCAACACGGCAGAAGAAGTGTTCGAGAAAGGGAAGAAAATAAACCAAATCCTTCTGAAAGCCGGTTTTGCCATAAAAGAAAGTAAGGTCAAGGGACCTGTACAGGAGATCCAGTTTTTAGGAATAAAATGGCAAGATGGACGCCGTCAGATCCCAATGGATGTGATCAACAAAATAGCAGCTATGTCTCCACCGACTAATAAAAAGGAAACACAGGCCTTCTTAGTTGTCGTGGGTTTCTGGATAATGCCTATTCCAAATTACAGTCTGACGGTAAGCCCTCTCTATCAAGTGACACGGAAGAAGAACGATTTTAAATGGGGCCCTGAGCAACAACAAGCCTTTGAACAAATTAAACGGGAGATTGTTTATGCAGTAGCCCTTGGACCAGTCCGGGCAGGACAAGATGTTAAAAATGTGCTCTACACTGCAGCTGGGGAGAATGGCCCTACTGGAGCCTCTGGCAGAAAGCACCTGGGGAGACCCGAGGTCGACCCCTGGGGTTTTGGAGTCGGGGATACAGAGGATCCGAAGCCCGCTATACTCCAACTGAAAAAGAGATATTGGCAGCATATGAAGGAGTTTGAGCTGCCTCAGAAGTGGTTGGTACTGAAACACAGCTCCTCTTAG
Source organism: Gypaetus barbatus (assembly GCA_028022735.1). Classification (NCBI taxonomy): domain Eukaryota; kingdom Metazoa; phylum Chordata; class Aves; order Accipitriformes; family Accipitridae; genus Gypaetus; species Gypaetus barbatus. The sequence goes on along the minus strand of CM051561.1, from coordinate 38,348,217 downwards.
CACCCTGACTGCCAGTGCTGGGCTGGATGTTCAAAGGGAGGGTCTCCTCTACACATCATGCAACTGATGCCACATGGAGTAAGTGGGTCGCACTGATCACACAATGGGCTCGCATAGGAAACCCCAGTCGCCCAGGAATTATGGAAGTGATCATGGACCGGCCAGAAGGCAAAGATTTTGGAATGTCGCCAGAGGAGGAGGTGACACGTGCTGAAGAGGCCCCGCTGTATAATAAACTGCCAGACAATGAGAGGCAATATGCCCTGTTCACTGATGGGTCCTGTCGCATTGTGGGCAAGCATCGGAGGTGGAAGGCTGCTGTATGGAGTCCTATATGACAAGTCGCAGAAACTGCAGAAGGAGAAGGTGAATCGAGTCAATTTGCAGAGGTGAAAGCCATCCAGCTAGCGTTAGACATTGCTGAAAGAGAGAAGTGAAGTGGCCAGTGCTCTATCCTGACTCATGGATGGTGGCAAATGCCCTGTGGGGGTGGTTACAGCAATGGAAGCAGAGCAACTGGCGGCGCAGTGGCAAACCCATTTGGGCTGCCACAATGTGGCAAGATATTGCGTCCCGGCTAGAGAATCTGGTTGTAAAAGTATGTCACATAGATGCTCATGTACCCAAGATTTGGGCCACTGAAGAACATCAAAACAACCAACAGGTGGATCAGGCTGCCAAGATTGAAGTGGCTCAGGTGGACCTGGACTGGCAACATAAGGGTGAGCTATTTATGGCCCAGTGGGCCCATGACACCTCAGGCCATCAGGGAAGAGATGCAACATATAGATGGGCTCGCGATCGAGGGGTGGACTTGATCATGGATACTATTGCACAAGTTATCCATGAATGTGGAACATGTGCTGCAATCAAGCAAGCCAAGCAGTTAAAGCCCCTGTGGTATGGAGGGCGATGGCTGAAATATCAATATGGGGAAGCCTGGCAGATTGACTATATCACACTCCCACAAACTCGCCAAGGCAAGCGCTATGTGCTTACAAGGGTGGAAGCAACCACCGGATGGCTGGAAACATATTCTGTGCCCCATGCCACCGCCCGGAACACTATCCTGGGCCTTGAAAAGCAGGTCTTGTGGTGACATGGCACCCCAGAAAGAATTGAGTCAGACAACGGGACTCATTTCCGAAACAACCTCATAGACACCTGGGCCAAAGAGCATGGCATTGAGTGGGTGTATCATATCCCCTATCATGCACCAGCCTCTGGGAAAATTGAGCCATACAATGGACTGTTAAAGACTACACTGAGAGCAATGGGGGGTGGAACCTTCAAACATTGGGATACACATTTAGCAAAAGCCACCTGGTTAGTCAACACCAGAGGATCTGCCAATCGGGGTGGCCCTGCCCAGTCAGAACTTTTACATACTGTAGAAGGGGATAAAGTCCCTGTAGTGCACATAAAAAATATATTAGGGAAGACAGTCTGGGTTACTCCTGCCTCAGGCAAAGGCAAACCCATTTGTGGGATTGCTTTTGCTCAAGGACCTGGGTGCACTTGGTGGGTGATGCGAAAAGATGGGGAAGTCTGATGTGTGCCTCAAGAGGATTTGATTTTAGGTGAGAATAGCCAGAATTAAACTGTATGATGTTAGTTGCTATATAACCCTGCTACTGTATGTTATCATTACTATAATTGTTATATGCTATATCCATAGTACTACAGTAAAGTATCACTTAGATCAAGCAAGAATGAACTGTGATAAAACTGAGAGAAGCGCAGTAGTGATGGAACCAGAACTGACTCCAGCATGCAACAATCCAACAGTGCACACCATCCTCCTGCTGCGTCCAATGTCACCTGCTCGTCACACCGCACTGAAGCCCAATTCTGTTCTGCCGACTGAGAGGACTTTGCACTATCCCTCCTGCCCAGAAAGACTGTTATGACAGATGGAGCCCAGAGCCGGGACCTAAATGAACTCAACGAACATTTCATGAACATGACCCATAAACTAAAGGAATGATATCTCTGTGTGTGCATACATATATATGTATATCTCAAAGGACAGAAAAGGTGATGATGATTGACCAGGATGTAACTGAAGGTATGGGAACTGAGCATGACGTCAATGGTATAGAATAAGGGGTGGATACTGTCCTGGTTTCAGCTGGGATAGAGTTAATTGCCTTCCTAATAGCTGTTACAGTGCTATGTTTTGAGTTCAGTATGAGAAGAATGTTGATAACACTGATGTTTTCAGTTGTTGCTAAGTAGTGTTTAGTCTAAAGTCAAGGATTTTTCAGCTTCTCCTGCCCAGCCAGCAAGAAGGCTGGAGGGGCACAAGAAGTTGGCACAGGACACAGCCAGGGCAGCTGACCCAAACTGGCCAAAGTGATATTCCATACCATGTGATGTTATGTCTAGTATATAAAGTGAGGGGAGTAGGGGCAGGGAGATCACTGCTTGGGGACTAACTGGGCATCGGTTGGCTGGTGGTGAGCAATTGCATTGTGCGTCCCTTGCATATTCCAATCCTTTTATTATTACTGTTGTCATTTTATTAGTGTTACGATTATCATTATTAGTTTCTTCTTTTCTGTTCTATTAAATTGTTCTTATCTCAACCCATGAGTTTTCCTTTTTTTTTTTCCAATTCCCTCCCCCATCCCACTGGGTGGGGGGGAAGTGAGTGAGTGGCTGCGTGGTGCTTAGTTGCTGGCTGTGGTTAAACCACAACAACCACTCCCAACCATTTGGTACAACAAAAGATATTCTCTCTCCATCAAAAGGCCTGATCCCTCTTGAAGCCTTGATGCTCAGATTCAGGGTTAAAGGATTGAGGCCCAAAGCATTGAGTACCAGAGGAAAGGAAGCCAAATATCAAAAGAAACACAAAAATCAATCCTCTTCACCACAGGAGCAGTGCGTAGAACAAGTCAGCTGGGCTGAATGTAAAATTTTCTCTGCATGGCTCTCAAAATTTAGCACTGTTATCTACGTAATGATTAGTTCTCCAAAGCCTCAGCACCCATGTAAAGCCACAGATTTCAGCTCAACACACCAGTACGGTTTGGAAAGTTTTATGTCAGAATAATTCAGTCGCAAATACGCAAAGACCACTTCAGAGAAAGTGAGAGCTGGAGAGCAAGCGAGAGCACACGTGCTGTTATCTTTATATGTAGTCTGTATATCTGCAAGTGGCAGAATCTAATATTTACTAGAGTTTGCCTTTTGCTTCAGTTCTCTGTGTACTGAAGTGCAGCCAAGGTCACAAGAGGGGTGGGGGAGTGGGTTTTAGCTTAGTGCAGCTGTGATCATGGCCAGAACAGCAGGGTACAGAGGATTTCTTGCTTCGCTTTGTAATACCAATAGCTTTCGTTCTTAGTCCTGCCCCATCAGTTCTGATATAAGCTTTTAAATGGTGTGAAAGTTGTGCAGGTGGGTTTAAAATCTCCTAATTTAAAACTACCTTCCAGAACATTTTGTTTTATAAGATTTTTCTTAACTTTTCCAACTCATAGATTTCTGGGACATATGAACATCTAGATTTTCTCTTCATCCAAGACTACATATAAAAATTAAAAGTAACAAAATGACGTCTGAATTTATAAAAATAGAATTCAGATTTTCAATTCAGGCAGTAAACTAACAGTGTCTACATTTTCCTGTAAAGGAGGCATCTGCAAAAACATCTCTCACTGTCTGCAAGTGTTGGCAAGGAACAAACTCCTTCAGGGGATGCATGAATTTTAAGTATTTCAACTCAAAGAAAAAAAAATCTCCAAGCATTTTCAGTTCTGATACATGATATCACAGAACCATACCCATGCAGAAGACTGGCAGGAAATGTAAGTTTTGTGAAAATATCGAAGTACTCGAGTTTTAGCAAGCCTATTTTCACTGATTGCCATCCTACACTTAGCAGTGTTTCTAACACCAGAGTTCCTGTTCTTTTTGAAGACCTCACCTACAGGTTAGCTCCATCTGCTTATGGTATCTCCCACTTACATCTTATACCTCAAATCTATCAGTAGGCTTCCTGCTCAAGGTTACTTTGGACTGTAATGGAAATTATGTAATACTGCTGTGTGCAGCATACGTGATCATGAGAACAGGATCAGCATAATTCAGGTAAATGTTAGACAGGCAGTTTCAAAACCCTGTTGCAGTTGAAAGTAAACCTGAAAATGAGATTAGTGAAGCAACTAGATCAGTGGAAATGAACTCCTCACTCCCAGTCCAATAAGGATCACTGCCTACCTTAAAAAAAAAAACAAACATGCATATATTACATATGCATGCATAATATTACATATATGTAAAAAATTGCCACACACCCCCCATTCAGAATAAGCTTTTAGTAACCACATCAGAACAAAAGCGTTCACCCTGCACAAGAAAACCTACTACCTTCAGAGTCTGCACATGGCACTAATGAAGCAAAAATGTATATCTAACTCCAACTATAATCTCCCATTACGTCACAACAGACTCCAGCAGCCATCTGTTGAAGGGATGCTGTGCCTATATATAGCCAGACAACGCCATGAGAGAAAACTCATATCTGCACCTAATTCAGCATTTGCACTACTGGCAGATCTGCAAGCACTTTTTTTACCCACCAAACAAGTGTTCACTCCACAAATATCCTATCTAAAAGTGATACAAACTTCAATGTAAAATTATCTGGAACAAGAAAGTAACTTGGGTGTTAAAAGGAGCACTAACAACTGGGTAAGCGGCTTCTAGATACACAGATTTTATGGGCCCTCTGCAAGAACAGTTGATTTCAGCCTGATTTAGTGTGCCAGTCTGCCAAAACAGCAAAAGATGAAAAAAAATCCCAACAAACTGTATTCAATACATTCATAAAAGTTGGCCAAGTACTATATAGACACACCTTAAGAGACCAAGGACAACTCGCAGATGAAGTGAAGCCTGGGAGGTCTTGGACAACAAGCCAGTTGCGGCACTGGTGACGGTTTCTCCTCCAGAGGCTCTGGATGAGAGTAACAGGAGGTGACACACACTGGCATGAAGAACTGACAAGAAAACTCCAAATAGGAAACAAAATGGGTGCCGCCATTGCCACCCATTTTTACATATCGGTTCCCTTCAAAAACGGGATTAACGGGGCCAGCACAATTCAGGTCAGAAGTGGCAGAGCCGTGTGATTGCGAGTGATTTTTATTTTATTTTTAAATTAGTCGGAGGGGGGAATTGTGTGAACAAACCTGGATATGCCTGGGACAGCAGGGGGAGCTGCAAGTCTGCGTTCCTCTGCACGTCTATTTAATTGCGTTGAATATTTGGACAAAAAACACACAAGTATGCTTGCACATCACCATAGAAAGATGCCTGCATGTCTAACAAGCTGCAAAAAAATCGAGTTCATAACAAAGCATTAAACAAGGAGCAAGAGATAATCGTCACCTTCTCTCACAAGATAATAAAAATAGTTACACCATAAACATAAAAATCCTTTAAAAGACCCCTGACAACATTCCCTCCTGGAACTATCACCATAGCAATGAGCATTCAAATAGGGGGAAAGTACTGCTGAATTCTGTGTTTGATATTTTCAACTAACTAAAAATACAAACTGGAAAAAAATACACATGGGTGATATAGAATGAAGCACACAAACATAAAAAAACTTCAACAAAATTAAAGGTGGCAAATTCCACCTGCAAATCTTTAATACTCCAGGAAAGAAATCCTTTAACCAGGTAGCATACATTGAAAGAGTGCCTGCAGATAACTGTAAACCCATCCAATAGCTGCTGTATCCAACAATTCCTATTTATAACATTTTGCACAGGTCTGTGTAGAGGTGCAGTGACAGTATTGTGTGAAAGCTGAGGAAAAAATGCACATTAGAGAAAAGGCAGTAAAAAGCTGTACCAGCAGAGCTGTATAGGAAACCTAAGAATCGGAAAAGCAGGGAACCTTGTATTTTAAGATTTAGGCACGCAGCAGAGCTCTGGGGAAGGATACTTGCAAAGCACCAAACTGTATCTTCTCTAGTTGGTGCTATTAAATAGGTCTTATTTCCATGACATTCAGATCCAAAGTTAAGATTAAATAAAGGAGAGAGGAGTGGATTGTTTTAAAATTCCTCTCCCAGATGCAGACGTCAGGAGCACACACAAAAGCAGGTGCGGGGTGTGTTGATCCTAGTGAATACACATGGAGTGGGTACTTGAGCATGTACCAAGCATCTGTGTCTGGGAGATGGAAAGCGCTTTGTAAAAGGCTGTTTTATGCTAAACAAATGCATCAGGTTATGTTTTTATTTTGAATATTTTAAAGCATCTTGCACACTGAGGCAGACTTGAAAAGAAATTATACAGACAACCAGACAACTTGCCATTAATTGTACAAGTTACTAGATCCATAGCTGAAAATTGGCTGCGGGCTCACTTAGGAGCACTCCAAGCTACGGAAAACCATCCTCAATAAAACCTGCTCTGACTGCTGCACCTTAGAGAACTGGAGATCCTGCATCTGAAGACTCCAGGTCCCACGCACTGGCCCAGCTGCAAGCAGGCAAAGGGACAGACACATTTCTTCCCAACAGCTCCTCAACATACCCAGCAGGGAAGTGACAAATTCAACACTGCAAATTCATACTGGGACCATCCAAAGAGGCCGAGATGGACAACGCTTGCCGACTTTGATAACGAAAAAACCATAATGGCACATTTAGACAAGAAAATGAAACAGGCATTCATTTGAAAATTTGGCTATAGTTTGTAGTAGTCCCCAAGATAAAAGTTTTCCTTTTCACAGACAGACAGACTATGACCAAAATCTGTATCAGAAATGAAACTCTGTACTGTATTTGCTCATGGAATCTTTTTTTCCTTTTTCAAGGAGGGAAAAAATTAATCCCTACAGGAGATGACAAGATGCCTTTTAAAGTACATATCTCATTTCTGACTACAATTACCTTTCAATAACCTGGCACAGCTGCATGCTCTTATTTGCTTTTTGTTTTTCATTAAGGGCTCCTCTATTATTTGTACCCATCCTATAGCATTTATGCCTGGCAGTGATGCACATTCCCTTGCCTACAATTCTTCCCACAGACAGTAGAGAATAAATTGCAATTAGATTTTCGTAATTGTAGATAATTAACTCAAAATGAGCTGTTAATTATAAAAACCCCTATGTTTTTCAGTTCTTGATTATATTATTTATTTTACTTCTAAACTTAAATATCTCACTTCAGCAAGTTTAGTATTTTAAAGGACTTTCACTATTTCCTTTAAAATACCAGGATATTTTTAAGCTAAGTTTTGCTTATTTGAAGACTGAAATCAAGTTTAATGCTGTGAGGTTTGCTAGAGGAGATTTCGTGTATGAACTGGAAGTAAGACAGGGCTGGTTTTCCATTAAGGTTCTGATAGCATTTGCTGTAACAAGAACCATTTGGCAGGTCAATTAAAAAACAAATAAAAACAAAACAAAAAAACCCCACAAACAAAAAAATCAAGACAATGCCACCCCCCAAAAAAAAAACCAAAAAAGAGACTGTTTAAAAAAAGGATGTATTCCTACCAGCTCTTCATCCTTTCTAAGCTCTAGCCACACACTTGCACGCTCTCTCTCAATACTAGCCTCTTTCAGCCTTACATTAGAGTAAATTATTTAGGGAACATTCATCTGGTAATCTTTGCAAAACTGAAGATGGCATATAGGAAGAAAAACTTCCAAGTGTTTTGCTGCCAAACATTGAAACCAGCTGGCATGGCAACTTGAGACTTCACGAACACATATTAACTTTGAAAAATTACAGTAAATTAAACCAGGGGAACTAAGAGAGGGTGGGGAACCTTTTGAAATCTGGAACTCTCATTTGTTAATGGCACAGGTTTTCCTCATTTTCCCTGTTAGGCTATGTAGATTTTTGCAGGTTTTTAGTAAACTGTTGCCAAGACGACCTACAGATGTTCTTGATAACATTTTTCCTCCAAGGGGCTTAATGCTACAGCATCTTAAACATATCATGACTCTCTATGTCTTTTGTTACAGTGATCACATTTTGATCACGTCAGTCTGTGTGAAAACAAAACAAAAAAGCACCAGAATACAATGATGATATGCCAGTAACTCACAGCATCCAAACACCTGGTTAAGCAGTGAAGTATTCCAAGGAAACTAAAAAGTCTTGCTGTTCTGGAGAAAGAAGACTTATTCCTTTTCAGTGAAGGTGGATCTCAAAAAAAAAAAAAAAAAACAACAAACAAACAAACAAACAAAAAAACCAGTGTTTTGGGTTTGTGGTAGCGGGGGAGGGGCTGCAGGGGTGGCTCCTGTGAGAAGCTGCTAGAAGCTTCCCTGGCTCTGGCCAAGGCCGACCCAATCAGTGACGGTGGTAGCACCTCTGAACATATTTAAGAAGGGAAACCTGCAGTGGAAAGGGGAGTAGAATACGAGAGAAACACCTATACAGATACCAAGGTCAGTGAAGAAGAGGGGGGAAGGTGTGCTGGAGGAGGTGATGCCCCTGCAGCCCATGGTGAGATGGCAGGCTGTCCCCCTGCAGCCCATGGAGGTGAACGGTGGAGCAGATGCCCACCTGCAGCCCATAGAGGATCCCATGCTGGAGCAGGTGGATGCCCCCCAAGATGGCTGTGACTCCATGGGAAAGCCCGCGCTGGAGCAGCCTGTGCCTGAAGGCCTGCAGCCTGCGGAAAGGACCCATGCTGGAGCAGTGTCGTGGTTTAAGCCCAGCCAGAAACAAAGCACCACAAAGCCGCTTGCTCACTCCCCCCCACCCCAGCCCCGGTGGGATGAGGAGAAAATATAAAAGCAGGCTTATGGGTCGAGATAAGGACTGGAAGGGATCACTCACCACTTAAGGTCACGGGCAAAAGACAGGCTCAACTTGGGGAAGAAACAAAATCAATTTAATTTACTACAAATCAAAACAAAACAAGGACATTAGGAAGTAAAACCAAACCTTAGAACACCTTCCCTCCACCCCTCCCTCCTTCCTGGCTCAACTCCACTCCCAGTTCTCTCTCCCTCCTCCCCCCGAGCGGCGCAGGGGAACAGGGGATGGGGGTTGGGGTCAGCTCGCCACACATTGTCTCTGCCGCTCCTTCCTCCTCAGGAGGAGGACTCCTCACTCGTCCCCTGCTCCAGCATGGGGTCCCTCCCACAGGAGACAGTCCTTCATGAACTTCTCCAACGTGAGTCCTTTCTGCGGGCTGCAGTTCCTCACAAACTTCCCTGGCGTGGGTCCTTTCCGCGGGCCGATCTTCAGTCACCAACTGCTCCAGCGCGGGCTTTCCCATGGAGTCATGGCCATCTTCAGGGGCTTCCACTCCACTGCTCACCTCCATGGGCTGCAGGGGCATCAACCTCCTCCTCAGGTGCCCCTCCTTCCTCACTAACCTCAGTATCTGCAGAGACATTCCTCTCACATTCCAATCCCCCTACTTACTACCGGTTCCCCTTCTTAAATCTGTTCTCCCAGAGTTGCTACCACTGTCACTGATTGGGTTGGCCTGGGCCAAAGGCGGGTCCGACTTGGAGCTGGGGGAGCTTCTAGCAGCTTCTCACAGGAGCCACCCCTGCGACCCCTCCCCCGCTACCAAAAAAAAAAACCTTGCTACACAAACCCATAACAAGCAGTTCATGAAGGACTGCAGCCAGTGGGAAGGACCCATGCCAGAGAAGTTAATGGAGAACTGTCTCCCGTGGGAGGGACCCCACGGTGGAGCAGGGGATGAGTGAGGAGTCCTCCCCCTGAGGAGGAAGGAGCGGCAGAGACAATGTGTGAGGAACTGACCCCAACCCCCATCCCCGTTCCCCTGTGCTGCCAGGGGGAGGAGGGAGAGAGAACCAGGAGTGGAGTTGAGCCAGGAAGGAGGGAGGGGTGGAGGGAAGGTGTTCTAAGGTTTGGTTTTACTTCCTAATGTCCTTGTTTTGTTTTGATTTGTAGTAAATTAAATTGATTTTGTTTCTTCCCCAAGTTGAGCCTGTCTTTTGCCCGTGACCTTAAGTGGTGAGTGATCCTTCCCTGTCCTTATCTCGACCCACGAGCTTTTTTTTATATTTTCTCCTCATCCCACCGGGGCCAGGGGGGAGGAGTGAGTGAGCGGCTTTGTGGTGCTTTGTTTCTGGCTGGGCTTAAACCATGACAACAGCATTATTTAAAAAACAAGTAACTATTACTAATTGTAAAATATCATTTCTATCTGGGAGTTAAAGGCCAGAGTATTTTTTACATCAGGTCCAAATCAAGACTAAAGAGATGTTCTGATCCTAGTTGAAAAAATAGCAAGCAGTACCTAGAACAGAGAACAAAAGCTAAGATTTTGTGTAAACTCCATTTTGCACTGGGCTAGGTTAGTGCCCTTAAGAGATGACACACAAAACCAGAGACCTCTACAGGAAGTCAACCCCTGAACCTTGAGTAATAACAGTTCAGCATAACTATTGAGTTGACTCATAAAACACAACAGCCAATGAATTCTACCTTTCCTGTGGAAAAAAGCTCTTAATCTGAAACAAACACATGAAGAAATACACTTGGCAGCTGACAGCACACTGTCAAGAAGATATACTGACATTGTGAAGTACTTAGAAGTGAAGAGAGAAATTACCTTAGCCCCATGCTGTTGCTGTTCATCATCAGAGCAAGTTCTCTAGGTGCTTCATCAATGGACACATCTTCTGAACCAGGTACGTGGCCTCTCAACCTGAAAAAGCAGAGTTAGCTGGTTTTGCAGCTGGTCAAATCATCACACCAGGAACTCACCACAAAAAGGCGAGTTGTGCATCTACAAACAGGGCACTTAATCATGTTTGATGCAGAAGCTTTCACAACTGTTTTCACACTTTCAAATATACTTTTGTATTAGAAGGCTTACTTATGTTCAGTGCCTTTGCTTCTGAGGGTTTCCATTGGGGAAAAAGATTAGAAAAATTTCATTTACTGATTTCCGAGGACCTGCTCCCTTAAGAAAATGGTCATAGTATCCAATAACAAACATCCCTGTTGGGCTCAGATTACAGCTCCAGCAGCACTAGAGCTCAAAGGCATCATATGTAAACTGCATAAAATGTAGAAGTTGTTTGAGATGGTTGTATCTCCTGAAACTATGGGCCCACAAGTGATGCTCCATTTTTAATAGATTACCCCACCTTTTTCTTTCTCTCCAATGAAGATAGAAAAATCAGCAATAGAGGTAGTTTTCCCTTTTTATTTGTCTAAAATTCCTGTTTTCAGGATTTACCCATATTTGTCTACATTACTGAGAAAAAATATTTTGCCATTTCTGGAACTCTATTCTGGTGTGGTTGGTGTCAGGAGGAGTCACTGAACTGCCCGTTTCCCTGCACACACACCAGTTCTGATAGCCAAGCAACTATTTCACATAGAGAGAAACTGCAAACTGAAAGTACTATGCTCACTTGAGGCTAAGTAGGGAAATGTGGGATATTAAAATGCAGTTATGATGCAGCATGGCCAAAAAAAGGATCAACTCATACTTTCACTAAAAGAGCAGAAGAGTTAATAGCCAATAATTACAAATGGTCAGACCTTTTACTTGTCATTCAATGACAATACTTTCAGCAGCTCAGAATGGACCTTAACCAGCACTCCACCCATGCGGAAGGACAGACAAAAATAAACACTATCTGGAAATGGATTTTTGTTCTATTGGTTTTTTTAAACTGTCATGATGTTAAGAGATTAACTAGGTTAGAGCCTCCTGACAATCAAACAAAGGGTATTTGAGCTTAGCTAAACAAATTTTTATTGTTTGTAGGATATAAAATTAACCTGTTATCAAGTGCAAAAGTGAATTATATACCTGGAACTGAAACAGAACTGTAATGCTTAAAGAGATTTACCTGTAAATATCAAACATTTAATTCTAAAGTGACTGAATATTTTTTTAAGAGCAAGCACGTTATATTCTAGTTGTTTTTCTTAGAGAGAATATGGCAAATTGCTTTCACCTACACCTCTGAAAAGAAATCACAAAAATACTTTGAGTCCTCAGATTGATCATACATGATTTTCTTTCATAGAATACTTTTAGGTAACTAGAGCTCTGTAAACCATAAATTTGAGGGTTTTTTTCATAAAAAAAATGGCTAAAATAGGCTTAATGGCATTAACAAGCACATTATTATAGATATATTTAAGGTCCCTTTATTTCTGGGCTTATGATGCCTCAAAGAAGTCTGAAAAATATCCATTAGAAACAAAAACACCAAAAAACTCATTATGTCCTTCATATTGTACTTGTTTTTTATTAGAGGGATGCATACATAGAATTAAGGTATTTGATGACTGAGAATCCATCTGTTCCTACTTAATTCTTACCTGAAGTCATAATCCTTTGTGACCTCAGTCATTTTCAACACATACAATTGTGATTGCCTCTGATAAAAAAAAGCATTTTTAAAGCCATATAAACACATTACATCCAATGTAAAATGCAATCCAAAATGACAAACAAAAGACCACCAAAATTACAGTATTCTTTTTTAGAGTTTGAAAAGTAACCAGGGAGCTGAGATTAAGAAGAGGAAGTGATATTTTCCTCCATGGCGGTTATAATACGTGAATGCAGGAAGTGGGTCATGTAATGCAAACTCTCAGGGGATACTGACAGCAGTTGCCATATTACAACAGAATTGAAAAAAGCATCCTTGTGAAACCCTCCTATTGCTTCTTCTAAAAGGCTGCTAGATTTTCCCCATTGCTTTCCCTTCCTAATGCTGAAATACTGGTACTCAACCGAATTACACTGGTGTTGTGGTTTAACCCCAGCCAGCAACTAAGCACCACGCAGCTGCTCACTCACTCCCCCCCACCCAATGGGATGGGGGAGAAAATCGGGAAAAGAAGTAAAACTCGTGGGTTGACATAAGAACAGTTTAATAGAACAGAAAAGAAGAAACTAATAATGATAATACTAATAAAATGACAACAGTAATAATAAAAGGATTGGAATGTACATATGATGCACAGTGCAATTGCTTACCACCAGCCAACCGATGCCCAGTTAGTCCCCAAGCAGCAATCCCCCTGCCCCCCACTCCCCCCAGTTTATATACTAGATGTGACGTCCCATGGTATGGAATACCCCGTTGGCCACTTTGGGTCAGCTGCCCTGGCTGTGTCCTGTGCCAATTTCTTGTGCCCCTCCAGCCTTCTTGCTGGCTGGGCAGGAGAAGCTGAAAAATACTTGACTTTATACTAAACATTACTTAGCAACAACTGTTGCAATATCAACAACATTGATATGCAATGCATATCAGTGTTATCAACATTCTTCTCATACCAAACTCAAAAACATAGCACTGTAACAGCTACTAGGAAGGCAATTAACTCTATCCCAGCTGAAACCAGGACAGTATCCACCCCTTATTCTATACCATTGACATCATGCTCAGTTCCCATACCTTCAGTTACATCCTGGTCAATCATCACCACCTTTTCTGTCCTTTGAGATATACATATATATGTATGCACACACAGAGATATCATTCCTTTAGTTTATGGGTCATGTTCATAAAATGTTCGTTGAGTTCATTTAGGTCCCGACTCTGGGCTCCATCTGTCATACCAGTCTTTCTGGGCAGGAGGGATAGTGCAAAGTCCTCTCAGTCGGCAGAACAGGATTGGGCTTCAGTGCGGTGTGATGAGCAGGTGACATTGGATGCAGCAGGAGGATGGTGTGCACTGTTAGATTGTTGCATGCTGGAGTCAGTTCTGGTTCCATCACTACTGCGCTTCGCTCAGTTTTATCACAGTTCATTCTTGCTTGATCTAAGTGATACTTTACTGTAGTACTATGGATATAGCATATAACAATTATAGTAATGATAACATACAGTAGCAGGGTTATATAGCAACTAACATCATACAGGTTAATTCTGGCTATTCTCACCTAAAATCAAATCCTCTTGAGGCACACATCGGACTTCCCCATCTTTTCGCATCACCCACCAAGTGCACCCAGGTCCTTGAGCAAAAGCAATCCCACAAATGGGTTTGCCTTTGCCTGAGGCAGGAGTAACCCAGACTGTCTTCCCTAATATATTTTTTATGTGCACTACAGGGACTTTATCCCCTTCTACAGTACATAAAAGTTCTGACTGGGCAGGGCCACCCCGATTGGCAGATCCTCTGGTGTTGACTAACCAGGTGGCTTTTGCTAAATGTGTATCCCAATGTTTGAAGGTTCCACCCCCCATTGCTCTCAATGTAGTCTTTAACAGTCCATTGTATGGCTCAATTTTCCCAGAGGCTGGTGCATGATAGGGGATATGATACACCCACTCAATGCCATGCTCTTTGGCCCAGGTGTCTATGAGGTTGTTTCGGAAATGAGTCCCGTTGTCTGACTCAATTCTTTCTGGGGTGCCATGTCGCCACAAGACCTGCTTTTCAAGGCCCAGGATAGTGTTCTGGGTGGTGGCATGGGGCACAGAATATGTTTCCAGCCATCCGGTGGTTGCTTCCAGCCTTGTAAGCACATAGCGCTTGCCTTGGCGAGTTTGTGGGAGTGTGATATAGTCAATCTGCCAGGCTTCCCCATATTGATATTTCAGCCATCGCCCTCCATACCACAGGGGCTTTAACCGCTTGGCTTGCTTGATTGCAGCACATGTTCCACATTCATGGATAACCTGTGCAATAGTATCCATGATCAAGTCCACCCCTCGATCGCGAGCCCATCTATATGTTGCATCTCTTCCCTGATGGCCTGAGGTGTCATGGGCCCACTGGGCCATAAATAGCTCACCCTTATTTTGCCAGTCCAGGTCCACCTGAGCCACTTCAATCTTGGCAGCCTGATCCACCTGTTAGTTGTTTTGATGTTCTTCAGTGGCCCAAATCTTGGGTACATGAGCATCTACGTGATGTACTTTTACAACCAGATTCTCTAGCCGGGACGCAATATCTTGCCACATTGCGGCAGCCCAAATGGGTTTACCTCTGCGCTGCCAGTTGCTCTGCTTCCATTGCTGTAACCACCCCCACAGGGCATTTGCCACCATCCATGAGTCAGGATAGAGATAGAGCACTGGCCACTTCTCTCTTTCAGCAATGTCTAACGCTAGCTGGATGGCTTTCACCTCTGCAAACTGACTCGATTCACCTTCTCCTTCAGCAGTTTCTGTGACTTGTCATATAGGACTCCATACAGCAGCCTTCTACCTCCGATGCTTTCCCACAATACGGCAGGATCCATCAGTGAACAGGGCATATTGCCTCTCATTGTCTGGCAGTTTATTATACAGTGGGGCCTCTTCAGCACGTATCACCTCCTCCTCTGGCGACATTCCAAAATCTTTGCCTTCTGGCCAGTCCGTGATCACTTCCACAATTCCTGGGCGACTGGGGTTTCCTATGCGAGCCCATTGTGTGATCAGTGCGACCCACTTACTCCATGTGGCATCAGTTGCATGATGTGTAGAGGAGACTTTCTCTTTGAACATCCAGCCCAGCACTGGCAGTCGGGGTGCTAAGAGGAGCTGTGTTTCAGTACCAACCACTTCTGAGGCAGCTCAAACTCCTTCATATGCTGCCAATATCTCTTTTTCAGTTGGAGTATAGTGAGCCTCGGATCCTCTGTATCCCCGACTCCAAAACCCCAGGGGTCGGCCTCGGGTCTCCCCAGGTGCTTTCTGCCAGAGGCTCCAGTAGGGCCATTCTCCCCGGCTGCAGCGTAGAGCACATTTTTAAAATCTTGTCCTGCCCGGACTAGTCCCAAGACTACTGCATGAATAATCTCCTGTTTAATTTGTTCAAAGGCTTGTTGTTGCTCAGGGCCTCATTTAAAATCGTTCTTCTTCCGTGTCACTTGATAGAGAGGGCTTACAATCAGACTGTAATTTGGAATATGCATTCTCCAGAAACCCACAACACCTAAGAAGGCCTGTGTTTCCTTTTTATTAGTCGGTGGAGACATAGCTGCTATTTTGTTGATCACGTCCATTGGGATCTGATGGCATCCATCTTGCCATTTTATTCCTAAAAACTGGATCTCCTGTGCAGGTCCCTTGACCTTACTTTCTTTTATGGCAAAACCGGCTTTCAGAAGGATTTGGATTATTTTCTTCCCTTTCTCAAAGACTTCTTCTGCTGTGTTGCCCCATATGATGATTTCATCAATGTATTGCAGGTGTTCTGGAGCTTCACCTTTTTCCAGTGCAGCCTGGATTAGTCCATGGCAAATGGTGGGGCTGTGTTTCCACCCCTGGGGCAATCGATTCCAAGTATACGGGACACCCCTCCAAGTAAAGGCAAATTGTGGATGACACTCTGCTGCCAGAGGGATTGAGAAAAACACATTAGCAATGATGTCAATTGTGGCATACCACTTGGCTGCCTTTGACTCTAGTTCGTATTGAAGTTCTAGCATATCTGGAACGGCAGCACTCAGTGGTGGCGTAACTTCATTCAGGCCACGATAGTCAACTGTTAGTCTCCACTCCCCATTAGACTTTCGCACTGGCCATATGGGACTTTTAAAGGGTGAGTGAGCGTGGTGGGTTGACCCAGGCTGAACACCAGTTGCCCACCAAAGCCGTTCTATCACTCCCCCCTCCTCAGCTGGACAGGGGAGAGAAAATATAACAAAGGGCTTCTGGGTCGAGATAAGGACGGGAGAGATCACTCACCAATTACCGTCACGGGCAAAACAGACTCAGTGTGGGGAAAATTAACTCAATTTATTACCATTCAACCGAAGTAGGGTAATGAGAAATAAAACCAAATCTCAAAACACCTTCCCTCCACCCCTCCCTTCTTCTCGGGCACAACTTCACTCCCGGATTCTCTACCTACCCCCACCAGCGGCGCAGGGGGACGGAAATGGGGTTTACGGTCAGTTCATCACACGTTATTTCTGCTGCTTCATCCTCCTCGGGGGCAGGACTCATCACACTCTTCCCCTGCTCCAGCGTGGGGTCCCTCCCACGGGAGACAGTCCTCCACAAACTTCTCCACGTGGGTCCTTCCCACGGGCCGCAGTTCTTCACAAACTGCTCCAGCATGGGTCCTTTCCATGGCGTGCAGTCCTTCAGGAGCACACTGCTCCAGCGTGGGTCCCCCACGGGGTCACAAGTCCTGCCAGAAAACCTGCTCTGTGGGTTCCTCTCTCCACAGATCCACAGGTCCTGCCAGTAGCCTGCTCCAGCGCGGGCTTCCCACGGGGTCACAGCCTCCTTCGGGCATCCACCTGCTCCGGCGTGGGGTCCTCCACGGGCTGCAGGTGGATATCTGCTCCACCATGGACCTCCATGGACTGCAGGGGGACAACCCGTCTCACCATGGTCTTCACCACGGGCTGCAGGGGAATCTCTGCTCTGGCGCCTGGAGCATCTCCTCCCCCTCCTTCTTCACTGACCTTGGTGTCTGCAGCGTTGTTTCTCTTACATGTTCTCACTCTGTCTCCGGCTGCCATTTCTGTCTGTCTCTCCCAACTTTTTTTCCGTCTTAAAAATGTTATCACAGAGGCGTTACCACTATCACTGATTGGCTTGGCCTTGGCCGGTGGTGGGTCCAACTTAGAGCTGGCTGGTATTGGCTCTGTCGAACACAGGGGAAGCTTCCAGCAGCTTCTTACAGAAGCCACCCCTGTAACCCCCCCGCTACCAAAACCTTGCCACGCAAAGCCAATACATTTAGACACTGCAAAGTACTGAGTAGCTATCAAAGGCGTGTGAAATTGGAACTCAGTCTTCTGCCTAACATGACCTCCTTCTTCTAAAGGAATAAAAAAAACCCACTTAAGTGACATTAATGAGAATTTCCCTCCCTGTCCTTGTTTCGGCTGGGATAGAGTTAACTTTCTTCCTAGTAGCTGGTATAGTGCTGTGTTTTGGGTTCAGTATGAGAATGTTGATAAAACTGATGTTTTCAGTTGTTGCTAAGTAGTGTTTAGTCTAAAGTCAAGGATTTTTCAGCTTCTCCTGCCCAGCCAGCAAGAAGGCTGGAGGGGTACAAGAAGTTGGGAGGGGACACAGCCAGGGCAGCTGACCCAAAGTGGCCAAAGGGATATTCCATACCATGTGATGTCATGCCTAGTATATAAACTGAGGGGAGTTGGGTGGGGAGGGATCGCTGCTCGGGAACTAACTGGGCATTGGTTGGCAGCTGGTGAGCAATTGCACTGCGCATCACTTGTTTTGTATATTCCAATCCTTTATTATTATTATTGTCATTTTAGTATTGTTATTACTATCATTATTAGTTTCTTCTTTTCTGGTCTATTAAACTGTTCTTATTTCAACCCACGAGTTTTACTTTTTTTTTCCGATTCTCTTCCCCACCCCACTGGTGGCGGAGAGTGAGTGAACGGCTGTGTGGTGCCTAGTTGCTGGCTGGGGTTAAACCATGACAAAGGGTTTAAAGAGGAAGACGTGTGGGGAGCTCTACGAAATCTTTACTGCAGTCCCAGTAATTTTTGCTCAGATATTCAGAGCAGAGCTTAAACAAACAAGTGTCACAAGTGGTGTTCCCCAGGGCTCGGTGTTGGGCCCCGTTCTGTTCAATATCTTTATCGATGATTTGGATGAGGGGATTGAGTGCACCCTCAGCAAGTTTGCAGATGACACCAAGTTGGGAGGCAGGGTGGATCTGCTTGAGGGTAGGGAGGCTCTGCAGAGGGATCTGGACAGGCTGGATCGATGGGCCGAGGCCAATTGTATGAAGCTCAACAAGGCCAAGTGCTGGGTCCTGCACTTTGGTCACAACAACCCCATGCAGCACTACAGGCTTGGGGAAGAGTGGCTGGAAAGCTGCCTGGCAGAGAAGGACCTGGGGGTGCTGGTTGACAGCCAGCTGAATATGAGCCAGCAGTGTGCCCAGGTGGCCAAGAAGGCCAATGGCATCCTGGCCTGCATCAGAAATAGTGTGGCCAGCAGGAGCAGGGAGGTGTTTGTTCCCCTGTATTCGGCACTGGTGAGGCCGCACCTCGAGTACTGTGTTCACTTTTGGGCCCCTCACTACAGGAAAGACATTGAGTTGCTGCAGTGTGTCCAGAGAAGGGCAACAAAGCTGGTGAGGGGCCTGGAGCACAAGTCTTATGAGGAGTGGCTGAGGGAACCAGGATTGTTTAGTCTGGAGAAAAGGAGGCTGAGGGGAGACCTTATTGCTCTCTACAACTACCTGAAGGGGGGTTGTAGTGAGGTGGGTACTGGTCTCTTCTGTCAGGTGGCTGGAGATAGGACGAGAGGAAACGGCCTCAAGTTGAGGCAAGGGAGATTTAGGTTAGATATTAGGAGAAATTTCTTTACTGAGAGGGTTGTCACACATTGGAATAGGCTGCCCAGGGAAGTGGTTGAGTCACCATCCCTGGAGGTATTAAAAAAGCGCATAGACAGGGTACTCTGTAACATGGTTTAGTGGGCATGGATGATGGTTGGACTCGATGATCTTGAAGGTCTCTTCCAACCTAAATGATTCTATGATTCTATGAGTCTATTCTAAACATCCAGTCCTTAAAACTTCCTACAAACAGACAAACAGCACACCAGCTTTATGCATGTAGCATTATGATCTCTGCAAATTCTTATTAAATGCAACTTGTATGCTCTGCAGTGTTAATTCACAGTGCTGGCAGAGGAGACACATTTACAGACTGACTCCAGCACACAGGGCTTTGTACTGCAAGGGATGAACTAGTAACTGATCAGATCTTACAATCTCAACACAGGCAAGGTCCTGACAGATTTTACTGGTAGCTCTGCATGTACAAAACATGTTTAAGAAACAGCCCAAAATCATTGCCTCCATAAGTCTTGCATGCTGAAGACAAAAGCTAGGGTCCTTGCATACACTGGGCAAAATACAGTGCTGTTACAGTGAACAGCAACATTCCTATAGATGTTAACAGGGTCAGAGTTTAACCCATAGCACCTGGCTTTGTAGTTTGTAGCTGAAATGTATTTGAATACAGAAAAAGAGACAATGAACTAAAATTGTTCTCAATTGTATCTTGAGAACATTTCTCTAACTTGGATTTTCAGCTCCGGGGTTTCTTTTGGTGGGGTAGAAACAGAGGGAGGAACATGTAGGTTCAGAACTAGTCCATTGTGCTGATCTGAGCAGGGACCCTGGAGGAAGCCAAGAACAATGAACAGAAGCAGCAACTAGAGGAGAAATACAGAGATTTAAAGATATTTAAAGATGAAGCAAAAATTTCTAAATGGACAAATGAGAGGCTACCATACACAGGGACACCTTAAAGAGCATCAAGGGCATGTATTAGTGACCTAGCTGAGTTCCTAAACCTAGAACTCAGTCACCACCGTGCATTGTTGATGTACAGGTCTCATCTGAATAAAGCTTGGGTTTAGGTTTTCAAGTCTGTCAACAGTATAAGCACTTGCTTTTGTCACTAGAACGAGGAAAATATATTCTAAATAAGCTTGGGTAGGATATTGGAGCAACAGAAATGCCATTTTAAGAACAATTATTTCAAATTATAGGACTATTTGAAGTGCATTACTTGTGATTAATGAGCTATTCTTTCCAAGAGTCTGTAAGAATTTATCAAGGAGAATGTAAAAGGTAAAGATTTTAAAGTAAATTAGTAGGATCTACTGAAGTCTATCATTTTTTTTTCTTTAAATCATATAATCCTTTATTAAAATTTCTACCATAAGTAACCTAATATCAGTCATTACAAAGTGCCCAGATAACAGTTCAGCAACTGTCTCTGTCAATACCTAAGATAAATACAGTAGATAACTCTGAAGATAAACTGACCATTTTTCAAGCAAGAAATAAAGCACCATTTTCTGTAGTAATTATGTATAGCTATGATTGCCATATTCCACTGAATAAAACAAGTGGTCTCAAATCAAAGAAACAATATGTGAATGACAGTCACAAGCCTGTATTTTTCCTGTAAAAATCTACTGAACTCAATATACCGAACAGGTGTAGCAAAAAAAGTAAAAATAATAAAATAGGATCTCATCACAAAAAAAGTGAATCTATAGCTGCTAGCTGACAGCAGAAGAACCCCTCTTATGTTTCTGTTGCCTTCAATTTTTTTCTCCTCTTTGTTAAGAGGGTTTGAGCTGGGATGCCAGGTGCACAAAAAAACCTGCTTTCAAAGTGGCATGTGAGCATTTGCTGGCACTCAGCTTTAAGTGTGTATTTTGAATTCATAAACATGCCACCCTTCTTCTCCAGCTACACAAATATTGTAGATAATCTCTAACAAATGCTTCCATTTCAGATCAGCAAACTGGTTTTACTCTGGCTGATAAGGCAGTTATTAATAATACAGTGCTCCAAGA
Organism: Gypaetus barbatus; assembly: GCA_028022735.1. Lineage (NCBI taxonomy): Eukaryota > Metazoa > Chordata > Aves > Accipitriformes > Accipitridae > Gypaetus > Gypaetus barbatus. Next base: position 38,326,956 of record CM051561.1, on the reverse strand, counting down.
AAACTAAAGCTAGGCGCCTGCACGTTGAGTCTTGGAAGTCACTGTGAGCAGAATGCCCATTAAGCCTAACCAGTACCTACATATGGCAATGCAATACCTGACCACTAAAATTAAGCAAACATGTTTGCTTTCCGAAACAAAACTATATTGTTCCTGTTTGCACTATAGAAAAATGCCACTATACTAATCTTGACAGCACCAGGTGCATTCGGAGTTCATGTGAAATAAGGGCAGAAGAGTGATGAGCTGCATTTTTAACATGGGCATACACAGAATAGTTGTCTAGCTGATAGAGAATGCATAATGCAACATCTGCACAATATGCCTTGCCAAAGCCCATCCCAAATAAATGTAGTGCATTCTCCCTAGTGCAATTAACTCTCGTACTCTGGCAGGTTTTGCTAGAAGATCATCAAGGCAGATTACCTTCCAGCATATGAACTAAATACTTACAGGTGTTATATCATCAGTTATTACTTACAAACTTCTGCATTTAACAAGACATCCAGGCAAATGAATGATCTAATTTATGAATTATTTATAAGAATTTCACAGCATGCTCCTGGCATCATCCATGGCCTTTTCCAGGTCATATGACACTAATTAGAGCTGAATTTTAAATTATTCAATAACCTGAACTCTCTTGTTATTTAACATATAGATATCAATGCAGTAAACAAGTTAAGTCTAATGGGCCCTGGAGGTTTGTGTTACTCCGCCCATCAGCAGCAGAGGCTGTATGCTACCACTGGAATAGAAGATAATAGAATGCAGCAGTCAAAAACATTTGCAAGGTTTTAATAAGTTATTTTGGCTCCCTTAGGGATTTTAGTATAACTTACAAGCACTTAATCTAAAATATATTGAAGTCCTTAGCTATGTGCTTTAAAAACAAAATTAGGACATAGCAAAAGAGCAAATCTGACACTAACCCTAATTTAGACACCACACAGCTGCTCACTCACTTCCCCCCCACCCAGTGGGATGGGGGAGAGAATCGGGAAAGAAAAAAAAACTCGTGGGTTGAGATAAGAACAGTTTAATAGAACAGAAAGGAAGAAAATAATTATAATAATAACAATGATAAAATGACAATAATAATAATAAAAGGATTGGAATATACAAAACAAGTGATGCACAATGCAATTGCTCACCACCTGCCGACTGATGCCCAGTTAGTTCCCAAGCAGCGATCCCTCCCCCCAGTTTATATACTAGGCATGACATCACATGGTATGGAATATCCCTTTGGCCACTTTGGGTCAGCTGCCCTGGCTGTGTCCCCTCCCAGCTTCTTGTGCCCCTCCAGCCTTCTTGCTGACTGGGCATCAGAAGCTGAAAAATCCTTGACTTTAAACACTACTTAGCAACAACTGAAAACATCAGTGTGTTATCAACATTCTCATACTGAACCCAAAACACAGCACTATACCAGCTACTAGGAAGAAAATTAACTCTATCCCAGCCGAAACCAGGACAGGCCCTTAATTTGAAATGTAGTAGAAATTATGGAGTAAGCAAGATTTACTATGCACAACTCATTCCCTTCAGGCTCTCGTACAGTATAGCCAAAAATAGCCCCTCTCCCAACACATATACATCTGTCTGTAAAGATAAGGCTACACACAGGGAAATGGAAATGTTAATTTAACAGCTATCAGTTGACAGGTGTACCTTGCACTCCTTAGCAAGTGGGTGGAGAAGGGACCTCCATCATTCTTCTGTCCTAACAGCACTGGGGAGACCTGCTGTAGAAACCCATCCAGATTTGGGTATCGGCTTCAAGACGTACAACTTCAGAGGAAAGGTTCAATGACCTTTGTGGCACATTATAAAGAAGAGAGGGGATATAACAACCTCTGAAGCACAAATGCAATAAAAGACATCTTAAAACCACTGTTTTCCATGATGACTACAAGAAGGACAGGAAGACATCAACAGCAAAGGTAACTGAGATGAACAGCATAATTAGATGTCTGATTCTGCCTCAGCATAAAGTCTGCAAGAAACACACAGCAAGCATGCCACATTCTGGCTCTGAATCAGTTGCCCTCCGACATCTCATGAACCTGTGAGCATGGCTTCATGACTGAAGGGAGGCATACAGACCCCCTATCTACTGCTGATCTAGCCTAAGAAGTGCAAGACGTATGGTGGAAAACTTTTGAGATTGGGTGCAGCTCAGTACAAGCCTAAACTGTGCCTAGCACCAACAGACTTATTTTCTGAATGTTGCTGTACTAAACCCCAGACCAACTCCTACAGATGGTTGCTTGCAGACCCCTATCTTGGAGGACCCAGCAACCCCACTCATCCGCACACACGTTTCCTTTGCACTCTCACTGCTTTGCAAGGATTAAAAAATTTCCTGAGCTCTATCCAACAGCAAGAGGAAAAGATGGAAAGGGAGATGTTCAGTTTATCCTTTTAAACACTAGCAAGAAGTTCTCTAGCTACTGCTGTCAAGATGAATGCCAAAAAAACAATGATGTTGAGAGAACATCATGCCAAATAAGTAAAAACACACCTATCCAAAATGTCTAACCAGATTAGGAAGAATAAGGATTTAGATAAAAGAACATAACATTGGATTTTCTGCCCCCCAAACTTATCATAGGAGGGGGCTGCAAGTGAGCTTTTTTTTTTTTTTAACTTACTTTTTAAGAAAAATAGAGAGGGGGAAAAAAGACAACTGCCTAATCTCACAGCACACATTTTAAGAACATACAAAAATAGCTATAAGGGATTTTATTTTGGTTACCAGCCAGATTTAGTTTCATTCCTACACTGGTCAGCATTTGATTATTACACATTAAGGTATGCCCAAAGTGAATGCTTTCTGTCAGGAGTGTCCTTGCACTAAGAGCCAGCTGGCATTTAGATTCTGCTAATGATCCCATCTCTGGGAAATAATTCATAAAAAGTAAACAGTAATTTTCATGTGCCTGCCCTTTTGATCTTACATTTGTAGGGAGCATCCTGAGGCTAGCTGTGCCCCTGTGGCTCTGGCTGATTGACCTCTAATTTACCCCTCAAGTAACAATCATGCCAAAGAATGACAACAGGAGTTACATGTAAGCAGACATTTCAATGCAATCCCATTAAAGACAGGCTGACTCACTTCATCTTTTCAAAGAAGAAGTTTCACATAAGAAGGAATAAAAGCTTTTTAGAAAGACTCTTTTATTTTGTAGTGATGCTGTTCTTCAGAACAAAGACTGGAACAAGACTAACACACCAACATCTGACTGGTACATAGCTTTACATTAACTGGCCAAATGCTAGTGCAAGACAGAACAACAGGCAGCCTGGTGATTATGTGTTAAATAGTCTTGATAGGAGAAAATTAAGAAAATCCTTGAGAAGAGTCAAGTCAGAACCATGGTACTTGACCTCTCCACATTTCAAAAAAGTATATGTGCCATTTATTAGAAAGCAGTTGTCTAAAGGCTTAGACACCAACTGCTCATGGTCTCATCAGCTTTGAGATCACAGCTTGCATGCTTTTACCCCACACTAATCCACAGTAAACACAAGATGGCATATATGGGGTAGCTTATGTCTCTGTCACTAGGAATGAAGCTAAGAGATAAACCGGCCAGGCCAGAGCAGTTGACATGCCAAAATTTGCTGTCATGCCAAGGTGACTAAATTACCAGGAAGAACTTCTTTAAATAAGGGAGTGAGGAAACTACAAATTAACCTGCTAGAGTACATAGAAATGCGAGCACAGACTATTTCTATTTTACAGTAATACTTAGAAAACATGTATACTCCCAACACACTGAAGCGTACAATGCAACATATAGATGGATGAGCTTGTAGATAGGTAGCATTGAAGTTGCTACCAAGGCACTTGAAAGGCTGATTCTTCTCTGAATGGTGGCAGAGCTCCATTGTGGGCAAATATTACATATATATTATGCTTCCAGTTCCTGCTTCAGTCTTTCCACAGTTCATATACCTATTTAATGAGACTGCTGTCAGATTCTCTTGCATTAGGAAGCACTCCATTCCTTATCAGAAGTCAACATCTTAGTTTACAGTTATATAGAAAGTCCATCAAAGTGCAAATGGCACTCCGCAAATGGAAAGGACATGGACATTTTTGACTAAGAACACATGTAGCTGGAAGTTTTGTGCAAAATACAACCACCCCTGGAGAAGTTCCACCTAAGCAGATTCATAGCATGATATCTCATACTCTTTTACCTAATCTGACAGTCTCCACATTGGACAGGTATCCCCTGAGACTTCTGAGCAACACAAGCAAACTATCTCACTTGAGTCTGGAAGGCTCAGCTCCCTGAACATAAAAATTCAAGGTCCTCTTGGCATACAGGCTGTGATTTCAATGAGAAATGAAATGTTTTCTATTTGGCAGGCTTGCAGTTTCTCAAACAGGTACATAAATTAACTAATGAAAGATTGCAGGAAAAGTTGAATCAAGGAATAGGAGCAGGCATGGAGCAAATAGCAATCTCTCATTCCCCAGGGGTAAGCCAGCTGTTACCTTTTGAAGCTCACCACGAAGATGCTGACTTCAGAATGCTCTTTCCACACTTGAAATACCACTGAGGATGTCCCAGCAGACCGCTGAGGTCATTCTGCAGTGGGTTTAGTACTGCTGAAGGTAGCAACAGCTGACAGAGGGAAATGACCTCTGATATATCAAGCTACAAAGATCAACTTCCTCTTGACCCATGGAAATGATCTTTTACAGTCCTGCTTGACACCATAAAGTATAGCAATGGTGTCACAGCTATTATTTGCATAAAATGGTCCTAGATGTGGTGTAGAGCAGTTTGACAATCCATCCTGATGGGTCTCAGCTGCAGAATATTGATATAAAGGCTCTTCTATAGTTACCATAGGCCATTAGGTTATCTGAATGGACATCCATCACTACCAGCTTGTGTGAAGGAGAACATTAAGTTAAAAGGGCATAACCAAGCATAAATTGAAAGAGCCTCCATTACTCCAGGGCAGCAGTGACCTTGTGCAGCAATTGCCTTCACTCTGAGACACTGCAGTCTGGACAGACAGAGCAAGTAAAACCCACCCACAGGTTTATTAAAGCAAGTTTAGTTTAGAAAAGCTCACAAGTGTCAGCATTTGCAATAGCCTGAAAGGAAATCCTTGCACAAAGCTGGGCCTTTGTCATAAGCACACAAAAATATGAAAAAATTAAATATGTGTTTATAGTCTTACATTAATAGTTAGCAAAACACTATGCCCTACTTACAAGCTGAAGGACAGGGAGGGACAGTTTCCAACTATGAACCCCTACAGTACAGTCTCTCCAAGTTAGAATGGAGATGTAGACCTTCCTTTTAATAGAGGACCATCATTTTATTGTGCTGTGCCAATCTAAGAGCACTGGCTCTATAGCTATGAGTAAATGTTACATACCTCTTTTGCTCTTTCCAACTAGTACCCTAACAGCTGTCCATCCAAAGTTTGACATTAATTATTCTCAAGGAGGAAACAAATTTTTGAAGGGAAATTTTTTCCCAGGGAAAACTGTAGAAGTCTGTATTTTTCTATTTCACCCTTGCTCTGGTTTATCATTCCCCAATTTGTGAACTCAATCTGTATAAGTCTGCACAAATGCAGAAAGCAGAAACAGCCCATGATACAGAAAGCAGAGACAGGCCATGATGCCAAAAAGTATGAATTTTGGAAGTTCTGACAAAATTCTAATGCAGAGTGGAAGGTTCCTCTATCTGGGTTCCCAGGCCACTTCTTTGGATAGAGTTAGTTAATAAATGTATTCTGAGTACCAGGCTTAAGCCTTCCTTATTCCATCTGAAAGAGCTGCACTTCAGCTCTCCTTCTTAAACTCTGTATTCAACAAAAAACAGTAACGCTTTGAGGCTGAAAATCTCTAAAACCACTCAGTGCCAACTTTAACAGGAGCAGAATTAGGTCAACAGTAAAATTCACTTCCTCCAGGAACAAAGTTGAACCATCCAGTTGAGCACAGAAGAAATTTTCACCACGTGTTTCCATATCTGTAAAATCCCTTGGGATTTGTAAATAGCAAAATAAATAAATAAATAATTTCCAAATATTGTTGTAGAGCAGAAAGCTCTATCCTACTGGAGAAGCAAAAAAGAGATTGAGCCTCCCTCACAGTTACATATTAAATGAGTGCATCTTTTCAAGCACCACAAACTTGATGGGAGAGAAGCTATGAAGCTGCAAGTATTCAGAAGAACCAAGTGGGGGAAAAAAAAAAAAAAGGGCCAAGAGTAAAGAAAAGAAGAAAGCTAAGTCACATTGGTTCATTCAGGTATTTAAAATGGGTTTTCTTTAATAAGCTGAACTGTAATACAAATTAAAACTGAATTTCTTGTTCACAATATATTCATTGGAGGGGAGGGGATGCAGCTGGCTATTTCCAGAGCAGTTCAAGCTAAAACAGACTCAGTTCTGCAGGACTGAACAGGAGCCAGTTTCCATCCTTCTCAAAAGACCGAAAAGCAACTTGGCAGCAGAGAGTCTGACTGCAAGCTCCATCTCAGAAATAGTTATGAAGCATGACAAACCTGTGGTGATTGTGACTGAACTCATTAAAATCACTATAGATTATTTAAAGCCCTCATGCCTGACATTCAGGTCCTTTATTATACTTTAAATGCCTAGGAAAAGAAGCTGTAGACATAGGGCAGAAATGAAGGCTTTAATACTGCAGCTGATTGCTAAGTGGCCAGTAAAAGGAGTTTGGTGCCACACGGTATTTTTGGTATGAAATGTTAAATGGGATTGATTGTAGAATTTCACTTTGTTTTTGAAATCTTTTGCTTTCTGATGACAGAACTGTTGATGATACAAATGCCCAAGCCCAGCTTTCAGTCTGGATAATGACCAGAAGCAAAGTAATCAGAACTCTTGGATCAGTGTCTGTTTCATGATACAAGATAAGATTAATAGTTTCATGCTGATTTGCCATTTCCTACAGTGTTACGGATGCACGACTAACCAAATGCAGTAGGTGTTAAGACTCAGATTTATTCTTCAGCAAAAGTCAGTTAGAAATCCAGTAACATTTTATAAAACCACAGGCTCAATGATGTAAAGAGAATTAATACTACACAGCCGACTTAAGAATCCCCAAGGTTTAAAGTGATGGCTCCAAAATGCACATATCACTCACCCAAAAGCTGAGGGCTCTCTCCCTCGAGGAGTTGCCCCGGGCGGTGCCCCGACCCGAGGGGGAGTCCCCGACTGCAGACCCGCTGCTCTGAGGAGGACTGCCAACGTGTCCTCCGGCGGGACCCCATTTATACCCCTGTCGAATCTGACCTGTGGTCATTTAATTCTATTGGCTAGGAGGGTCACCTCGGTGTACCTGGCGCATCTCGATTGGTCAGTTCAAATTTCAACCTGCAGCCTCCAGGGTTTCCTTCCCCTTCTCCCTGCCTGGAGAAGTTTTGTTTCCTGCTGGCAGGATGGGGGGGAGGAATGTACTGCCACAGTGTTAAATTACAAATTTATGGGGGGTGAGGTGGAGGGGAAATGTGTACTGTATGAAACTCTTAGAAAAGGGCAAAACCAAAGCACAGTTATCATAAGATAAAACCATAAAACAATCACAGCCCTTGGGGGACCAGAAGCTCTGTGCAGGCTCTTGTGTGTCAAATCATCACAGGGTGCCTGGTTATTTCATGATAAGATTATCTAATGTTAATCTCACCTCTAGAATTACCTGCAATAAAAATGTTACCAACTTTCTAATTTTAATTACTGGGTTCCTGAAGATAACTACTTCAATTCTGTTTAAAAAAACCACTCCCCATGGTTTCTCTGAAGCTGGGAGTACTTCAGATATCAAACTTGTGGATTGGATGACTTTCAACGTCTTTAATTCTGTGATTATTAGTTCCCCTCTTCCCTCCTATTTTCACCTAGTGATCCTGACACAGGACAGTATTATATGCATATAGGATAACACAATTTCTTCCGTTTCATTTCACAAACTACACCCAAAAAATGCCTAATACCTCAAAAGAAATCCATAATGCATCTATAAATAAGCATTCTTGAAATGATGCAGAAAGGGAAAAATTATTTCCTAACCCAAAAATTGTCAACATAATGACCTTAGAATTAGCCAGCAGAAGCGGCAACCACCACTGTAACAACTTCAACAGCAGAAGCCTATAAGCTGATTCCCTGGATGAGGTTTCTGTTGAGCAATCTCTTAAGAACCCACTACTAACTTACCAAAGAGATAATCTCAGGTGTTAGTTACATCAACTGGTGTTATAACACACACACACACACACCCTCCTTGTATTATAATTCTCATACCTGTAAAGCTATTTAGCAAATATCTTTCTCCCACTATTCAATGCATAGTAGCAAATGACTGCAGAGCCATACAAGCTATTTATCATCATAGGACTCCAATGGCAGACAAGAAATTTCAAAAGGAGATATTGTGAAAAAACCCTTTAGGGAAACAGTTTTCAGGGGCAGTGGGGGGTGGGGTTCCTCAGGAACAAAAAGGAAGTGCAACATTAAATAGGAGAAAAAAAATCTCAAGCAGGAGAACTCGGGCATTTTCAAGAACCTCCTATTGTATCACAGAACAGCTTGATCTGGTCCAAAACCACACTCTCACCAGGGACCCCCAGTTAACTCATTGATAGTCCACAGTTTGGGTCTGACTCTATGTTTTTAATCAAACCTTATTATAATCAAACTAAGAACATTGTGTTACAACAGAGGGATACAGAACAAGTCTTATAAGAGTTGTAACATGATAAAAACCAAATAACTATGTCCTAATCACAGTCATTGGATATTATCCTACTATTGTAATTTTCTGTAGATTAAACTAGAGAATAAGAACAGTTGAAGACAATTTAAAGAATAGATTTGTCATGTTACTCACTAGTATGATACAATTTGCTCATACATAAGTTGTTTTATATATGCATACATAATCTATTGTCTGCATTTCTCTTATGCTTTCAGCATAAAAATGGTTAGAGAAAAATCTAGATGTGTATTTCTCCAGAGTTCACCAGTTCCTGCTGTTTTTTTCTCACCTGAAGTCATACTCCTGTCTTTGACATCATAATCATTTGCACAGCCACCAATTGAGATGTCACAAACCGAGGATTATGGGCAGGTGGGGAATAAGCAGCAGGAGCAGATGAACTCTTAAGAAACAAAAAAACTTGTTTTCATGCAAATCTCCTTCATAATAGAGAACAAAAGAACAATGGAAGAAAAATACAATGGAGAGAAAATACTAGAAGCTGGATTGTTTCTAAATACATGATCTCCCTGAAGTTTCCTCTCAGGAGTCAGCTGCTGATTAACAACTGCATAAATCATTACAAAAATAAAACAAAACTTGACATCTGATGATTGAAACCCCCCCCACTGCCAACACCACACATACACAGAGTTTTCTACTTAACATGAAATCAGGCACTGTGAGAGAACTTGTAACCTTTAGAGGTATTTAAATACATTATGCCTGAATATTCCTGGCAGTAACTAAGCACTGTTATCCTTGTTCTACAGATGAAGACACTGAGGTCAAGGAATACAAGGTTGTATTGGGTGTGGCCGGAATGGAGTTAATTCTCCCCATAGCAGCCCTCCTAGTGCTGTGCTCTGCATCGGTAGCTAGAAAGGTGTTGATAACACACCAGTGTTTTGGCTACTGCTGAGCAGTGCTGGCACAGCATCAAGGCTGTCTCTCCAACATTTTTGCCCCCCACCTCACCGGCAGGCTGGGGCTGGGCAAGATCTTGGGAGGGGACATAACCAGGACAGCTGACCTAAATAAACCAAACAGATATTCCATACCATATGACATCAGCTCAGATATAAAAACTAAGTAAAGGAAGACGGAAGGGGGGCATTTTTTGTCTTCCAGAGCAACCACTACGCATACTGAAGCCCTGCTTCCCAGGAAGTGGCTAGACATCGCCTGCTGATGGGAAGTAGAGAATAACATCATTTGTTTTTCTTTGCTTTCGCGCGCAACCTTTGCTTTCACTTTATTAAACTGTCCTTATCTTGACCCACGAGCCTTTTGTTATATTTTCTCCCCCCTGTCCAGCTGAGGAGGGGGAGTGATAGAGCGGCTTTGGTGGGCACCTGGCACCCAGCCAGGGTCAACCCACCACAAAGGGACTTCCCTGAATCTTAGTCACAATCAGCTTGCTCAGTTCCAGCATGCCTGACACATATATTAAAAAATTCAAAGGTGAAGTAGCCCAAAATTTGGAGGAACAGAAAACCCATAGCTCCAGTTACAGTCCTATGGGAGGCTGTTACAGAAGGGCTACTTTGGGTTAGCAGTTCCAAAGAGTTAAGAGAATTATAAACAATACTTGTATTTAGAAAATTCATTCATAAATTAATCTGTCTGAAACTGATTTTAGCTATCAATCTGAATGCCACTATGCAGTCACTGAAAAAAAATTAAAAAAATCAAAACTGCAATCCAGATCCAAAACAACAGAATCTTTATATGTGTCCTGGTTTCATCTGGGATAGAGTTAATTGTCTTCCTAGTAGCTAGTACAGTGCTATGTTTTGAGTTCAGTATGAGAAGATTGTTGATAACACTGATGTTTTCAGTTGTTGCTAAGTAATGTTTAGTCTAAAGTCAAGGACTTTTCAGCTTCTCAAGCCTAGCCAGCGAGAAAGCTGGAGGGGCACAAGAAGCTGGCACAGGACACAGCCAGGGTGGCTGACCCAAACTGGCCAACAGGGTATTCCATACCATGGGACGTCATGTCTAGTATATAAACAGGGGGAGTGGGGGGATCGTCATGCAGGGACTACCTGGGCGTCGGTCGGCAGCTGGTGAGCAATTGCATTGTGCATCACTTGTACATTCCAATCCTTTTACTATTACTATTGTCATTTTATTAGTGTTATCATTATCATTATTAATTTCTTCCTTTCTGTTCTATTAAACTCTTCTTATCTCAACCCACAAGTTTTACTTTTTTTTTTCCCCGATTCCCTCCCCCATCCCACTGGGTGGGGGGGAAGTGAGTGAGTGGCTGCGTGGTGCTTAGTTGCTGGCTGGGGTTAAACCACAACAGTCCTTTTGGTGCCCAACATGGAGCACGAAGGGTTGAGATAACGACAAGCCTAACCAGAGCTTGTTAAAATGAATTTCTTACAAGCATTTATTACATAGGTCTAATAGTCCCTGGTCACTATGTTGATTTATGAGATCTTACAGTTGTCGTGCTTGTTTTTAGAGGTCTGTTATGTATCACCTCACTTGCTGTATGTAGTCCCTGTGCTGCTGCTTATCGTCTGTGGGAGGTGGATTAAGGTTTTTGCTTTGATGTATTGTATAACACTGGCTTATGGTATGATAAAATTATCGGTTGTGGGACTAATCCAGTGTTTGCACTCAGTATTGCCATCACCGCTATACTCCGGGAGCCATCTGTGGGAAACTATTAATAATTACACCATTCACCCTTCCTCCTCGGAGAATCAATCTATGGGTGAGACACCTTTCTTCCCCAGTCTACTTACAATGGCATTTGAGAATTTTGGAAAATTTGAATACCCTTGGGATATTGAGACCAGTATCGTCCTATTGCTAGGAATTAGCATGTTCCTGAATGTGGTTCAGGCCTTGTTTAAGGTTAAACAACTATTTAAGAAGATCACCCAGAGATCTGCCCCGAGGCTGGATAATTATGAGTGGCAGGGTGTGTGGGGTAGAATGGGCAAATGCCTAGGGTGGTGTTCCAAAACACCTCCAGTGTTTTGGAACTTCACCCTTGAACAAGTGTAGAATCCTGAAAAACTAGTAGAACATTTGGAAAAAGCATGCTGTCATCACCCCGACAATTCCAGGAAGACACAACTCACTGCAATGTGCTGGGGCCTGGCCCATGCCTATCGAGCCCTGGTCAACACTATTCAGTATGCTCAAGGGGAAGAGAAGGTCTCTGGATCTGACAACAAGGTGACAGGCACTGCGGCCACTCCAATCCCCGCACCAGTATCAGTTGCCCCCATACAGAAGAAGAAATATACAAAAAAATCAGTTCGCTTAGCGAAGGATGAAGATGAACCAGGGTCATCACGGGAACAGGAGGAAGAGGCAGAACCAGAGGTAATCACCCGATCCCTATCCTTGAGTGAGCTGTGGGATATGCGAAAAGATTTCGGCCACAGCATAGGTGAGCATATTATCACCTGGCTCCTCCGATGCTGGGACAATGGCACTAATAGCTTGGAATTAGAAAGTAGGGAAGCCAAGCAGCTGGGATCGCTTGCTAGGGAAGGTGGCATTGACAAGGCAATTGGAAAAGGGACACAAGCCATCAGCCTCTGGAGGCGACTCCTGTCAAGTGTGAAGGAAAGGTACCCTTTTTTAAGGATGATATTATAAGTCAATCAAGCAAGTGGACCACCATGGAAAGAGGTATCCAATATCTGAGAGAATTAGCCATGCTAGAGACGATTCATTATGACCCGGACAACCCACAATTACCCAAAGATCCAGATGAAGTCCAATGCACATGACCCATGTGGCAGAAGTTTGTACGGAGCGCACCATTGTCCTATGCCAACTCACTGGCGATAATGACCTGGAAAGATGAAGAGGCACCAACAGTGGATGAAGTGGCTCGCCAACTCTGTCAATACGAAGAAAATCTCTCCTCCTCCCTACAAGCCTGCATCTCGGCTGAGGAGAAGCTGTCCTGGGATTTCCAGCAATTCAAAGAGGATATGTCCTACTCCTCACTTGTAAGGACCAATGTCTCAGCTATTAGGAGTGAGCGTTCCTCTGCCCAAGAGAGAGAATATAGAAGGTACACACCGCGAGGTGCCTTGTGGTTCTATGAGGAGATTGCAGTAGACGGACGCTTGTTAGGTTATAACAAACAACGATTTATTACTCACTATCTCCTTAATTTATACACAGTGTGGTTACATAAATCGTGTTCATGCACACAGCCCAAGCATGTGATTGGTTAACAATACAATATCACGTGAACAATAACAACATTCAATTCATTAAGAGCTGCAAAGCATACAACAACACCTCTTCGTCGTGACTGGCTCTTACAACACAGTTTTTGCAACTACACATCTGTGTTCCTTCTGATTATCAACTGTCCGCATTCCTTTGTAAATTAAGCTCATCCCGTCACAGTCGTTCAAATGCCTCTGCAATCTTCTCGCAACCGGCATCAGCCAGATATACTCCCACAATTCCCCCTTTTTGTTTTTCAACAATCAATACCTGCTGCACCGTTCTCACTAGTGTTTTTTGAACACAGGTGATTATACATGGCACGATTAAGATGACTCCCAAAATAATACATAAGAACAACAATCCCATCTTTATTAAAGACACAAGCCAACCACTGAGTCCTCATCCCGCAGCTAAATGTTCTAAGCCAAAAAAAAAAAATTCCTGGGGGTAACCTCCGTGGAAGAACCATCCCAGGAGCTCTATAGGTTATATTGTTCTGCATTACTGTAGCATTACACCATCGCGATGCATTCCGGAATACCAAATTTTCCAGAGTCACATCTTGTACCCCCGTCCCATTCATCTTATATATATCTGACCATTGAGAAAACTTAAAATATATACACATTGGAAACGCCACACTCCCTAAAATGTTTAGTTCTCCTGGCTCATGGGCAGCAACCGGCAACCGATCATCCCATTTGTCCCAATTATCCAAACAGTTGCTCATTTCATTACACCATCGGATCCTGGAGGCGCCATTGATAGTCCATCGCCCAACGGAATGCCTACCAGACATGTATGGAAAGGTTGTTCCGGTAGCACCAATGACACACAAAAAGAAGTCTGATTAATAGCCTTAGCTAGAGTTACCCAAACATTCTTGCTGTGGCTGTTCCACGGTGGTGTCCGTGCTCCCGCGTTCACCGTCACCATTATACTCCAAATCAGGATCAACAAAGGGTTTTGTCCATTTTGTCGGAATCCACCTCAGTCCATCATCTGTAATAACACAAGCATAACCTCGACCCCATGTTATTACCTTAAAAGGACCTTCCCATTGTTGGCGCTTGATGTTCTTTACCCACACTTTCCATCCCTTGTCAAGGTTTCGAAGGCCTCCACGCATTGTTTGAAAATGCCGTACCACAGGCGGTACAATAGAATCCCCTCGCAGGGTCAAAAAATTCATTACATATATAGCTTTCATGAGTCTATTTGATGGAGACTCTCCTACCTCTCCCCCTTTTTGTTTTTCCAAGAGATCCTTCAAAACCTTGTGTGTACGCTCAATAATCGCTTGGCCTGTGGGAGAATGAGGTATTCCGGTAATGTGTGTAACCCCCCAAGTTTGTAAAAAGGTTTCGGTTCCTTTCGCTATAAAACAAGGCCCATTATCTGTCTTTATTTGAGCTGGTACACCCAATACAGCAAAAGCCTGCCGAAAGTGCGTACGTAGATGACGACTCGTTTCTCCAGTAAGTGCGGTGGCCCAGGTCATCAAAGAATATGTGTCAACAGAAACATGAACATAACACATCCGTCCAAAACTAGAGACATGAGTTACATCAGTTTGCCACACCTGCAATGAATGCAGCCTTCTAGGGTTTACAGCCCCATCACCGTGACCAGACAACTTCTGGCACTCAGCACAAGATTGGATGATGGCTTTAGCATCAGTTATAGGAATTTGAAATTGCCTAGCCAAAACCTTTGCAGGCTGGTGGAAAAAAATTATGTGCACCACGCGCTTGTAATAATTTATTTGGAGGCGGCCCAGCCCAAACGGGGTTAGCCAATAAATCTGCTCGTTTGTTGCCTTCTGCGACCCAACCTGGCAAATTGGTGTGACTCCGCACATGCATAATATAATAACTCTTCGTTCGTTGATTCAACAAAAATAACAATAATTTAAATTTTTCAAATAATGCTTTGTTCTCAATTTCTTTTAAATGAGCTCGTCTCAATCGTTTCACTACTCCTACCACATATAGTGAATCTGCAACAATGTTAAGTTCGTCATCCGGCCATCTTTTAAATACTTTGATTACCACTTGAAGTTCCACCAATTGAGGTGAACCTTCGCAGACAACTATATGATTCTTCCATGTTGAGCCCTCTTTCCAGACATTGACTGCTTTGCCTGTTTTTCCACTGCCATTGGTAAATACAGTGATGCCTTGGGTTGGCAAGTCAGCACACAATTCCCGTTCTTCCAGATGTATGTTTTGCCACAACGTAAACATCTTGTGTGCCGGTAGGTGATTATCTAGTTTTCCGTTAAAATCTGCCAAAGCTATTTGTATTGACAAACTATTCTGCAAACACCACTGCAAATATTCATGTGTTAAAGGAAGTACAATTGCGTGAGGTTCTTGACCACTAATCTCAATGATCCAACGCCTTCCTTTCATGATCAATTCAGAAATCATTTCAATGCGGGAAAGTATAGTCTTGTGGCCCTGGTGAGCTAAAAAAAGCCATTCGATTGCCAATAAATCTGCTTGACTTCCTTCCCATTGATAAATAATACCACAAGGCTGCTTTTCTCTGTTTAAAATAGCAAGATTAATATCAAGATTTTCTTTAATTCGAAAGGCTTGACGTTGTGATATTAGATCTGCCACCTGTCGCAGCGCTTGCTTCCCTTGAGGGGTCAAGACACAAGGTGCTGTCAACGAAGCGTCACCTCGTAACATATCAAATAATGGAGCTAACAGCTCATTATCTATACCTAACAATGTTCTGACCCAGTTGATTGTCCCCAACAGTTTTTGCACATCATTAAGTGTTTCAATCTTATCTACGATCTCTAATTTTTGAGGAACTACAGTTTTCTCCAAAATCTTCCATCCTAAATACTTCCATGGTTGCATTCTCTGAACCTTCTCTGGTGCTATTTTCAAACCATAATGTGATAGTTGTATTGGTACTTCTTCAAGTTTTTCAGATAAGTCCTCTTTTCCTGCTATTAAAATGTCATCCATATAATGATACACAATTAAGTCCGGATTTCGCTGTCGAAATTCTTTTAAGGCCTGAGAAACATAAGACTGACATATGGTGGGGGAGTTTTTCATCCCCTGTGGTAAAACTGTCCAATGATAGCGTTCCATGGGCTCTTGTTTATTTATAGTAGGAACAGAAAAAGCAAATTTTTCTGCATCTTTCGGATCCAAATATATTGTAAAAAAACAATCCTTCAAGTCAATAATTAGTATGTTCCATCCTTGCGGAATCATAGTAGGTGTGGGTAGTCCTAACTGAAGAGCTCCCATATTTTCCATTACCTCATTTATTTTCCTAAGATCATGTAAAAGCCTCCATTTTCCAGACTTTTTTGGAATAACAAACACTGGTGTATTCCAAGGGCTTGTTGTCTGCACCAAATGCCCTTGCGCCATTTGTTCCTGCACTAACTGTTTTAAGATGGCGACCTTATTTTCAGTTAGCGGCCATTGATCCACCCAAACTGGCTCCCTGGTTTTCCATTGCAGCTTTAGGTGTGGTCGCTTGTCAATGGCTGTGCCACAAAATTGTCTCCTGTACTCAATGTACATCCCATTTGACTTAACGCATCTCTGCCAATCAAATTCATAGGTATGTTGGTCACATATGGCTTAATATAACAAGTAGACTTTTGACACTTTAATTGAACCATATATTTACTCTGTTGGGTTTTTGACAATCCTCCGACTCCAAGTAATCCTGAGTCTCTTTCTGAGAGTTCCCATGTAATTGGCCAGTCCTCCCAAGATAAAACTGTCACATCTGCTCCCGTGTCTACCAATACCTGCAGCTTGAGTTTCTTTGGCTCGTTTTTTGAGTTCTGTAACTCGACTGTTATACTAGGTTTTGTTTTATTAATTTCCATTGACCACATAATTTGAGCTTCTAAACCTGTAGACCCAAAGCCTGCATCTCCCCGCTGCTGTTTGACATGATTTGGCACATTTGCTCTAAAGGGAACTAATTGTGCGATTCTGCTTCCTTCTTGTATCAACACTGGCGGTGATGGTGTCCAAATCATTGCATAAATGCGTCCTGTATAGTCTGCATCAATCACTCCTGGGAGGACAAAAATACCTTGTAAAGTGATACTAGATCGACCTAATAATAGAGCGCTAAGTCCATTGCCCAATGGTCCCTGCGCGTTTACTGGGACGCGTTGGACTTGAGAGTTCCATAATGAAATAGTCTCTATTGTTGAGACATCCACTCTGGCACTTCCAATTGTTCGGGCTGGCAGTTCTGCCAGACATCCTTCTTGGAACCATTCTGAGGTCCCCTCGGAGCTGTTGGGATCATCGCGCCGCTCCTCGCAATCTTTTTGCAGTTTCCAGATGTGGGGGTGCCTTGAGGTGGCAGCGCCACTCCATTCTTTGTAAAACGAGATCTACATTGATTCGCATAATGTCTTCCCTTATGACATCGCGGACATATATTAGGTCCGCTTTCCACTTTTAACTTGCCTTCTTTACATTGGAACTGTAAATGTCCTGGCTGTCCACACTTTTGTAACATTTCTTAACATTCGTAGGGTCCATTTTCATGGCTACCGCAAAAGCATTGGCCATTAATGTTGTTTTATGTTCTAGAGACCCAACTTTGTTACAAGCCTCAACCATGTCTACAAGCGTCGGTCTTCCTGTCATAGCTTGCAATACCTTCTTACAGTCTGTATTGGCATTCTCCACAGCCAATTTCAGAATTAATGCCTCTTTAGCATCAGCATTGTCTATTTGTTTTTCAATAGCATCTCGCAAACGGTCAATAAAAGACATGTACGGTTCTGCATTTCCTTGTCTTATACTGGTAAATGATTGTTGCGGTTTCCCTGCTTCTGGTAAAGTTAACATTGCTTTCAGGGCCAGAGCCGCCGCTTCTTGCAGGGCTTCCACTGGCAACCTTGCCTGTCTGTTCACATCTGCAAAGTCACCGGTCCCCGTCATCTGTGCGGTGGTGATCATATAACGCGGATCATCTTGGGGACGTTCCAGATTTCGCAATGCAGCTAGATCACACAATTCTGTCCATTTCACCTTCCACAACAGACGTTGAGTCGGGGTTAAAATCATTGTGGCTAGCTGCACGCAGTCAAAACCAGTTAAAATTTGTCCAGAAAAGATATTGTCCAACAGCGCTTGGCTAAATGGGGCAGAAAGTCCATTAGCCATAACAGTCTTTCTTACTTCCTTTATCAAGTCCCAATTAAATGGCTGCCAAACATTAGGGGCGTTCTGCTGAACAGTGACTGGAAAAGCCACAGGATTTATCCCTTCAGCCATCATTTTCTCATTTACTGTCCTCCATCGTGCCTTTATGGCTTCCCCAGGGGAAGTGTCCTCCTCATATGGAGGGGCAGACGGTACGGTTACAGATCTTTGCGTCAGTGACGGCTTGTTTGTTCGTTGAACACCTTCTTCTCCTTCTTCTTCATCTCCCTCCTTAGAATTTAACCCGTCACTACAAAGCAATTCGGCTGCCTCTGACTCATGTTTTTCAGCAATTGCGGCTGTTACAGGAGCTGACTCATGTTTTTCAGCAATTGCAGCTGTTGCAGCAGCAGCCACCTCCTTTTCCGTCTTCATAGTTTTAAGTGTCTCTAGCACCAACCTCCACGTAGTGGAGATCTGTGCTCCTGCATCCCCACGCGATACAAAGTCCCATATCACTTTTCCCATATCTTCCCAATTTTTAACTTCAAAAACCTTCGCAGTCTCTGTGGGGGCTCCATGATCTTTAAGCCATTTTAACATCATACGTAAAGTGTTCAAATCATATTTGATTCCTCTCATAGAGAGGATATGAGAAAGCATACGTACAATAGCCCCTTCTTCCACAGACATTTGGCCTCCCATTTTACATTTGCTAGCCGCTCACCTCACTTCACTTGAGCAGGGTGATTAATCTCCCGGGAGAAAGTTGTCTGCTCAGTCCAGCTGGCAAGACGATCATTTGGCTAGAGTCTCCTCCGGACGCACCATCAATCTTCTTCTTGCTTCCTCTTGCGCTTGCTCGGCCCGGTCGGGGTCACCATTTGAGGAGATTGCAGTAGACAGACGCTTGTTAGGTTATAACAAATGACGATTTATTACTCACTATCTCCTTAATTTATACACAGTGTGGTTACATAAATCGTGTTCACGCGCACAGCCCAAGCATGTGATTGGTTAACAATACAATATCACGCGAACAATAACAACATTCAATTCGTTAAGAGCTGCAAAGCATGCAAGAACACTTCTTCATTGTGATTGGCTCTTACAACACAGTTTTTGCAACTACACATCTGTGTTCCTTCTGATTATCAACTGTCCGCATTCCTTTGTAAATTAAGCTCATCCCGTCACGGTCGTTCAAATGCCTCTGCAATCTTCTCGTAACTGGCATCAGCCAGATATACTCCCACAGTTCTACCTATGTGACCACAGAGAGGACACGAGGAAATGGGATGGAAAACCTACCTCGGTCCTAAATGCACGGGTACATGAGTTGCAAGGAAAAACCACCACAAAAGGGGATTCTACAAGGAAATATGCCACTCCAGCTTCCAAACAAAGTAGAAGGGCTGATCTTACTTCTGATCCTCTTGAAGGGACTTCTGAGCCAGTTTTACAAGTGGGTAATGGATACTCTGACCAGAATTAGAGGGGCCCTGCCTCCAGCCAGGTGGAGGAAAGGGATAACCGGGTCTATTGGACTGTGTGGATTCGATGGCCTGGCACATCAGACCCACAGGAGTACAAGGCTCTAGTAGACACTGGTGCACAGTGTACTCTAATGCCATCAAGTTATAAAGGGGCAGAACCCATCTGTATTTCTGGTGTGACAGGGGGATCCCAAGAGTTCACTGTATTGGAAGCTGAAGTAAGCCTATCTGGGAATGAATGGCAGAAACAAACCATTGTGACTGGTCCAGAGGCTCCGTGCATCCTTGGCATAGACTATCTCAGGAGAGGGTATTTTAAGGACCCAAAGGGGTATCGATGGGCTTTTGGTATAGCTGCCTTGGAGATGGAGGGCATTGAACAGCTGTCTACCCTGCCTGGTCTCTCTCAAGACCCTTCGATTGTGGGGTTGCTGAGGGTTGAAGAACAACAGGTGCCAATTGCTACCACGACGGTGCACCGGCAGCAATATCGCACCAACCGAGACTCTCTGATTCCCATCCACAAGTTGATTTGCCAACTGGAGAGCCAAGGAGTGATCAGCAAAACTCACTCACCCTTTAATAGTCCCATATGGCCAGTGCAAAAGTCTAATGGGGAGTGGAGACTAACAGTTGACTATCGTGGCCTGAATGAAGTCACGCCACCGCTGAGTGCTGCTGTTCCAGATATGCTAGAACTTCAATACGAACTAGAGTCAAAGGCAGCCAAGTGGTATGCCACAATTGACATCATTGCTAATGCATTTTTCTCAATCTCTCTGTCAGCAGAGTGCCATCCACAATTTGCTTTCATTTGGAGTGGTGTCCAGTTCACTTGGAATCGACTGCCCCAGGGGTGGAAACACAGCCCCACCATTTACCATGGACTGATCCAGACTGCACTGGAAAAGGGTGAAGCTCCAGAACACCTGCAGTACATTGATGACATCATCATATGGGGCAACACAGCAGAAGTCGTCTTTGAGAAAGGGAAGAAAATAATCCAAATCCTTCTGAAAGCCGGTTTTGCCATAAAAGAAAGTAAGGTCAAGGGACCTGTACAGGAGATCCAGTTTTTTGGAATAAAATGGCAAGATGGACACCATCAGATCCCAATGGACGTGATCAACAAAATAGCAGCTATGTCTCCACCGACTAATAAAAAGGAAACACAGGCCTTCTTAGGAGTTGTGGGTTTTTGGAGAATGCATATTCCAAATTAGTCTGATTGTAAGCCCTCTCTATCAAGTGACCCGGAAGAAGAATGATTTTAAATGGGGCCCTGAGTCTGAGTGAGTGAGCCCTGAGTGAGTGAGCAGCTGCGTGGGGCTTTGTTGCTGGTTGGGGTGAAACTACGACAATATGTAAAGAGAAATCCAGTCAGCTACACTGATATTGCTCACACTGTAATGTTGCTGCAAAAAACATCTACCAGAAATTCTTCTGGTTCCATTTCTAGTCTCTTCTTTTATTCAGCCTTGGGCAAGCAGTGCTAAATTGTAAATTGTTTAAATTGTCATGTTCTTGGCATTGCTGCTATACCCATACCAGCAAAATCGGTGTTTCTGCACCAGTCTAATCAATAAATATAAGAAATTCATTTCTGGAAAGAGTAAAAGAACCATGGTGCTCCACATACTTGTGTTCTGCCTCACTATTGCCTATGACGATGCTGAACGTATGTCATTAAATTTGACAGCATAGATAGCCTACAGCTCAAAATTCCATCATCTGCTTGTATTCTAGTTCCCATATAGTCTTCTGGACATATCCTGTCCAGATCTTGTCACAGCACAGCAGGTGTGGCAGCTCATTTCCTCAGCAGTAAAGCAGGGGAGGAACCTTAGCATGAAAATTGTGCCTTCTGTCCTCTTATTTTCCCTTCTCCAATTTACGGTGCTGAAGTATCAGGACTATTTCAAGTTCATTTGAATTGTCCAAATAGCCTCCCTATAAATAAATGTGCCATTTGACAAAGGAGTTAATTGAGTAGAAAAAACTTCTTGGCTTTGCCAATAATCACCTTGTATTGTGGAAGCAACCTCCCATTTCCTCCAAATCTGAAACAAATACAAGCACAGTTATAAACAGCATTCTAGCTTTTAAGCACTAACAGGCATGAAAGCAGACTTCTAACAACACATAATAGTCTGGATATCTGTACAACACAATTACACTTGAAAAAAAACTTAAGTACTATGTATGACATTTATTCATGACTTCAAGTAAATGAGTTGCTGAATAACTCGAGGCTAACCTAGGATTTTACACTTTGATGGACAAACACCTAAATATCCTAACTAGATATTAACCAAACTGTAATTGCTCTCAAGTTGTATTTAGCTTTGAAATCTGCTGGTTCCATTTCAGATCTCAAAAAAGGTTTGGTTGCCCAGAACCTTATTAACTTTCCCAGGCATACCAGTCCAGTTTAATAAAAGTTATTATGTTTACCTAGAAATCTTGTCCTACATTTGCTTTTATACCTATTCTGTATTTCTTGAAATAGAAGCCTTATTCATCCACAATGTGTTACTGAGCATCTTCTTTAAACCTGTCACTTTCAGTCCAGCTGGTAAAAGAATGTTTTGCTCTTGTACAAATTTATGCATTATGTTGAAATTCTGTATTCAGAAAGCAGGTATGGATATTTATGAATAACCTAAAGAAAATTGCTTTACAGAAAATACATTTAAATTCCTCCCTCCATTCTTTATAAAGGATGACAGGCAGTTTGTTACACTAGTAACCACTCCGAAAGTGCAAAGTGATGTTTAACTGTGTTCATGTGTCTTATTGGTGGCAGTTACCATGCTCGCAAAACTTTTTCTATTCATACCAAAAGCAAGATACCCAAGAACATGGTCAAGTTAAGAGCAGGTAGCAAGCAATGTGGAAGTCATAGTTTTATCTCACCTGTGCTGAAGCTTCTCCTCTAATGGGAAAACACTGATACTTTTAACTTTCACTTTTCTAAGAATTTACAAAGCTGTACTGAAAGCAAAAGTTCTATCATTTTGGAAAGAGCAACGCTGTGTTTGTATTGCATCTTTACTTTTAGATGGAGAGAACACAGGGTGGAATCAATTCTACACTAAATATACATCCAAAACCTCTATTTCCTTAACACCTTTGTAAGGTGAGCAGCACCCGTGCTAAGAATTACTGTCACGACCGGGACTGGACAGACCAGAGAGTCGTGTTTAATTCGAAATTCCCTTGGGCTAAATTAAGGTGTAACGACACCAAATTTTTATTCATGACAGAAGCAAACTGAACTGGGGAGGCATGACAGTAGGTGGCAGGGTTTCTCACAACAGGAATTGGCATGAGACTACTTCTGTAAACCATGTAACCCAGGGTAACCATATACATCAATGCAGGGAATAAGGAGATCCCTCCCATTGGGTCAGGAGGTTCAGAGCAGACCCCCTTGCTTTCTAGACTCCTCCTCAGAGAAGGGCCTAGGGGCAGCTGGATCCACTCTTAGTCCCAGACTTGGTCAACGGTTTTATGTCTTAAAGGGATGAGGTGTAGGGATTATGGAAAAGGAAAGAGAGAACAAGAAAGAAAAAGGAAGAGAGAAAGATTTCACCAGCCCTGGATCCAGTGTTGGTGCAGTCAGAGGAGAGGTCCAGTTCCAGTGGACTTGCACACCTGGGGCTTCAGTTTGTGTCCTTTTATCATCCTTGCCCCTCCTTCGGGTGGGCACCCGAACTCGTCAGGCTAATGAGCAGTTTGTGAGCCTTTGGGCTTGGGGGTCGTTTGTGGAGTAACTTCTCCTTCCCTGCAGACATGGCCATTGTTTGATCTTTGTATCAGACCAGGGAGCTGCGCACCCTCCAGCACGCCCTCCCCCTCCTGTTGCTGATGTCTGAGCTGATGGGCTTTTCACCTTGGTTCCTTGCTGTGCAGGGTTTGTCTTTAAGCAGAACTTGCCCCACCACAATGTTTGAGATCTTAACTCAGTCTCTCACAATTATCCACTGAGAATACCAAGACACAGCCTCTAGATAACATACTGAAGTGATGGATAATGGATACTCTAGGAAGAGGCTGATAGAAAAATGCCAGTTAAAATATTTCAACACCAAGGACACACTAAACTTTTAAGAATGAAAAAATCTCCTGTTAGAAACATAAGTGACCAACTACATTATACTTTCTTCAAGGTAAAAAGAACAGAGGATGCAAAAACATACTTGTGAAACCAAGGACAGAAGGCCAGTCCAACCAGACCTGAATGTAGTCTGAAGTATCAGCATTTCATTCCTAGATGCCATCGGTGTCTGCTGTTAAAGGGAAAAAGTCTGCTAGGTAACAGTATAACCGACATGCCTCCCAGCCAAAAATCCTTACTATTATAAAACTGATTGCTAAGCAGAGATTTAAATTGTCGTGGTTTAACCCCAGCCAGCAACTAAGCACCACACAGCTGCTCACTCACTTCCCCCCCACCCAGTGGGATGGGGGAGAAAATCGGGAAAAGAAGTAAAATTCGTGGGTTGAGATAAGAACGGTTTAATAGAACAGAAAAGAAGAAACTAATAATGATAATGATAACACTAATAAAATGACAACAGTAATGATAAAAGGATTGGAATGTACAAATGATGCGCAGTGCAATTGCTCACCACCTGCCGATCGACACCCCGTTAGTCCCCGAGCGGCGATAACCCCCGCCCCCACTCCCCCCAGTTTATGTGATGTCCCATGGTATGGAATACCCCGTTGGCCACTTTGGGTCAGCTGCCCTGGCTGTGTCCTGTGCCAGCTTCTTGTGCCCCTCCAGCTTTCTCGCTGGCTGGGCTTGAGAAGCTGAAAAATCCTTGACTTTAGACTAAACATTACTTAGCAACAACTGAAAACATCAGTGTTATCAACATTCTTCTCATACTGAACTCAAAACATAGCACCTTACCAGCTACTAGGAAGACAATTAACTCTATCCCAGCTGAAACCAGGACATAAATAAAGTTTGGAAGTGAAATGCTCTCAAATGTTAGTCTGTGATTTCTGAAATTAGAGGTCAACTCTATTAGCCCTTGATGCTTGACTTCTGAAATTCCTTAAAATATGGCACTTGCTTCTCATTTTTAGGAATGCACCTTGTGCAGTCAAGCATATGGAGTCAATAAAGGTGTCTCTTCATCTGCCATCTGAAGCTTTATTTTTCTCACTTACAAATTACAACTGGTTTTAGTAATAGCAATCCCTGCACACATTTGAAATGCACTTCCATTTTCCATGTTGCAAGGCTATATGGCTTAGTAAATACATGCAATTTAGGTTCAAAACCATAGCTCCAGGCACTGCACCAAGAATTTTATATTACTGAAAATTAATGCCTTTTTTGCATATGCTTGAGCAATAACTTAAAAAGCTATGTCTCATATGTATCAATTGGGATCTTCTTAGCCTTTGTTTTAAAAAAAAAAAATCATGCATACAGAGTTGCATTTCAGTTTCTTCTCTGAGCTTTTAATAAGAGAATATGAATTTATTTCAATTTATTAAAAGCAACTAATTAGAACTCTAGGAGTCTCATATTTTGTACTGAAATTTGTATGTGTTCAACTGCATTAATATCAACCTCTGAATACAATTCTCCAACTGAAAAAAATTGGCACCTGCATGTACTGTACCCATGGCAGTACCCAGGTAGAATAATCAAAGTAATAGTCACAATTTCTTTTAGCACAGAAAACTAAAGTCCTCATATCAGAGTTGGGTGGAAAATAAATGAGGTTATTGTTACTGAAAAAGACGGTCAAAGAAACTCTCTAAGACTCAATTTTGGAGTTTTAGAAAGCAGGCATTCTTCATTGCAGCGCTGGGTGCACGGGGGATCGCTCCACCTATCATGCACACCGTTACCTACAGCAAGCAAAAATTTATATTATTCCAGTTATACATATTCATATTATCATTTACATAGTGTCCACCCTTTGGTCACGCGCAGTGTGGGACACCAATAGTCTCCTGGGGAATTTCCTCCTTTTGTAACCCCAAAAATTAATTTATTACTGGTATTTGCATTATTTTTACAACAAATTTCACATTTTTCTGTGATGGATCGGTGTGGTAGGTTGACCCTGGGTGGGCGCTAGGTGCCCACCAAAGCTGCTCTATCACTCCCCCTCCTCAGCTGGACAGGGGGGGAAAAATATAACAAAAGGCTCGTAGGTCAAGATAAGGACAGTTTTAATAAAGTGAAAGCAAAGAAAAACAAATGATGTTATTCTTTACTTCCCATCAGCAAGTGATGTCTGGCCACTTCCTGGGAAGCAGGGCTTCAGTACGCGTAGTGGTTGCTCTGGAAGACAAGAAATGCCCCTCCTTCCATCTTCCTTTACTTAGCTTTTATAGCTGAGCTGATGTCATATGGTATGGAATATCTGTTTGGTTAGTTTAGGTCAGCTGTCCTGGCTATGTCCCCTCCCAAGATCTTGCCCAGCCCCAGCCTGTTGTTGAGGGGGGGGCAAAAATGTTGGAGAGACAGCCTTGATGCTGTGCCAGCACTGCTCAGCAGTAGCCAAAACACTGGTGTGTTATCAACACCTTTCTAGCTGCCGATGCAGAGCACAGCACTACCAGGGCTGCTATGGGGAGAATTAACTCCATCTCAGCCAGACCCAATACAATCGGATAATTTCTGTCATTGCTTGGCTTATAACTATCTTTTGAAGATGTTTTACTAAGTTTTCAGTTCCCCAATGTACTTTATTATGTTCTCGTTTAGCAATTTCTCTCATTAATGAGGGTGGGATCACTATCTGTCCTGTGGGTGTAACAGCCTACCCATCTGTTTGTTCCTGTGCCTGTAAGGCTTTTATTAATTTAACATCTTTACTATCATATTTAGGTGGTGTTTCTGGTAAAGTTATTTCTTTTTCTGGTAATAATGACACGATGCCTGTTTCTGCAGCCTCTTTGGCAGCTTTATCTGCCAATTGATTATCTATTTCTGGTGGGGTCTTTCCTGTTTGGTGGGCTTTGCAATGCATTATTGCTACCGCTGTCAGTTTTTGAATACTCTCTAATAGTTCTTCTATCTGTGCAGCATGCTTGATTTCAGTTCCTTGTGCTGATAGTAGTCGTCTTTCTTTCCAGATGGCTCCATGGGCGTGTACAACTCCAAAAGCATACTTAGAATCTGTCCAAATATTAACCTTTTTTCCTTCACTCAGTTCCAATGCTTGGATTAAGGCTATTAGTTCTGCCTTTTGGGCTGATGTTTTGGGAGATAAGGCTCATGCCTCTACTATGCCATCTAAGATCGTCACAGCATATCCTGACAGTCTCTTCCCATCACGAACAAAACTGCTGCCGTCAGTATATAACTCCCAGTCTGGATTTTCCAAAGGAATGTCTTTAAGATCTGGATGGCTAGCATATATTTCCTCTGCTGTTTGTAAGCAATCATGTTCTGGTGAACTTTCCACTCGATCAGTGGAAAGGAATACTGCTGGATTTACAACTGAAGTGGTCTTGAGATTGATGTCATCTTGTTCTAATAGTACCACTTGGTATTTCAGCATACATCTGGGGGACAACCAATGCCCCCCCTTTTTGTTCTAAAACAGTGGCTACCATATGTGGTATATACACAGTAATTTCCCGAGTTTCTGTTGCAATTAAGATGTCATCTACATATTGTAATACAGTTCCTTGTCCATTTTCTTTTCTCCAAATCTCTAACTCCTTCACCAGCTGATTTCCAAAAATAGTTGGGCTATTCTTGAAGCCTTGTGGTAGAACTGTCCAAGTATATTGTGTCTTTCGCCCTGTTTCAGGATTTTCCCACTCAAAAGCAAAAAGCTCCTGACTTTTAGAGTCCAAAGGGATGCAGAAAAAGGCATCTTTCAGATCTAAAACCGTAAACCAGCTTTGTTCGCTAGTGAGGGTAGTTAGTAATGTATATGGGTTTGCGACTACTGGATGTATATCTTGTACTATCTGATTTATTGCCCTAAGATCCTGGACTAAATGGTAATCTTTTCCATTAGCTTTCTTTACTGGTAAGATAGGTGTATTGTATTTTGACTCACATTCTATTAGCAACTTTTATTTCAAGAATTTTTGAACTATTGGTACCAAGCCAGTTCTCGCTTCTAATTTTAAAGGGTATTATTTAATTCTTACTGGTGATGATCCTGGTTTTAGATCAATTCTTACTGGTTCTGCTCTCTTAGACCTTCCTGGAACTTCTCCTGCCCAAACAATGGGGATCACATCATCTTCTATTTCCCGTGGTAGAGCTTCTTTCTCACTAGAGGAAATCTGTAATAACAAAGCTGTCGCCTCTATATATTTAGATTCCAGGACTAGAATTTCAACTTTCCCATTTTTTAATTTAATTTCTGCCTCCAATTTTTCGAGCAAATCTCGTCCTAATAAGGGTTTTGGAGAACTTGGCAAATACAAAAACGGATGTGTTACCCATTGTTTCCCCAATTTTAATTTTAAAGGTTTAAAGAAGGGTCTTGTTTCACGGGTCCCTGTCGCACCAATAACATTTACATTTTTATTGCTCAATTCCCCCTCTAAAGTATTTAAAACAGAATAGGTGGCTCCAGTGTCTACCAAAAATTCAATTTCCTCATTTCCCAGCTTAGCTATAACCAGAGGTTCCACTGGGAGAGACTCCTCCGGTCCCTATCAGTCCTCTCCCACTGCTTACTTCAAACACTTCTCTCAGCACAGCCACAAACACACTTGATTCCTTTTTCTTTTAACATTCCTAATCCTTATCTCACTTGTAAATTCCTTGCAAAAGCGGCTGCCAGTAAATCAGCCTCTTGTTGCTTTGCTCCTCTTTTTTTTTCTTTTTTTTCCTTTTTCTTTTTCTCTGCTCAATTTTCTGCTTTTCTTCGTGCTCATCGTATACAAACACAGCAACACTCAAATTATTTCTCTAAATCAGGGGCCATTTGACCCACAAGGACACTAATTGTGAGTGCATCATTAAAATTTTGTTAGCAGAGCTTGTCTGAGTCCCCAAAATCACTGGGATGCTCGTCAGGTCTCTACCTGCATTCTTGCACTTTTAGTCCAATTTACCAATTTACCCCTCGTTCTCCACATGCCCTAATGGCTTCTATTAAATTTCAGAGCCCTGTCTGACAAACGGCTCAGTCTCCTACATTGTTTTAGTCCAGTTTTGATTTTTTTTTTCCCCCTAGCCTGTTGTGCTAGTTCTGCTCAGGGAAATTTAACACTCACCCTTCTCCTTTTCCAAAGCTAAAACAAGGGGATCACTAAGTTGCAAGATTTATACCGCATTCCTTTTGCCATTCCAGATGTCACCTCAAAGTAAAGAATATATCCACATACAACACTTCATTCCACTTTCCTTCTCTCCTCAAGAATAACATTAATTGCAATAAGGTGTTATAATCCAACGTACCATTCATAGGCCACTTTTCCCCATCATCCAATTTATACAGTGGCCACCATTGATTACAATACTTAATCAATTTTTCCCTTGTCGGGACCCCACCTGGGGGTCCAGCAATCTGCTTCCAATGTCCCAAAATACATCCCAAAGGTGACTTTTTCAAAATACCTCCCTTAGACGATTCCCCACCCATATTAAATATGAATAACAGAACAATTAAATGATCCAAGCAAACAAAATAAATCTGTATTTCCAATAACCAAATTCCGATAACCAGGCACAATTATATCATTCACAACCACAGCAGTATTACTGGTCCAACCGGCCAGGGACTCTAACCCCGTAGATACTCTAGAGCTGGGGACTCTAACCCCCGCAGGCACCTAGTCCAACCTCTGTGGGCTTTACGTGCCATCTGACGAGGCAGACAGTTCAGGGACTCTAACCCCAGATGGTCAGGGGACTCTAACCCCCAACACTTGGGGACTCTAACCCCAAGGGAAAAGAAAGAATGCCTTCTCACCTTTCCAGGGGACTTGCCTTGAAATCTTCCGGTCCAGGGATCAGAGGTTCTCCCTGAGAAATCCTTGGTGCCGGCTGGAGGTCCAGAGATCCCACGGAGCTGTCGATGTTCAAAGGCAGTCTCCCATCTGGGTTGCCAGATTGTTACCAAAAAAGCCGGTCAAAGAAACTCTCTAAGACTCGATTTGGAGTTTTAGAAAGCAGGCATTCTTCATTGCAGCGCTGGGTGCACGGGGGATCGCTCCACCTATCGTGCACACCGTTACCTACAGTAAGCAAAAATTTACTTTACTCCAGTCATACATATTCATATTATCATTTACATAGTGTCCACCCTTTGGTCACGTGCAGTGTGGGTCGCAATTTTTAATTACAAAAACTCAGCAGAACTCAAAGCTTATCATCAAGGCCCAAGGCTTCTTGTCTGTTGACACGCATCAGGCCTGAGGCCTCCTGTCTGTTGGTGCCTTTAGCGCATACCATTGACAAAGCTCAAGGTTTTTCTTATCTAATTAGTACATACCAAAATTTTGAAGTTTTCAAGCAAGCAAAAGTTTGTTAGTACAGCGATACAGTAAAATTTTCCTTCTCCTGCCTTTGGTCAAGGCATCATTATAATTGCTGGAAGGGGGGCACAAGGGCTTGTGGAATGATTGCTGGAGGTGACTTATTGATATGTCCCCCTCTTAAGAGGAGGTGAACCTCCAGGGTGGAATGCAGTGGATATGCAAGGAATCTGTTCCATAATAATTCCCTAAGCAACTTAACCTTCAACCTTAGATGTTAGCAACACCAGGGGAGCTTGGTATTCTGACTCTGTGATATCACTGCAGGGAGGGGGAACTGGAACTACTGGAACAAAAATGGAAGGCCCCTGCATTGAATCCACTGAAGCAAGGAGGTAAAATAATGGGGGTTCTGTCGATCTACTGCCCTACTTGTGATTTTTATCAGAAGTAAGTGCCCCGTTCTGGGGTACTGACATGCAACATCATGTCCTTTGGGTAAACTTTGCTCACTATAATCTCATTATAATACCAAAACACACCTCCATCCCAAAAGCTACCTGCCTCCAAGGTGCGACCACCCCTCACTAAGCATGCGCTCTGAATTCTCTCTAGCATATACCTTTAAAAGTAAAGCGA
Source organism: Gypaetus barbatus (assembly GCA_028022735.1). Taxonomy (NCBI): domain Eukaryota; kingdom Metazoa; phylum Chordata; class Aves; order Accipitriformes; family Accipitridae; genus Gypaetus; species Gypaetus barbatus. Next base: position 38,296,246 of record CM051561.1, on the reverse strand, counting down.
GGAGATTTTACACCAATCATAATAAAGGTATATATGACTAGAGTCACTCAAGCTCCACCTAAAAATAAGAAAATATGAAAGAGCTTAAGAGAGGAGGAATGTTAGGGAAGATACCATCATAGACAAGTCGGGAGGACATCGCTGACTTCTGGGATCAGTCAACAGACTGAACCTCTCTTTCCCCACATAGGGACGCCTATTGGGCAAGATTCAAACCCTCGGTTATACAGAGTGCTTCCTTGGGAAACTTAGAAATCTCTATAGAGTTTTTCCATAATTTAGTGTGCTTGTAGTCAACTGTATTATTATTTGCACGTGCTTTGCAGATAGTGTATTTACCACGGGCAATCCAAAAGAACCTGTACTCCTGTTGCTTTAATAAACTGTAGTGTTCATTAATCTAACCATGATAGTTTGTTGAATGCGACCAAACTCCTTAAGTCTGGCCCTTTTAGTTTGTTGAACATGGCTAAATTGAAAGTACAGTGTGCTATTAGTGCATCCGTAATCATGATAGTTCAATATATATTGAACGCGACTGGACTGAATTGGACATCATTCAGAATCTAAGCCTAGCTGCCCCCACCCCTCTGACATCTGAGGACAAGCTGGAATGCAAGGGGGTTTATTTTCTGCCAAACTTCTTTACCCTTTAATGCAACAGGGCTAAATAATGCTTTGAAGCTGTTCTCTCTTGGAGAGCTCAATTCCATCCTGAATTCTCCATTCTCCCGTGTACATGGGGAATGGAAACACTTCTTTCCTGGCACTGCCTGCTCAAGGCAGCAGGAGACTAGGGAGGTATGCAGGATTTTCTTAGGCCACATGAAGAGGGAACTTGGAAGAGATAATTGGAATCGGGCTTTTACTTCAAAGTTTACCTTTCAGGCCCCTTGACTGCTCTTGCAGAGCAAGAGCACCTCAGCTTGCTCCCAGAATCATCCCTCTGGTTACTTTTACCCCATCTGTGATTGATAAACAGCAAAATAGCATAAAACGGGCAAGTTTTGTCTTTCAACCGCAGAGCCTGTTTAGCAGCTAGAATTTAGTGTTTACTCACCTTGGCATTTATCCAGTGTATGTTCTGATAGACTGCAATATATATTTACTATCATCTGGCTACCTACAGCGATGCACATGCACATCTATTGATTCCTAATCTTTACATATGGATTCCTGCCATTGTCTGGAGCTATTCCATCTCCCAAGTGACCTTTGTTCTAGGAATTTGGTTTATATTTGTCGTGGTTTCAGCCCAGCCGGTAATAAAGGACCACGCAGCTGCTCGCTCACTCCTCCCACCCCCCTCTGGTGGGATGGGGAGGAGAATCAGAAAGGAGAAAACAAAAAAAAAAAAAACCCCCCAAAAAACGGAACCTCAAGGGTTGCGATAAGGACAATTTACTGGGACAAAACAAAAAGAGACGTTACAACAACAACAATAAATAAATGGTTATTGAATTCTAAGCTATGCTGAAATTATAATTTTGGAGACAAAGAATTGGGAGGTTGTCCTGGTTTCAGCTGGGATAGAGTTAATTGTCTTCCTAGTAGCTGGTACAGTGCTATGTTTTGAGTTCAGTATGAGAAGAATGTTGATAACACTGATGTTTTCAGTTGTTGCTAAGTAGTGTTTAGTCTCAAGTCAAGGATTTTTCAGCTTCTCAAGCCCAGCCAGCGAGAAAGCTGGAGGGGCACAAGAAGCTGGCACAGGACACAGCCAGGGCAGCTGACCCAAAGTGGCCAAAGGGGTATTCCATACCATGTGATGTCACATCTAGTATAGAAACTGGGGGGAGTGGGGGCTGGGGGAATCGCCGCTTGGGGACTAACTGGGTGTCGATCGGCGGGTGGTGAGCAATTGCACTGCACATCATTTGTACATTACAATCCTTTTATCATTACTGTTGTCATTTTATTAGTGTTACCATTATCATTATTAGTTTCTTCTTTTCTGTTCTATTAAACCGTTCTTATCTCAACCCACGAGTTTTACTTCTTTCCCTGATTTTCTCCCCCATCCCACTGGGTGGTTGGGGGAGAGGGTGAGCAGCTGCGTGGTGCTTAGTTGCTGGCTGGGGTTAAACCACGACACTGCCCTTTCATCCAAAGATGATAAACTCTCCTTTTTTTCCTGAGTCCCAGCAAAAGCTCCCTGTTCAGCCAGGCCGGTCATCTTCCCCAGTGGTTTGTCTTGTGGCGCATGGGAATAGCCTGGTCCTGAGCCTTTAAGATTTCCTTCTTGAAGAATGTCCAGCCTTCCTGGACCCCTTTGCCCTTCAGGACTGTCTCCCAAGGGACTCTCTCAACCAGTGTCCTGAACAGGCCAAAGTTTGCCCTCTGGAAGTCCATAGTGGTGTGAGAGACTGAATTGTTATCTCGAGCTGTTTGTCTCAAAGATTGTTAGGTGTGAGAGACTGGACTGTCATCTCAAGCCATTCATCTCAAGAATTGTGAACTGCTTATCTCGAGCCCTTTGTCTCTGAAATGGCCTGCCTAAGCAGGTGTCATGGTTTAACCCCAGCCAGCAACTAAGCACCACGCAGCTGCTCACTCACTTCCCCCCCACCCAGTGGGATGGGGGAGAAAATCTGGAAAAGAAGTAAAACTCATGGGTTGAGATAAGAACGGTTTAATAGAACAGAAAAGAAGAAACTAATAATGATAATGGTAACACTAATAAAATGACAACAGTAATAATAAAAGGATTGGAATGTACAAATGATGCGCAGTGCAATTGCTCACCACCCGCCGATCGACACCCAGTTAGTCCCCCAGCGGCGATACCCCCCGCCCCCACTCCCCCCAGTTTATGTGACGTCCCATGGTATGGAATACCCCTTTGGCCACTTTGGGTCAGCTGCCCTGGCTGTGTCCTGTGCCAACTTCTTGTGCCCCTCCAGCTTTCTCACTGGCTGGGCATGAGAAGCTGAAAAGTCCTTGACTTTAGACTGAACATTACTTAGCAACAACTGAAAACATCAGTGTTATCAACATTCTTCTCATACTGAACTCAAAACATAGCACTGTACCAGCTACTAGGAAGACAATTAACTCTATCCCAGCTGAAACCAGGACCATGGTACTAGCGGTCTAACTTTAAAATGGTCTTCTCTGTGCTTCCTTACCCCTAAATACTCAGTGGTGAGACAAAGGTCCACACACGTACTGTGGAATCCCACCTACCTCGCTGCAAGGGCACATCGCGCAGGGCACATTCCTGTACTGACTTCAGTAGCGCTCAATGCACTTAAGTCAAGAGAATTAGATGTCTTGTGGCAACACTGAGTTAAACGAACTGACAGTAACCCACCAAGAAAACTAAAATTAAACTATCATCAGAACTAGGACATGCAGCTCTCTACAAACACTGTGCTTAAGCACTTTCTACAATCAGGTCTTTTATTCAGGGGTCTAATTTTAGACATCTAAGTATAAAAATTCTGGCCCATACATTTAACATATAAAGTAAGCTACAAATATAACTGAAAACAGCAAAGTGCATAGAACAGAATTAAGAGGGCCAGTTTCCCAAGGCAGAGGATCACCTGCAAGGCAGTAGCAAATCACTCTTCCAAGGGCTAACCAAGAAGTCCTTCAGAAGAATCCCAAGCCAGTATTGCCTTAAACATGAAGGCACACAAACCTGTCTCTAACCCTTCTGATACTGTAAGATCACCCTAAGAAGTTTCCCCAAAGTAACTTTTATACTATATCTATCATTCTGTTCAAATCAATTCTCTTCGATGCACTGCACTAAGGAAGACTGGCTGAGATACGGCTGGCATCAATGACAGCACCATGAAAACTGAAAAATTACCTCTAAAAGAATTTGAGAAGAAAATGCTCAACACTGTATTTCATATCACTGAGCCTGTGTGGTGGTGCCTTTCTTCCCCCTCTCCAGGCTGATTTATGAACTCGGGAAGTCTCGCTAGGCCTTAGCATAAGTGTAATGAGTCAGGCAGTTAAGCAACCCTTGACTGTGCCAGGAACTCTTACACAGCTAAGACAGGGAGTTATGCTGTGCATCTCAAGGACTCCTGCTGCTTGGTGGAGGCTGGGAACGGGAGTAGAGATAGCCAGTTCTCATAACAACCTGCAGCCAGTTCTTTCTCATAACAACCTTGAGACATTACAGTCCTCCCCTGACAATCTTGGAGCATCCTGTATCTATGCTTTAAGTTATCCTCAGACAGCCTTGGAGCTTTCCTTATCTGCATGTGAAATGGCACCAGCGCAGCTGGGATTCCAGCAATTTGTTGATGACAAAAGTCAATCATCTCCCAAACCTATAAACAGCAGTACTAAGTGAGGCCCTTTGAGCTCTCCTGGACCACAGCGGGCTGTGACCAGCATCTCCCTTTGAGTGGGATGCCTCTCAGAGCGCACAAACTTTCCTGTTTGCAAAAATCGGAGGTCTGTCGCCAAAAGCCAACACGACCTGTAACATGGTTTAGTGGGCATGGATGATGGTTGGACTCGATGATCTTAAAGGTCTTTTCCAACCTAAATGATTCTATGATTCTATGACCTGGGCTGATTCTCTTCGCTCCTTGAGGCTTGACCCTTCGCCCGTTGAGAAAGATGCCGAAGCATTCAAAGTGAATCTTTTCATTGACCTCGAAGGGAATTTTTAACAGGTATACCTCTTTTACTCTCTTATATGCATATCTCTTAGTGTCTTTATGCATGCATGTGTACTAACCTGAATAGTCTATAGTAAGTATATTATAGCAAGTATAAGTTATTACTTTCAAATTTATACTTAAATTACTGTCATGAATCTTATTCAACTGTGAATGAATTTTAGGCTGCTATTATACTCATAATCCCTTTAGATATAAACCGTTGACCAAGTCTGGGACTAGGAGTTGATCCAGCTGCACCTAGTCTCCGACAGGAGTTTAGAAAGCAAGGGGGTCTTCTCTGAACCTCATGACTCAACGGGAGGGTCTCCCTTACCCTTTTTACATTCCCGATCTTTGCACAAATCACAAGAAATTAATTCTAACTCGATTTTTCTTTGTAATATTTCTTTTTACCCTATTACGTTTTTGGTCTCTGTATACATAAGTTTAGTCTGATTCTAACTTAATTTTCCTGACTGCATTTCATCCATGTACTAAGTAATAGAGCGAGCCTTGCCATCGAATTCTGTGAAGTCACATTTTTATATAAATTTCTATTAAATCATTTTTCTATTGCTAATACAATTGAAGGTGATTCTTTAAGCAATCCGAACCCCTCTTCTCTCTCTCATTCCCCCCATGACAGCCTGAAACAGAGCATGCTGTTCTATAATGCTCTTTCAAAGTACTACCATTAAAAAAAAATTAAGATGTATTAATGATAGACAGCAATTTATAACACCAGTGAGCCAGTTAAAAGACAAACACTTAAGCAGCAAAACATCATAGTATACACTAACATGTTAACACCAAAGAACAGGCAACAGTTATATTGGATACTAAAAATGGATGTAATATGATGAAACAGGAAATAAGGGCTGAATATAAAAAAGCTTTCTGATAGCAAACTACAAAAGAAGTCTTCCATGGGAAGCAATGGAAGCCAACTTTCATGCTATTTAGGCTGGACAAAAATGTTTAAAAAAAGATCTGGAAGGAGAAAAATCCTGCAGTGGGAGCAAGGAGGGGAAGATGAAAGGTTTAGTCACACACATAGATTGAGAATGCAAGGATTAGATGAATTACCAAAAGTAAAACTGGAAATTTTGGAGAAGCCCAGAAAATAGGGAGGGGGGCAGAGAAGGAAAAGGGTAGAGAAGTTCTTTGTCTCCAACGTTTCTGATTTTTATATCATTTCTCCAGTTCAATGAGAGAAAGCAACAACCACCAAGTAGAATTAACAACCATGCACAGAGGCAATAAATATGGATTCAAAGTGGAACATCTAATAAGAAAAGAAAGTCTTTCTCTTTCCTACAAATAGAGGATGACGACGATTCAAATGAAAAAAACATAGCAAACAATATTCATAATATACGGTTTCCACAGGCTACAGAAAGCATTGTGAGGTGCTGTATACTGCAGAATTTTATGACCTTTTTTTGGCTAAGTTCATGATTAGGAGATTACATAAGCTGTTTATTACTTGCTGCAGCCTATGGAGTGCAAAAAATGAACTGGTCATTTAATTTACACTAAATTTGTACCAGACAGCAGAAAAAAGCAAAGCAACTCACTGAAGACAGAGCAAGCATTAAAATGCTGCAACTGAGAAAATGGTACCATTTTCCAATATCCTGTTGTATAGATAAAAGAAATAGTTTAGTAAAAGACAATTAGTATAAAAAAGCTCTTGAACTCTGCCTGGACCCATGGATTAATGCCTAGCAACAGAAATGTCTGCATGTGTATTCACATGCACGCATGCATAAGCATAGCAGTTGCGGATGGACAAGGGAAGAGTTTGAGAACGACATAGGGAAGGGAGGAAAAGAATGGCAATTCAGTTTTCATGTTTCCCCAAAGTCTCAACTAGAACTAATCAAAATTAATTCATCTGAATGTCTGTGATGGCCAAAAAATTTAGTCTCACACAGTCTGGCTGTCCAAATGAATGGTGAGGAAAGGGCTCACATCAATCAGCTTCATCTAAGAAGATTGGCACAACTTCAATAGGGATTGACAGAGTTCAGTGCCTGCCAGACTGATGAGCCAAGCACCAAGTTGAAAATGTTCTGACTATTCATGACATTGCAGTCTAGGGCCTTTGAATAATTAATTCAGGAACTAAAGCTTTCAGTTACTGTAAGAAGAATATTTGAGGTAGCTGTTTCTCACCCTTACAGTATATGAAATCCACATCCCACTGCTCCACACTCAAGCCTGCACTGGTACCGTTACTGGAATGCCTTTGACTGCTGCTATACAGGGTCTAATATACACTCCAGTTCCTCCCCTCCCTCAAACAATTTACTTTCCTACAAAAAAATAAATAAAACAATTTAAATGTTCAGTGCCTTGCCTTTGAGAGATTTTGCTAAATGAGCCCTCTTCAAGCCACAAAAGAAATATTTGTCTTAATTGTTACTAATAACGATATCTTTCAGCACTCTCCAAAAATCTCTGACCAACAGCAGGGCCTTCGCACAGCACTGCTAGAAATGTTGCTAGGTAGCATTACACAGGCAGACAATTAACAGCTTAAAAAAGGAAGGTTGATCATTTTATTGCATTATTGTTCAGACAGAAGAAAATTCATTTTCATTAAGATAAGACCTGTCCACTCATTCTCAGCCCTAAATCTGGTTAGAGGAAGGCAAGGTGTTTTCTATATTAATGTATTCCAAATAAACAAAATTGGGTAACACAAATAGGAAACTTGAACAAGTGGCACTGAAGTTAGGGGGCTGCTGCTATACTTTCTTGGGCATGCAGACAGTCACATCGACTGTGTTTAACAGAAAACTTGAAGGATGCAAGACATTGTACAGAAGTCAGACTGAAAAAAAAATCCCTGTTCTAAGCTCTCCCCAACCTAAGTTATCTCACCAATATTGTCCATGTATTTGAACAGAGTACCCAATACAGACTTGGTCCCAAAGCAGTTGCTGTTTCCTTCTTCTAGTGTATGTTGTTTCTCTGTTTAGTTAATGCTGCTCTCTGTAGCATGATAGATACTTTACTAAAGCTGCACAGAAATGCATTTTAAAGGGAAGCAACAAGCTTGACATAAACAGTAGAAGTGAGATCCCAGATAAAGAGCAACAAGGAAAAAAATTATGATTAAAGTTGGGAGAGGTTATTAAATTAACTTCTCCAGTATTTACTTTGCACCCAGCGTGCATTTATTTTTTGAAATTCCACTTGTTCAAAAATAAAGACTTGCATGCTTCTTGCTGGAACAAGACTGTGGCCCATGTAAGAGGAGAAATTTAGCTAGAGTCAGACCTGTGCTGCTTTGATATGAAAGTGAAAAGGCATTTCCTTACTTTTCATGGCCTCTTAAATGGTCTTTTTGTTTTAGAGTAAGTCTCACCTGGCAGAAGACCATTAAGCCCCAAAGCACAGAGGATTCACAATGCAGTGGCATGAAGGGCCCTTATAGGCCACATACAATGAACGCTTAACGGAAATATACCTGGCAACAGAGAATGCAGCAAACTCGCAGGATTCACAAATTACACGATTCTCCAAATTACAATCCATTTGTAAGGGACGCACAAAGACTACAAGGCCTATTATAATCCAAAAGGCATATTTATAGGCTTGTGGCTGTTCACAGCTTTCAATTTAGATTTAGAAAGTTTCAGTTTCGCTCTTGTTGTGAATAAAATATTCCATATAGAGACCTTTTTCTTCTCCTTAGCACTGGGAAGTATGACCTTTAGGATATTCTGGCTTAGTTCAAGTGATTTGGCTGCATTTCTCCCTTCCCTCATTCCTTCTCAATTGAAGGTTATATAATTCATCTTCATCTGCAAAGCCTAGGGAAACCTACAGGTAGAAAACAATGTAGTAATCTATCACAAAGCAACAACGGGTAAAGAACTATTTATTTCCTCTTAAATACATACTTTCTAAACAAGTGGTCTGCAGCAGTTTCTTGTGGGCAGAAAGACCTCTTAAGGGTCTGCAATTCCAGTACCTAATTCAGAAATCAACTTAAAAAATCAGAGCAACAGTTATTCCAGCATAGAAGGACATGCACAAGACACTCAAGGAAACAAAAAGACTGCTAATTTAAACTGCGTTACTGAGATCGAGCAAGTCTGGATGCAAATGACTAAAGCAAAGTCATCCCATCAAAAATGTCTATACACAAACCTGTACTTGTTTCATTTCAGTCATACATAGGGTGACACCTTCCATTAAACTGCTAACAGTTGACATGGAGAGGAGACTTTTAAAATCTTTACTCCCTTCTTCTACACTGCTGTGCACTTCAGCCTCCCTGGCTCTTGGCACAGCCACCTCTATGAAAGCTATAGAAGTATTGCAAATTGACTAACAAGATTAGCAAATCTGTGCCTGACTTGTTCAATAAGGTGTTGATGCATGCAGATATATTTGCCGAAATTACTTCAAGAGGCATCAAATCTCACCGGAGCCCCTTCTATTTTCAGTCCCTCATCCCTAAACCTTTCTAACCTGTATATAACAAAAAAAAGGAGCTGAAAAGGAAGGAGAGGAGATAATGATGCCCGCCGCGAAGGCAGTGCCTCCCCCAGCCCCTGCACACGCAATCAGCACCAGCTGTAGGCCAATTAAACGCAGCTGCTCACAGCTGTTCACAGAAATGACTAACACAAAAGAAATTCACACTTCAGAACTGCAATATTTAAAAGCTTTGAGGTGGAACCAAGAAAGATAAAAGCCTGAATTAAGTTTATTGCCACCTTGTGCTTCACTCTAATGCAGGTTTTGAACAGGGCCTCCCATTGGTATTAAAAGTTGGATGAACATCTGCATTTAAAATACAGGAAACCTAGCACGTGAAGTGCTTTTAAAACGTCAGTTGCCATAGTAGATAGGGGGCTTTAGTATATGTTCATTTATTATTATAGTTGTATGGCAATATGGTAAAATATATTTGCCAAGTGGGCAATACAAGCTTGACTCTAAGTCAACATAATATGCTAGATTGCTTAGATTTTCATAACTATTTTTGGTGCTTATTTTCCCTAAACATAACTCTAATTTCCCAAAATCACAATTTCTTTAATTTTTAATGAGAACAAAACCATGGTAAGATCTTATCACACTCTCTTATGTTCAGATTAAAAACCACAAGAGGGGAGAAAAAGGAAAAGAGAGGCAGCCCCCTGACAACTCTCCATGTTCTCTTAAGTGGTCAAATGACAGGAACTATCCAGTAAGTGAATTCCTTCCCTCTCTCTACAGAGGAGCAAACAAAGTATCTGTAAAATTAATTTCTCTTTATGGTCCTATACCAAATAGATGTATACAAATTAACATCCGAATGTCTTTAATTCCCATGATATGTCTATTAAGCAGCAATTCTCCATAAGGCTGTTTAGCTATCCAAACAGCAGCCTAAAATTATTATCTCTATAAGCTTTCCATAACTTATCACTCAGTTCCTATGAAAAGCCATTAATTTTGGCCTCTCTCTATCTTAGTCTCACAGGAAATATTTTGCAAAGGGATGTAATAAAAATGTGATTTCTGCCATCATTTCATTAAAATTCCCTGTTAAATTTCTATCTGAACATATATAATATAAAAAAAATCAGGGCTGTTCCTTATGATACAGACTTTAAAAAATAATGAAGACCATTTCTTACAAGTAAGAATACTGTTCATTTTTCATTCTTATTAAAATTTAATCTGGAAGTTGTTTAAAAATGTTTAATTACATTTCAACATCTTAAGAAGGGGAAAGATTTAACAAGCTCATGAGCAGGAATGCTGTCACTCATCTGTCTCTTCCACTGATATCTCAACAGTAAATCACTCAACCTATCTACGACTCGATACCCATTTGCAACAGTTTACTACTTACTCATCTCATGAAAGCACTGTGAGACAATGTTTTCTGAAGAGCTTCAGCTCCATAGGTAGAGTATGATAGAGAACAGAGGAGCAAACCACTTTCTCTACTTCACAGTATCTTTGAAGTTTTGGGAGAGGGTTTTTGGAGGTTTTGTTTGGGGTTGGGATTTTTGGTGTGGGGTTTTTTGTTTTGATTTGGGTTTTTTTGGGGGGAGTGGGTATTGTTGCAGGATGTAAGCAAGATGAAATCAGTGCAGAAAATTGAGGTCAATACACCATAAAAAACACATTAAAAAGCCACTGAGTCTCCAATATGAGACCATTCTTAGCAACCACTCTACCGAGATGCAAACCGGAGCTGCCTTTTTGAAACTGGAGAGCCAAGTTGTGTAGAAGCATAGCCTAGTTCTTACAAGTGGAAACCAGGCAGCTGTCCCCATAGTCTTTCATAGCAACACCAGGTTATTTCACATTTTAAGAGCTTTTGTCGTGGTTTAATCCCAGCCAGCAACTAAGCACCACGCAGCCGCTCACCCGCTCCCCCCCACCCAGTGGGATGGGGGAGAAAATCGGGAAAAGAAGTAAAACTCGTGGGTTGAGATAAGAATGGTTTAATAGAACAGAAAAGAAGAAACTAATAATGATAATGATAACATTAATAAAATGACAACAGTAATGATAAAAGGATTGGAATGTACAAATGATGCGCAGTGCAATTGCTTACCACCCGCCGATCGACACCCCGTTAATCCCCGAGCAGCGATAACCCCCCCACCACTCCCCCCAGTTTATGTGACGTCCCATGGTATGGAATACCCCGTTGGCCACTTTGGGTCAGCTGCCCCGGCTGTGTCCTGTGCCAGCTTCTTGTGCCCCTCCAGCTTTCTCACTGGCTGGGCTTGAGAAGCTGAAAAATCCTTGACTTTAGATTAAACATTACTTAGCAACAACTGAAAACATCAGTGTTATCAACATTCTTCTCATACTGAACTCAAAACATAGCACTATACCAGCTACTAGGAAGACAATTAACTCTATCCCAGCTGAAACCAGGACAGTATCCACCCCTTATTCTATACCATTGACGTCATGCTCAGTTCCCATACCTTTAGTTACATCCTGGTCAATCATCATCACCTTTCCATCTTTTTGGGACATATGAACAGTGATATATATATACATGTATATGTGTATACACACACAGAGATATCATTCCTTTAGTTTATGGGTCATGTTCATAAAATGTTCGTTGAGTTCATTTAGGTCCCGGCTCTGGGCTCCATCTGTCATAACAGTCTTTCTGGGCAGGAGGGATGGTGCGAAGTCCTCTCAGTCGGTAGAGCAGGATTGGGCTTCAGTGCGGTGTGACGAGCAGGTGACATTGGACGCAGCAGGAGGATGGTGTGCACTGTTGGATTGTTGCATGCTGGAGTCAGTTCTGGTTCCATCACTACTGTGCTTTGCTCAGTTTTATCACAGTTCATTCTTGCTTGATCTAAGTGATTCTTACTATAGTACTATGGATATAGCATGTAACAATTATAGTAATGATAACATACAGTAGCAGGGTTATATAGCAACTAATATCATACAGGTTAATTCTGGCTATTCTCACCTAAAATCAAATCCTCTTGAGGCACACATCAGACTTCCCCATCTTTTCGCATCACCCACCAAGTGCACCCAGGCCCTTGAGCAAAAGCAATCCCACAAATGGGTTTACCTTTGCCTGAGGCAGGAGTAACCCAGACTGTCTTCCCTAACATATTTTTTTATGTGCACTACAGGGACTTTATCCCCTTCTACAGTATGTAAAAATTCTGACTGGGCAGGGCCACCCCGATTGGCAGATCCTCTGGTGTTGACTAACCAGGTGGCTTTTGCTAAATGTGTATCCCAATGTTTGAAAGTTCCACCCCCCATTGCTCTCAGTGTAGTCTTTAACAGTCCATTGTATGGCTCAATTTTCCCAGAGGCTGGTGCATGATAGGGGATATGATACACCCACTCAATGCCATGCTCTTTGGCCCAGGTGTCTATGAGGTTGTTTCGGAAATGAGTCCCGTTGTCTGATTCAATTCTTTCTGGGGTGCCATGTGTGATGGTCTGACAAATTATAGTCAATGTCTCAAACATTCGTTAAAGAACTTTGGTGGAGAAAACAGCCTCTGTAAAAACGCTGGAGTTTTGTGAACAGGACAATGTGGCCGGAGGAGAGGGCCCCACGGAGGGTGGGAACGCACTTCTCCAAAGCCCCAATTCCTTATCTTAAGTGACCAGGAGAAGGAACACAATATATGCCTTCCTGGAGGAAGAAGGCCCCACGGAAGTCGGGACTGTGCTTCTATCTTAAGCAGTCATGCCAGCAGGAAAAGAGAGGCAACTCCACAATGAACCCCCCCCCAAGCTCACTGACCGATTCCAGTGAACCCCAGGAGTGGGAACTGCACATGTCGAGACCATCAACTAACACACTATAAAAGAAGGGAGAACGAGTTCTCAGTGCGCGCCCTCCGGAACTGGATCTCTACGCTGGCTGGACCAACGCTGGACCCAGGACTGGTGAAATCCTTTCTCTCTTTCTTTCTCTCTTTCTTTCTCTCCCTCTTTTCCTCCTCTCTTTTCCACAGTCCCTACACCTCATCCTTTTAAACATAAACCGTTGACCAAGTCTGAGACTAGGAGTGGATCTAGCCGCCCCTGGGCTCCTCTTTGAGAAGGAGTCCAGAAAGCAAGGGGGTCTGCTCTGAACCTCGTGACTCAACGGGAGGGATCTCCTTCTGACACAGTTTCATGTTCCTTTTTCCATTTCTTTTTCTACACCTCCCTTCTCTTCTCTAACAGCGGCTTAATGACATGCTGCAAGGTTCGTATTGATAAGTTCATGTGTACTTGGACAAAGTTAGCTAGGTTGAATAAATGTTGATTGTTGTTTGAACTCCCCTGGTGTCGTTTCACCTTAATTCTGACAAAGGAAATCCACGAACCTGAGTCGCTCCAACCTTGGGACGCGACACCATGTCGCCACAAGACCAGCTTTTCAAGGCCCAGGATAGTGTTCCGGGCAGTGGCATGGGGCACAGAATATGTTTCCAGCCATCCGGTGGTTGCTTCCACCATTGTAAGCACATAGCGCTTGCCTTGGCGAGTTTGTGGGAGTGTGATATAGTCAATCTGCCAGGCTTCCCCATATTGATATTTCAGCCATCGCCCTCCATACCACAGGGGCTTTAACCACTTGGCTTGCTTAATTGCAGCACATGTTTCACATTCATGGATAACCTGTGCGATAGTGTCCATGGTCAAGTCCACCCCTCGATCATGAGCCCATCTATATGTTGCATCTCTTCCCTGATGGCCTGAGGTATCATGGGCCCACCAAGCCATAAATAGCTCACCCTTATGTTGCCAGTCCAGGTCCACCTGAGCCACTTCAATCTTGGCAGCCTGATCCACCTGTTGGTTATTTTGATGTTCTTCAGTGGCCCGACTCTTGGGTACATGAGCATCTACGTGATGTACTTTTACAACCAGATTCTCTAGCCGGGACGCAATATCTTGCCACAGTGCGGCAGCCCAAATGGGTTTACCTCTGCGCTGCCAGTTGCTCTGCTTCCATTGCTGTAACCACCCCCACAGGGCATTTGCCACCATCCATGAGTCAGGATAGAGATAGACCACTGGGCACTTTTCTCTTTCAGCAATATCTAACACTAGCTAGATGGCTTTCACCTCTGCAAACTGACTCGATTCACCTTCTCCTTCCGCAGTTTCTGTGACTTGTCATATAGAACTCCATACAGCAGCCTTCCACCTCCGATGCTTTCCCACAATGCGACAGGATCCATCAGTGAACAGGGCATATTGCCTCTCATTTTCTGGCAGTTTATTATACAGTGGGGCCTCTTCAGCACGTATCACCTCCTCCTCTGGCGACATTCCAAAATCTTTGCCTTCTGGCCAGTCGGTGATCACTTCCACAATTCCTGGGCGACTGGGTTTTCCTATGCAAGCTCGTTGTGTGATCAGTGCGACCCACTTACTCCATGTGGCATCAGTTGCATGATGTGTAGAGGAGACCCTCCCTTTGAACATCCAGCCCAGCACTGGCAGTCAGGGTGCTAAGAGGAGCTGTGTTTCAGTACCAACCACTTCTGAGGCAGCTCAAACTCCTTCATATGCTGCCAATATCTCTTTTTCAGTTGGAGTATAGCGGGCCTCGGATCCTCTGTATCCCCGACTCCAAAACCCCAGGGGTTGGCCTCGGGTCTCCCCAGGTGCTTTCTGCCAGAGGCTCCAGGCAGGGCCATTCTCCCCGGCTGCAGTATAAAGCACATTTTTAACATCTTGTCCTGCCCGGACTGGTCAAAGGGCTACTGCATGAACAATCTCCCACTTAATTTGTTCAAAGGCTTGTTGTTGCTCAGGGCCCCATTTAAAATCATTCTTATTCCATGTCACTTGATAGAGAGGGCTTACAATCAGACTGTAATTTGGAATATGCATTCTCCAGAAACCCGCAACACCTAAGAAGGCCTGTGTTTCCTTTTTATTAGTCGGTGGAGACATAGCTGCTATTTTGTTGATCAAATCCATTGGGATCTGATGGCATCCATCTTGCCATTTTATTCCAAAAAACTGGATATCCTGTGCGGGTCCCTTGACCTTACTTTCTTTTATGGCAAAACCAGCCTTCAAAAGGATTTGGATTATTTTCTTCCCTTTCTCAAAGACTTCTTCTGCCGTGTTGCCCCATACGATGATTTCATCAATGTATTGCAGGTGTTCCGGAGCTTCACCTTTTTCCAGTGCAGTCTGGATTAGTCCATGGCAAATGGTGGGGCTGTGTTTCCACCCCTGGGGCAATCGATTCCAAGTGTACTGGACACCCCTCCAAGTAAAGGCAAATTGTGGACGACACTCTGCTGCCAGAGGGATTGAGAAAAATGCATTAGCAATGTCAATTGTGGCATACCACTTGGCTGCCTTTGACTCTAGTTCGTATTGAAGTTCTAGCATATCTGGAACGGCAGCACTCAGTGGTGACGTAACTTCATTCAGGCCATGATAGTCAACTGTTAGTCTCCACTCCCCATTAGACTTTCGCACTGGCCATATGGGACTATTAAAGGGTGAGCGAGTTTTGCTGATCACTCCTTGGCTCTCCAGTTGGCAAATCAACTTGTGGATGGGAATCAGAGAGTCTCGGTTGGTGCGATATTGCTGCCGGTGCACCGTCGTGGTAGCAATTGGCACCTGTTGTTCTTCAACCCTCAGCAACCCCACAACCGAAGGGTCTTGGGAGAGACCAGGCAGGGTAGACAGCTGTTCAATTTCCTCCGTCTCCAATGCAGCTATACCAAAAGCCCAACGGTACCCCTTTGGGTCCTTAAAATACCCTCTCCTGAGATAGTCTATGCCAAGGATACACGGAGCCTCTGGACCAGTCACAATGGGGTGTTTCTGCCATTCATTCCTGGTTAGACTCATTTCAGCTTCCAATACAGTTAACTCTTGGGATCCCCCTGTCACACCAGAAATGCAGATGGGTTCTGCCCCTTTATAACTTGATGGCATTAGAGTACACTGTGCACTGGTGTCTACTAGAGCCTTATACTCCTGTGGGTCTAATGTGCCAGGCCATCGAATCCACACAGTCCAATAGACCCGGTTATCCCTTTTCTCCACCTGGCTGGAGGCAGGGCCCCTCTAATTCTGGTCAGAGTATCCAGTACTCACTTCTCGTAAAACTGGCTCAGAAGTCCCTTCAAGAGGATCAGAAATAAGATCAGCCCTTCTACTCTGTTTGGAAACTGGAGCGGCATTTTTCCTGGTAGAATCCCCTTTTGTGGTGGTTTTTCCTTGCAACTCACGTACCCGTGCATTTAGGACTGAGGTAGGTTTTCCATCCCATTTCCTCATGTCCTCTCCGTGGTCACATAGGTAGAACCACAAGGCACCTCGCGGTGTGTACCTTCTATATTCTCTCTCTTGGGCAGAGGAACGCTCACTCCTAATAGCTGAGACATTGGTCCTTACAGGTGGGGAATAGGACATATCCTCTTTGAATTGCTGGAAATCCTCAGTCAGCTTCTCCACAGCCGAAATGCAGGCTTGTAGGGAGGAGGAGAGATTTTCTTCGTATTGCCGGAGTTGGCGAGCCACTTCATCCACTGTCGGTGCCTCTTCGTCTTTCCAGGTCATTATCGCCAGTGAGTTGGCATAGGACAATGGTGCGCTCCGTACAAACTTCCGCCACATGGGTCATGTGCATTGGACTTCATCTGGATCTTTGGGTAATTGTGGGTTGTCTGGGTCATAATGAATCGTCTCTAGCACGGCTAATTCCCTCAGATATTGGATACCTCTTTCCATGGTGGTCCACTTGCTTGATTGACATATAACATCTTCCTTAAAGGGGTACCTTTCCTTCACACTTGACAGGAGTCGCCTCCAGAGGCTGATGGCTTGTGTCCCTTTTCCAATTGCCTTGTCAATACCACCTTCCCTAGCAAGCGATCCCAGCTGCTTGGCTTCCCTACTTTTTAATTCCAAGCTATTCGCGCCATTGTCCCAGCATCGGAGGAGCCAGGTGATAATATGCTCACCTATACGGCAGCCGAAATCTTTTCGCATATCCCGCAGCTCACTCAAGGATAGGGACCGGGTTATTACCTCTGGTTCTGCCTCTTCCTTCTGTTCCCGTGATGACCCTGGTTCACCTTCATCCTTCGCTAAGCGAGCTGATTTTTTTGTATATTTCTTCTTCTGTACAGGGCAACTGATATTGGTGCAGGTTGGTCTGCTGGTTCAGTTGCAGTACTGCTCGCTGGGTTTTGGATAACCACAGTGTCTGTCGCCAAGGTTTGGGTGACCGCAGTGCTCATCATTTTGTTGTTAGGTCCAGAGACCTTCTCTTCCCCTTGAGTGGTATTGAACAGGGCTCGATAGGCATGGGCAAGGCCCCAGCACGTTGCAGTGATTTTTTATCTCTCTGGATCTGCCAGGGTGACAGCACACCTTTTCCAAATATTTTACTAGTTCTTCCAGATTCTGCACTTGTTCAGGGGTCAATTTCCAAAACACTGGAGGTGCCCACTTTTCTAGGTACTTGCCCATACTACCCCACACACCCTGCCACTCATAATTATCCAGCCTCAGGGCAGATCTCTGGGTGATCTTCTTAAATAGTTGTTTAACCTTAAACAAGAGCTGAACCACATTCAGGAGCATGCTAATTCCCAGCAATAGGCCTAGGACCGTGCTGGTCTCAACATCCCAAGAGGATTCAAATTTTCCAAAATTCTCATACACCATTGTAACTGGACTGAAGGAGAAAGGAGAGGGGAAGAAAGGTACCCCGCTCATAGACTGGCTTTCCAAGGAGGAAAGGTAAATGGTGTAATTATTAATAGTTTCCCACAGATGGCTCCCGGAGTATAGAGGTGACAATGCTGAGTGCAAATACCAGATTAATCCCACAACCGATGACTTTATCATATCATAAACCAGTGTTACACAATACATCAAAACAAAAACCTTAATCCACCTCCCACGGATGATAAGCAGCAGCACAGGGACTACATACAGCAAGCGAGGTGATACATAACAGAACTTTAAAAACCAGAGCAACAACTCTAAGAACACATAAATCAACATAGTGACCAGCGACTATTAGACCAATATAAGGAATACTTGTAACAAATTTGTTTTAACAAGCTCTGGCCAGGTTTGTCATTATCTCAACCCTTCATGCCCCACATTGGGTGCCAAAAAGGACTGTCGTGGTTTAACCCCAGCCAGCAACTAAGCACCATGCAGCCGCTCACCCGCTCCCCCCCACCCAGTGGGATGGGGGAGAAAATCGGGAAAAGAAGTAAAACTCGTGGGTTGAGATAAGAATGGTTTAATAGAACAGAAAAGAAGAAACTAATAATGATAATGATAACACTAATAAAATGACAACAGTAATGATAAAAGGATTGGAATGTACAAATGATGCACAGTGTAATTGCTTACCACCCGCCGATCGACACCCTGTTAATCCCCAAGCGGCGATAACCCCCCCCCACTCCCCCCAGTTTATGTGACGTCCCATGGTATGGAATACCCCTTTGGCCACTTTGGGTCAGCTGCCCTGGCTGTGTCCTGTGCCAGCTTCTTGTGCCCCTCCAGCTTTCTCACTGGCTGGGCTTGAGAAGCTGAAAAGTCCTTGACTTTAGACTAAACATTACTTAGCAACAACTGAAAACGTCAGTGTTATCAACATTCTTCTCATACTGAACTCAAAACATAGCACTGTACCAGCTACTAGGAAGACAATTAACTCTATCCCAGCTGAAACCAGGACCATGGTACTAGCGGTCTAACTTTAAAATGGTCTTCTCTGTGCTTCCTTACCCCTAAATACTCAGTGGTGAGACAAAGGTCCACACACGTACTGTGGAATCCCACCTACCTCGCTGCAAGGGCACATCGCGCAGGGCACATTCCTGTACTGACTTCAGTAGCGCTCAATGCACTTAAGTCAAGAGAATTAGATGTCTTGTGGCAACACTGAGTTAAACGAACTGACAGTAACCCACCAAGAAAACTAAAATTAAACTATCAGAACTAGGACATGCAGCTCTCTACAAACACTGTGCTTAAGCACTTTCTACAATCAGGTCTTTTATTCAGGGGTCTAATTTTAGACATCTAAGTATAAAAATTCTGGCCCATACATTTAATGGAAGCGCACGATTGCCAAGCTGAGAATGTTAAAACTAATTTTAATTTTTTTTTGCGTACTTCTTTTTCACACAATTTCTGCAACTGAATAGAAAAATATCTGTGATATTTTCTGGACCATATTCACAATACTCATTTTAGTCATTGCATTTTGTGCAGTTATAAAGCCTACTCCAATGAATTGGAGCTTTTTCATTATTGCCAGTGAGACCAAAATTTCATTCTCTGCAATCAAAGTACTTGCTGGTAAATTTTTTCAGTCCTGAAAATATTTCTATTAAAATTTATGTTAATATGTTGTGATCTGCACACATCCTAAATTAGAAACTAAAACTTCCCTGAAAGTCTTCCTTTTAGATCTTTTTATTCAATTATCATCCGGCTATTTTGCCACAGGCAAGTCTTTGAATTTTCTTCCTCACATAAATGGTTTCATAACAGGGATATATTGATTTAAACTAGTTTCATTACTACTAATGTTCTGCTAAATTTTAAAGACAATGCAATATTGAACAGAATAATGTGTTCTGTCAATAAGCATGCTGTTGAAATACTGAGCAGATTTATTGCATTTGGATGTTCAAATAAACACTAAGATCATTTTCTATAAATCATCTCCTGCCTAAAAAGATGACTGAAATGGGATTTGATTTTTAAAAAAAGTAATAAAAACTAGTTTGAAAAATTAACCAATGGATTTTAATCAAAAAGAGTATTCTCTAATCAGACATGTTTGGGCCTTGTTTAAAGCAGTGCTTATTCTCACAGGTACAAAGGACCTTTAAAGGCACTGGTTGTAGCAACAGTTTGAGGAAAGAAGTTTAAAAAGAGATTCAAGCTCTGTTTTGTAAATGAAATAAAGCAGAGATGGCAAAACTTTAAGTCCACACTGCACAGCGCTTGGCCCTTGCATGCATACTTAAGCTGGCTCAGGAACCAGGAGCTAAGTATCCATGTCAGTGCAGTATCTGCTTGAGCCTGCTAATTAAGCTTGCTGAGAAGAACTAATTACTGATGCAGCTCTACTGCTTCTGGGAGCTGAGCTAATACCACTATGTGGTATAACATATCAGCCCATTTGGAGCAGGCTCAGGTACCTGACCAATACAGGGCACAAGCATGCCCTTAAGTAATTCATTTCTGATATCAAACAACAAATAAAGATTCTTTTTCTTCAGCAGTGACCCAGCATGTGATCTTCCACAGGCCCCCTCCTCCATGCCTCATCTGCCACATATGGAAAATGCTCTCGCAAGAGTGCATGAGCAGGAAAGGACTTATTGAAAGACAGGAAAATAAGCACCTTCTGATCACTAGTGTAACTGCAACCGAGGGTTTGCATACACTGAAATCTTCTTCATTAACTCTGCAACAATGCATCCTCATTTCCTGCATTTTTGATTGACACAAATATTGTACTAAGTGCTCAGGTTAAAAGAGAACGCTTTAAGCCATTTTCCAGCACAGATTTCAGCTGCCATAAAACATTTGCTTCCTATCTTGCTCTAACAGCTCTCCATAAGAATACTGCTAAAATTACATGAGAATCCAAGCTGAGGGAAAAAAGCAAGATTGTAATCAGAATAGCAAGCCCTGCTAGGGATAACGACTACTGGTTACTACTGCTAGAAGATAACAGTGAGGCAGGCACAGAGCACCGCTGTGCACTCAGCAAGCTCATATGGCAATATGCTTTTGTGGTCACCCTGTCTTTCCATCTCTGCTATCATCACTAAATATTTTCTTTCCTTTCTCTGTTGCCTGTACCCCAAACTGTAAGCTTTACAGGACAGGAACTGTGTTTTATTTACATGTGCAGCATCTGCCTAAATGACTTCAAGATTGACGATTGTGGTCCCTCCATTTCCCAGCATCTCTGCAATGACACAAATAAACCAGAAAATCTCTGAATTTTGTTTCTAGTTTATTACAGCAGTTCACAAACCCTGGCCGTTCTCCTGGTAGTTTGTACGTATTTCCAGGCTCAGGACCCTGTTGCCCTGAACAGCACCATGCTTAGCAGCAGAACACCACAGGCTCCTTTGCCAAAGTGCTAGATGTCACTGCCTGACTGCCTAGTACAGAGCCCATATAATGGTGCAAGCATCAAGCTGTGCTTCTGCAAAATCACAGTGTGGGCCAGAAGGCTCTATCTTCCTTTAATATTCATGCTATACCTGAAAGAATGGAGCTTGGGCTTCTAAGCACTATCACAATATAAACAACTACAATAATTTTTTACAACCTGCCATTTCTGCTTGCACACACTGTATGGCCTACAAAAGGTTATGCATATAAAATTCTTAGGTTACAGTTATTATCTTGTTAGAAAGAGCATTTTAAGAGTGCTTGAGGAATGAAAGGACTTCTTTTTATTAATATTTCAGTGAAACTATGAGTGTGTAGTACTTGCTTCTGATGTAGGAAAAACTAATTTCAGTTTAGTAATCCAGCATAACTACATTCTCAAATCCCAACATGCCTCCAAAATCTTAAAGACATAAAACTGGGCCATGGTCAAACTCTAACCCAACCTTCACTACCTCAGCAGATCTTCCACCACCTAAACAAGCTCTCTAATTACAGCTACGTGGAAATCTCTGCCTGTCAGATATTAAATCTTTATAATCCCGATACTGATTAAGTGTATTTTAAAACGTTCCTAACAATTATTGTCATTATGGAGGACCTGTCATTGACCTGTGCTGCAAACTTTCTACTGTTCTTCCAATCATTTTACTCCCCACCCACATCCCCTCTACAGCCTACCACAAAAGCATAAAAGCCTTTTTTTTATTAAATGCTCTCATTTTCGATAGGCAGCTGAATGTGGCAAACTCATGACACCCACTGTGTAGGAAAGGCATATACTTACCCTCACTTACAAAGTAAATGTCAGAGTTTCTTTCAAGTTTGAGAGAAATATCAACTTTGGATCTCCACAAAGCCCTCTTACCAACATTACGTGTACTTACAGATAATCTTCACAATGCTTATCAGAGAAAATTACCCTCTCAAGAAACAATAACCTGGATTAATTCTTCTTCTCCTGGGAGTTTCTACTGAGATATCATTATCATGGTCCATAAATATCATCAACAGAGCATGGCTACGTCATCTCCCCGTCCCTCCACTTGAACACATCTCCTGTTTCTACCCTTTGTCTTTTTCTCATTCTAGTCTTATATTCCCATTTCCCCCACTTACTGTTAGTCTCCAGATAATGACTTCTGTAACAAACAAGTTGCAACAAGTGTTCTAGGTAAACATTATGTAAATGTCAGAGGTCTTCTGCTTATCTTCAATCATTCTCTATCTATATTGGCTTATCGAGTAAATTATTTGCCAACTACTATTAGCCCTCTTCTCACTCATGTCTTAAAACAAGCTTTAAAAATTAAGTTAATAAAAGAAATGAGGATTAAGCACCTCAGATCTCACTAACATACTGAGTCTTTAGCAAGTCACTGAAGATTCTTCCATGTACTCTTCTTTAAGGGGGACACCCCTTTCAGCCAGCATGCTTCAGGATTACTTCCCCTGCTCCTACCCTCTCTGAACAACTGATTGGAACAATGATGGAGTGGACCTTACCAAGTACTCACTGGTCATTAGCTCACTACCTAGCCAGCACCACTACCTGGTGCTAATACTTTGATTTCCATGAACAGGCACAATTCAGGCACATTACTGCACAATCGGTTTGCTGAGATGTGAAAACTCAGGTTCTCACCTGAGGTTCTTGGGCTTATTTCTGACCAAAAGGAAAAGCATCATTCAAAAGCAGCAATCATCTGAGGAGACTAACAACCCCGTTGGCATTTAAATGGTCTGCCATTTTGCATGAGCACTTCTTATGGCTATTTTATATCTCATAAGTAGAAAAAAATTAGCAGACTCGATTCACCACTCTTACTCCAGCACAACTGTGCTTATTTCAAGAGGGCTTTGGTGCAAAGGAGTAATGCCATTATGAATCATGACAATGCTTTGTACTTGTGGTTTTCATGCACAGAACTTGAAAAGCTTTACAAGCGTTGGTGGGAAGCACTGTTAACCTCACTGTACAAATAGTGAACTTAGGCACAGAAAGCTGAAGTAATTATCCAAAGGTCACAGAGTGAGTCAGTAGCAGATGCAGGAACCCACTTAAGATTCACTCCCAAATTCTCTAATGGAGCATCCCCCCGTTACTGCAATGAAGTTTTAAGTGTAAATCAATAATTGAGGTCACTGAAAATTTTCTGCACGCAGACTGTAGTGCATGTAGTGCATTTTCCCTCTAGGAAAGCACTGACAAAAAGGAAGGTGCGTCATGATTTTTTCAGTGGTCCTTACATAAGGAGAGAACATTCAAGGAGGAGGTGAGAAGAGAGGATGCTTGCTCAGGAAACCCCATAACAGGGCTGCAGTGACAAATCATTACTCCCAGAACACTGCTCAAGTAAATGTAATGCTGCCATTTTCCAAATGCTGGGTAAGAAAACCTTTCACACATACAATATTTAAAACTGTGAATTACCTTCAAGAATGTATCCAAACATCTAACAGTATCAAGTCATGCTAATGGTTATCTGTTTATAGGTCAGAAGGGCAGTAAATTATTGCAATGGAATAAAGCCTACATTGTATCTAGTTGTGCTGTTTAACAGGTGATAGTGAAAAGTAGGTGATGCATGGAAACTTCAAGTTTTTATAGTTCCTGCCTCAATCTGTATTCACTTATATAAAGATGTCACATTTTTAAACATTTAAAAAAGTCAAATTGTCTGGAGAATAGATTCATATAAAATATATTTTCAGAAACCAATATTTAGCCTACTGCTATCAGAGTTGATTGCTTTTATGTATAAGCTTTATTCAAGTTTCTACAGGTTTGAAAATACAAAGACCGACATTTCAGATCCCATACTCAAGCGTGTCATTAACCAGAAATTGAAATGGGAACATTTCCACTTTCTCAGAAATACTCAGTTTGTTAGGGTGATAACTGCACTAACTGCTTTTGGGTTTCTGTGAAGCTACTAAATATGACTCTACTTCAGCACAGACAGGAAGGAGGAGTCACAATGGCAAAGGAAAAATCCTGAATTGGTGCCTTACCCAGCACAATATGCCCTGAGAATTTAATAGTTTCAAAGCTCTGCCAAAATAGCTATTTGTAAGTGGCTAATGGCAAAAATGTTTTATTCTGTTTATGTCAAAGACATGTTTGTCAGGCACTGGACAGCCAGACAAATCAGGGTCTAATTAGTTCAGTCAAATTCCTCAGTTTTATCCTTTCAGTCTACATTGAGTTATTAAAGCATCAGAAATAAAATGCTACTGAGACAGCAATAAGGGAAATAAGATGTCAGAACTCTATTAACAATGGCATTTTCAGGAAGCAATGTAAACAGAAAAACAAATTTATGCAAGAAATATATATCAGTAAGCAATATTCAATACAATCATCCTACATTTATCTTTAAAGCACCTTTCATCTCCAAATGATTTAAAAAAAATAAAAATGCTTCAACACATCGACATCGTGACTTCTTTGGAACAGTGACCATCATTCAGATTTGGGTCTGTGCTGTGCCTATTTAGTACAAGAGGATATTGGTCCCCAACCCAAATACTACAGTTGTACAAATAACAGTATGTGAGTAATAATTTATTCCACCCTTGACATTTAGCTAGCTCAGAAAGAATGTGTGACAGTTAAGCAGTTGTAAGAAAAAGAACCAGAAAATGCCACATTCAACTGAAATGACAGGAAATATTTAGGTAGACAGAATGTAATAAATTTGGCAGACTTATGGGAGTTTAATTGTCCCTTTATGAAAAGGGATAAATACATGTAAAAACCATAACTGTGAGGACCAGTTTCTAGGAGGAACAGCTTTCTGTTAGGGGTGTCTAAATCTTCATTACTTGAATATGACCATCACAGAAAGGAAATTTTCTCATCCCACAGCGGTGATGGTTGTGTTGGTGGCAGCACCTCCCAGCTCTGTGCCAGGCTTTGTGCAGGCACCAAGAGGACAGTGGCCTCTGGCCCCAGAGGGGCTGTCACATGTACCAGCAACTTCCTGGTCTTACACTGGCTCACATTTGCTAGCACAGATAGTGAGATGTTTCCTACTTCGGACAGCATCTGCCACCCAAATAACTGAATCTCATTTGCTCCCAGAAGACAGTAGGATGCACTTTTTTCTCCCCCCACTGCTGTGAAATAGCTCATCTACCATGATGGCTGGAAAGTCCCACTGTAGCTCTCTCTCAAGTGTCTCGAGTCTTCCTGTCTATTGAACCATAATACAGAAAGTTTCTTTCACTAACACAGAGGAAAAAACTTGGTAACTTCATCAGCACCTTCACTAGGTAAGGAGAGATTTTTTTTCCTGGGCTTTTGTTTGTTTGTTCAAAAAACAACCAGCTCCCCACAGTGTTTCTGACATTTCAAAACATCTCCATAATATCCTTAAACTCTTTCTTACTAGTTTATTATAACAGAAGTATTCACCTCTTATTTCAATCTATTCACTTTCTCCTATTAGGAAAAAAGTTAAAAGGGCATAATGAACATCTCCATTTTTGCCAGGTCTGTTCAGCAGCCTGCCACCTGGAATATGCTCCCACACAGAAGTTTAGACTCATGGATCCAAAAGGTTGAAGACAAATTAAAAGTAATACTTACAATATTTACTAATTTTAAACACAAGGGATTACTTCAACATGTAAACAGCTTTAATGATATGTCTGAAAAATCAACAAGCCACACCAAGAAAAACATGGTCTTACTTATTACTTAGGATTATACACTTTTGTGTTCAGCATTGATCATCTTAGTGATGATGCCATCTAATCATTCATGAAAAAGTACAAGGAGTATCTTGATATTTGATAAAATAATGAGGATTTCAGAAAAAAGATGCCCAGATTCTTCTAAACTGAATCATCAGCTGGATTTGAGTAACCTTCTGGAGGTGCCTCACACTTTCACTCTTGCTTTCTACAGAGACACCCAAGAATGACTGAGGCTCCAATCACACACATTGTTAGGAAGAAGGAATCAGGGAGTAACTTTCTAATATGCTAGTATTCACTGAGTTACTTAGCCTGACTGACAAAGCACTAAAATATCTATAAGTTTTGAAATATTTTTAAAGAAAATCTGTAGTCCTCTACATTTACTTCTATAGTTATAAATAAGCATGTTGTTACAATGACAGTACTTTGGTTAAACCGTTAGAATGAATGCTTAAAAAACAGATTATAAGAATGCATAGGTGTGTGTCTAGCTAATAGAGGACGCTAGCGTTTTCTTCTCATGTTTTACTTACAGAAGTGCAGACTCTTCATTTCAGATGACGTGATCCTTTTTACCTCTGATGAATAAACATGCCTATGAAATGAATCATATAATATGTGTATCTGCCCTGTGTCATACAGCATCGGAGGGTTTTCCCCATGTTGAGTATTTGTTCTCTCTAACCCAGCACAGGCAAAAAGACTACCTTTTTACAAGAATTAACTTATGTATGGAGAAGTCCCAGACCAACTGAGCTCTCCTTACAGTATCTTAAACTCATAACTAGACCAACAATTCATCTTTGCATTTACACAGAATTTTAAATTCACTGAGCTTACATGCTCTAACAAACAGTGGGCATCATCTCCTATTTAAAGGGCAAGAAACTAAGCCAGAAAGCAATTAAATAACTTGATGGCAAGACAGTAACAGAACAGAATTAGATCCCAATTCATCTGCTTGCCAGCCCTCACCTACCTGGTAGACCACACCAGTAGTCCCAGTTGTATGCAGAATTCTCATGGTCAGCACAAGTAATGAAAAATATGAATCAAAACTTCTCATGTCCCTTTAATGACATTCCAATGAATAAAATGAAAAACAAAGGCTTAAATATTTAAAGACCTTTCTGCATGTGTATCTGAACTCCCATTTCCTCAAGTAAAAAGGACTTCCTCCAGACATACCACTGGCTCTGTCTTCACCTGAAGCTTCAGAATCTACACAAAGGACCTAAGATAATGTTTCAAAAAGCTGACATATGTTGATTAACTAGAATGTTCAACTTATAAATAAATAAATTTTAAAAAAAAAAACCTGGTACTTATTTCTGTATTAAGATTTTAAAAAATTAGAAATGTATTGGGTCTGGCTGAGATGGAGTTAATTCTCCCCATAGCAGCCCTCCTAGTGCTGTGCTCTGTATTGGTAGCTAGAAAGGTGTCGATAACACACCAGTGTTTTGGCTACTGCTGAGCAGTGCTGGCACAGCATCAAGGCTGTCTCTCCAACATTTTTGCCCCCCCCTCAACAGCAGGCTGGGGCTGGGCAAGATCTTGGGAGGGGACATAGCCAGAACAGCTGACCTAAACTAACCAAACAGATATTCCATACCATATGACATCAGCTCAGCTATAAAAGCTAAGTAAAGGAAGACGGAAGGGGGGCATTTTTGTCTTCCAGAGCAACCACTACGCGTACTGTAGCCCTGCTTCCCAGGAAGTGGCTAGACATCGCCTGCTGATGGGAAGTAGAGAATAATATCAATTGTTTTTCTTTGCTTTTCGCGCACGACCTTTGCTTTCTCTTTATTAAACTGTCCTTATCTTGACCCACGAGCCTTTTGTTATATTTTCTCCCCCCTGTCCAGCTGAGGAGGGGGAGTGATAGAGTGGCTT
This sequence comes from Gypaetus barbatus, assembly GCA_028022735.1. Lineage (NCBI taxonomy): Eukaryota > Metazoa > Chordata > Aves > Accipitriformes > Accipitridae > Gypaetus > Gypaetus barbatus. Next base: position 38,268,338 of record CM051561.1, on the reverse strand, counting down.
TGGTGGGTACCTGGCACCCAGCCAGGGTCAACCCACCACACTTGCTTACATGCATATCAGTTCAAGTGAGAATGCTGAACTTGTGCTGGTGTTCCAGCCATAGGTTTGTGTCTTCACCAGGTGCTACATATTGGTTTGAAAAAGAAGAGATTACTTACAAGTCAGTCTGTCTATACATTGCATATGCTCCCAGGCACACAGAACAGGAGGATTTTTGCATTAGCAGTGCTGGTCTACACTATACACAAGATAGATACACAAGCAAGTCTTTCTCACATATATGGACATGCATGCTGCTACCTGAACAATACTGTGCATCCCAGGTCCTCGCAGCTTCAAAATCTCTAGGGACTCCAAGGCAGTGTACCCACACTTAATGCAGAAGTTACAGATCAAAATAACTGTTCTTTCTCCTTCAACCCCATGCCTAAATGTACACACTCATTACAAGGGACACCATCAAATACTCCAAAATCACAAATCACCAGGAGCCCCAGAGTGCCTAACTGAATGAGCACTGAAGGATAAGTATCCAAAAGGAAGACTTGTGCCAAGAAGCTGTATTAACAGCGGAGTGTTGTGCTTTATGTGATGAATGTATGGATCACTAAAAGAAGTGGTCTCCACAGCTGTCACTTGAAATCCAGAAGAGTGACCTCAGTTGCTCACAGGCTGTTCTACCTTTGCAGTCTCATGAGCTTATTTAATGAAACAAGTTCTCTATTGAAATTTTCAGTCTCATTTTCTGTAACCATGAACATAAATGGTTCCTGACTCAAATGACGTTCTCAGTATGACTGTGAGTAAAAGCTTTTCTGCTGAGGTTTAAAAGTGACATTAGCCTGCAAGAGTGGGTCCTTGACCGAGCCATAGAAGGCACCAAGGTCCTTACTTCTTTGTGAAAAGTCCTCTGTCTGAAGTTTTAGAGCAGAGACATTCATCAGATGCACTGTAAACTGACAGTCTTCAACTAAGGTACTAATTAATGTTCATGACCCAACTCCAGAGAGTAAGAGGAGTTTTTGAAGTTACACAGCGGAAAACAGAAGACATCCTGAAAATTTGTTTGGCCTCCAGCCAACAGGATTGCTGCTGCTGCTTATGGAAAGAACAGATGGGGAAAGATGTAACATGGAATCAAATGCATCTATTACAGACTGACTAGAAATTACTTTATTTCAAGGCAGATACCAACCTCAAGGTAATCCAGACCTCCGAGACAGGTCAGAGGACATCATTTGCTTTCCCCTACTCTAAATCTTAGGAAGTAGATCAGCCAGCCTGAGAAACCATGTATCTGTGTGGTTAGCTTTGATTACTTTGGTTTCAGATTGACAGTTTTCTTGCATAGACAAGAGAAACTCATGTATCCCTGTTTGTGTTGATGGTACTATGAATCATCATTGGCACATGATGGTCCTGAATGTCTGCATGGTCTGTTTCAATCCACATCCCAAGCTCTGAAATCATAAGAACGAATTTCCAAAATGAAGAGAAATGTGTATTACTATTGTCCTGGTTTTGGCTGGGATAGAGTTAATTTTCTTCCTAGTAGCTGGTATAGTGTTATGCCTTGGATTCATCATGAGAAGAATGTTGATAACACATTGATGTTTTCAGTTGTTGCTAAGTAATGTTTAGTCTAAAGTCAAGGACTTTTCAGCTTCTGATGCCCAGCCAGCAAGAAGGCTGGAGGGGCACAAGAAGTTGGCACAGGACACAGCCAGGGCAGCTGACCCAAACTGGCCAACGGGGTATTCCATACCATGTGATGTCACATCTCGTATATAAAGTGGGGAGAGTGGGGGCAGGGGGATCACCACTCAGGGACTAACTGGGCATTGGTCAGCGAGTGGTGAGCAATTGCATTGTGCATCACTTGTTTTGTATATTCCAATCCTTTTATTATTACTGTCATTTTATTACTGTTATTATTATCATTATTAGTTTCTTCTTTTCTGTTCTATTAAACTGTTCTTATCTTAACCCACGAGTTTTACTTTTTTTTTCCGATTCTCTCCCCCATTCCACTGGGTGGGGGGGGAGTGAGCGAGCGGCTGTGTGGTGCTTAGTTACCGGCTGGGGTTAAACCACGACAACTATACATCTGAAAGTAGGACATTTCAGGCATTTTCTGGCATCTGCCATGAATAGACGGCAACCAAAAATTGTTATGCAATGATATTTAACGCATTCACTGGATCAGAGACAGGTAACCAGGCTGTTCTAAACCATAATCACATGCAATGTGTATGCAGTCTTGCAATAAATGCTGCAGATGTACAGTCTGTGCTGATGCCACCTCACCAGATATATTCTGCTTATATAGGGAAATGAGTCCAGCTGTCTCAAGAACTTTACAAATTTGTCCTATGGTGGATAAAATCCCAGGAGAGTCCTTATAAACTTCAAATGGCAAACTGTGCATCAGAAAAAACAGTTTGAACTTTTTGCAACTCAAAATGAAAGACTCAAGCTAAATCCTAGGGCATTCAGAACTAACTCGAAGAGATATTTCTGCAGGCAATCACCCTGGTACAGACAGATAACAAATTCCCACCTTAGCTGAAAGAAAATTACAGCCCTGGCTCTCATGAAAAATCTTTCTGACATACAAAGACCAACCTATAGTGCCCTGAACTGATAATCACCTGGCTTTCATTAAATAAAGACACTTCTAATTAAACAACCTTATTTCTAATTAAACACCTGATCAACACACAAAAATGTGTGCTTTGCAGGCAAGAGATGGTAAGCAATTTATCTTTCGATATAATAATCACTAATATTGTTGCCTCAAGCCTTCAAAAGACTGATTAACAACTAAGAAGGATGTGATAGCTTAAAGATAAAAAACTAAAACATGAGAAGTGTGGTATGCTTGCTATTCAAGGACTGTTTAGATTATGTGTACTCAAGGTAAAGCTTATCTAGTTTAAGACTCTGCTTACAATAGAGGATGCTTAAGGAGTGTTTAGATAATAGTCAAGGCACCAGATAACGGACATTTCAGAGTCATAGACTTGCTAATTAAGGACATACATCCTCCTACCAGGGGTTGGGGCAAGAGAAACAAAGACCCTGGTGTCCTCAGATGACGCATGACCATAAAAGGACAAAAGGAGCAGCGGTATCCTTCCCCAAACGACCACCGAAGACCACCAGAGACCCCCGCGCAGGCATAGAAGACTCTGGGATGATTGCTCAAGAGAACAACACGTCATGCTTGCTCAACATAATGAATATGCAATAGGTAGGCGGAACATATGTATTAGATAGGCATGGTGTTTTAACTGTAGTGTATAAGTATGAACTGAAAACCTCAGTAGGTGTGCTCGATTTGTGGAAATCTTCCACCTTGCACCCTGCGCAGAATAAAGCAATGTCTCCTCTCTAAACATACTTTGTGTGTTTCGGGAGTTACTTTCTGATCAGGTAACATGAAGACAACACTCAAACAGAACAAAAAGAGACCGATGATGACCCTAAGAGCTCACAGTTCAGGTATTAAGACAAGAGACAAAAAGACAGCAACAAAAAAGGTGTGTGAAAATAACACAATAGTCCAACAAGAAGCAGCCCAGTGACTTTTCTTCGGTTTTGATAGCTATCACATGAAGGCATGTGTTAGGGAAAGAACCGACACAATGAGGCAGTCCTGCAAATCTCTCCACAGTTTCTGAGCTGTGAGGAGAAACATAGCATGAAGTGCTTGTTTGGAAAACAAGGTAACAATTTATAAAGCCAAGTGCATTCAAGATATAAAGAGCTTTATGCCTACCAGGACTTCATAGAAAGAGAAAATTGAAGAGAAAGGCTAGAAACATCAGAAATATTTTGCAAGCTATAAGAAAGATCAGTTGGAACATGCTTTGACAGGTTGTTATCTATGCCTACAAAGTTTTGCACAGGGCAAGAGGGCTAGGGTAATTTCAGACCTGCTAGGCTGGAGCTGTAGACTAGGTAACCATAAATGAAATGTCAAGGCAAACCTCGATATAATATCTGAATTTTTATTTGTGGACAACAGTACCTGTAAGTATAGAGAAAATAAATAATGGGATCAAAGATAAGCTTGATAGAACTTTGCATATGAAATCAGAAAACAAGTTCGGAGAAGTCTGTGTATACATTGATAGAGTGATTAGGAAGACAGAAAAACAAGAGGAGATGAACATGGATTGCTGTACTGAGATGGGGAGCCAAAGGAAGGATGTAGATAGGAACTGTTTAATAATTATCTAGCTTGTAATGAAGTTAAGGGAATTTCAATAGAAGTAGACATAGCCCAAGGGAATGAAAAATGATGTTTAACGTTTACATTGTTGAAACTAATTGAAGCAAGAGATAGTTCCTGATAAGAATCAGGAACCGACCCCAAGGACCAGCCAAGACCGGCCTTGTGATTTGGATAAATGCCAAGGAGCGACTGAGTCTGCGCAGGGACAGAAGGTTAGGAGTTCATCGTGAAGAAGACATACAGCCTTCATCTTCACGACCCCCCGACGACCACCACAAGGAGGCACTGCGCAGGCGCAGTTGAGAGGAACTTAGGGAAATGGCTTCTTGGAACTAATTTTGATACGAAGCGGGGATAGGTCATGCATATGTATAGGCGTATTGCGAAATCTTATGTATATGCAACACTTGACTGTTTAAATTTGAAGAGGGTTGCCGCGTCAGGCGCGCACGACTTTGGCACTTTGGCGGGACTACCCCCCCCGTGCTGCCCAGCGCTGAATAAACATACCTACTTTACAATCTCACTGATTGTGGAGTCTGTTTCCGCACGTCAGTTTGGCGAGCCAGCCAGGAGACTCTGTTCGGCTGCGGGACCGACTGTGGAGCAGACGCCCCTAGGCGCGCCCCAAGCACTTTCCTCGGAGGAGCCTCCGCTGCCAGCCGCTCACTGCGGGAGCAGACAGCAACCTCCTGAAGCCGCGGACCAAACGGTATGTTTTACAAAGGAAGCCTGTAGACGTACGGGCCGGGGCAGCTGGTAAATCGCACAGAGACGTCTGGCGTGCAGCATAGTCCCCGTATGGGAGGAGGGTACCCTGTATGGTAACAAGGGGGGATTTGCTGACTGATAGAGCGGCCGCTAGCGATCTTGAGGGTAGATCGAGCAAATCCGGGGTTACCGCTGCATCCCAATATCGGGAGCCAGGACGGACCTGTCGATGACTGGTATATAAGAGGCAGGAGAAGGGTAAGCGGACCCCCTCGCAATTGCGCTTGGTAGAAGGGTAAGCGGACCCCTCGCAATTGCACTTGGTATATTTTTTTGCAGCTGCTGGAAGGTTGTCAACTAGAGCGATAATTGTATGATTTGAATGTTTGGAAATTTTACGTCAAGGATGTGAGTGTGTGGAAATGTTATGTTGAAATTTATATGTGTATACATGTTTGTTAATGTGTAAATGTCTTTATGTATTAATGGGGGAATAGAGCAAAGAGAATCACTTCTTCGGTGGTTTGGGCTTGAACCTTGGGAATATTTAAATAACGGAGGGCATTGGATAAGAAGGAAAACGGACAATTTTGTTTAAAAGGGAGCATATGTAACTCCCGCAGGCTGGCAAGTAGCCTTAGACTGGGAACAACCTGCTCTAAACATATCTCAAAATCCCAGGGTTGGTGGACAAACAGGGGTAATTCCCTGTTTTGTATGTGGGCTTGCAACTAGACTATATAATAATTGGCATCCGGCCTGGGTTTTGTTAAAGTGTAAATCTTGTGGAAGAAGGTGGTATTGTACATCTAGCAGACGGAAACCAGATTGCCCTAAGTGCTTTCCCCAAATTTCACACTTTTATGATTGGGAAGATCCCACCAAGAATCTGAAATAGTGAAATTGGTGTGTGGAAAGAAAAATTTAATCCCAGAAATTTGGGACGTGTGGGAGGAAAATTGGGAGAAGATTATAAAGAGGTGTAGGAAACAATTTACATGGAAGCTTATTAAGAGAAGAAGCCAAAATCAAAATTAAGAATCATCAGGAGAAGTTATAAAATGGGAAACAATCAAGGAGGAATATTGAGGAAGAGTCCTCTGGGGTGTGTAATTGCCCACTGGAAAGATATTGTTGGGACTGGAGGTACGGAAAGTAAAAAGAACCTTATTAAATATTGCAATCAATGGTGGCCTTTGTATAACTTGGAAAGTGGAGCCAAGTGGCCGTTTGATGGGTCAATTGATTACAGTACTCTGTTACAACTAATGCTGTTTTTAAGGAGAGAAGGAAAATGGGATGAGGTTTCGTATGCAGACATGTTTTTCACCCTCCGAAACCATCCAGAGTGGCAAAGGGACTGTGGAATGGTACCCCCACAGGACCCCATGGTACTCGCACTTGAGCGAGAAAACAACAAAGAGCTTAGAGGTAAACTGAGGCGGTGGTGTTTGGCATGTAGTATCGGACAAAGATGTACAAAGGCAAATAAAATTCATCAGGCACCAGAACAAGATCTGATTTGTTTAAGCCTCCCCCTCGACCACAGGAACGGGATGCAGACTCGGACAGAACTCCGACCCCCCCGGACAGCCCTGTATCTTCCCATACTAGGAAGAAATCTACCCCAACAGCTTTACAAGCACCTCTTCGAGAGGCATTGGGGCCGGATGGTGGGACGATGCTAATCAAGGTACCCTTTTCTACTGCTGACCTAGGGGAATGGAAAAAGGTTGCAAAGGATTATAGGAGTGATCCGGTAAGTGTAACTAAGCATTTCCAATTCATTGTAGAACAGCATAACCCTGACTGGAAGGATATACAGCTATTATTGGAATATATGACTGAGACAGAGAAACAGCTGATTTTAAAAACAGCAGGGGATCTGGCTGAAGATCATTATAAGATTACAGGAGGGGACATTAAAGAATATTTCCCTCTCCAAGACCCAAAGTGGGATGTTAATAGATCTGCACATATGGAAAAATTGCAGGGGTATCAGGATTGGATTACAAAAGGGAATGGAGAGGGCAATCCCCAAAACTATAAATTGGTCAGCTTTATATGCAGTCAAACAGAGTCCTTCCGAGTCTCCATCCGAATTCCTGGATCGACTGAGGGATGTAATGCGCCGTAGCACACCGCTGGATCCTGGGTCAGAGGTAGGAGTACAACAATTAGTCTCCCTGTTTTTGGGTCAATCTACAGGGGATATAAGGCACAAACTTCAGAAATTATGCCCTACAGAGGGTAGGAATTTAGAAATATTGTTGGATGAAGCATGGAGGGTATTTAGTAACAGAGAGGAAGGATATAGGCAAGGGCAAAGGAAATTAATGGCTGTTATCCAGGAAGAAAGAGGAAGAGGGCCTAGACGAGACCTGCCCCGATTGGGCAAGGATCAATGTGCTTTGTGTAAGAAATTTGGTCACTGGAAAAAGGAATGCCCAAGGAACAAGAAGGAGGATCAGAGGGCTCAAACAGGAAGAACGGTAGCCCATGTGACGGGAGATTGACGGGAACCTGGGGAATCTACCCTAGCGGATCCACTGGTTATAATTAAGCTAGGGAAAACACAACAAGAGGTAGAATTTTTGGTAGACACAGGGGCAACATACTCGGTTCTGAATCAAGCTTTGATGCCCCTGGGAGATGATTATGTCATGGTAAAAGGAGCGACTGGCCAAAGTGAAAAGGCATATTTTTGTCCAAGAAAAGGGGGGTATCAATATTTATTGGTATTAACTGATACCTTTTCTGGTTGACCAGAAGCATTCCCGACCAGAACAGCTAAGGCTCGGGAGGTAACTAAAATATTGGTGCAAGAGATAATACCACGTTTTGGGGTTCCAGCAACCATATCCTCTGACAGAGGACCACATTTTGTCTCAAAAGTAGTACAACAAATTAGCCGCCATTTGGGTATAGATTGGCAGCTTTATACCTCATATCGCCCTCAGTCGAGTGGTCAAGTGGAAAAAATGAACCACTTAATCAAACAGCAAATTGTGAAATTGGGACAAGAAGCAAATCTGACATGGCCTCAGTCTCTCCCTTTAGCCCTTTTGCGTACCAAGGGCAAAAGAAGGACTGAGCCCCTTTGAAATTTTGTATGGACGACCCTATGGGATACAGAGAGGGATGTCTGTGCAAGCTGGGGACGAAATTATGACTTCCTACATGGTAGCATTGGGCAAGCAGCTCAATAAAATCAGGAAGCATGTGGACGGGACTCGAGGGAGAGGTTTGGATGGGCATATACATAATATTCGACCTGGGGATTATGTATATATAAAGTCTTTTACAGAAAAAAAAAATCCTGGAGCCACAGTGGGAAGGACCATTCCAAGTACTACTCATCTCCTTTACTGCAATATCCTTTGCATAACAGTTCGATGTGGCTTATGGTGTTTTAAGAGCACAGGAGACTCTTATGGTGAATGGAAGAAGAATCAGTTATGGCGGAAGCTGGAGTCTAATAAATACTTTGAGAGAATGCTAGATAGGGAAACAATGTATTAAAGTACTAGAGTTGGATATAGTAAAAGAATTTACTATTTTTCTAGAAAAGGGGGGACTGAGACGGGGAGCCAAAGGAGGGATGTAGATAGGAACTGTTTAATAATTATCTAGCTTGTAATGAAGTTAAGGGAATTTCAATAGAAGTAGACATAGCCCAAGGGAATGAAAAATGATGTTTAACGTTTATATTGTTGAAACTAACTGAGGCAAGAGATAGTTCCTGATAAGCATCAGGAACCGACCCCAAGGACCAGCCAAGATCGGCCTTGCTGTTTGGATGAATACCAAGGAGTGACTGAGTCTGCGCAGGGACAGAAGGTTAGGAGTTCATCGTGAAGAAGACATACAGCCTTCATCTTCACAACCCCCGACGACCACCACAAGGAGGCACTGCGCAGGCGCAGTTGAGAGGAACTTAGGGAAATGGCTTCTTGGAACTAATTTTGATACGAAGCGGGGATAGGTCATGCATATGTATAGGCGTATTGCGAAATCTTATGTATATGCAACACTTGATTGTTTAAATTTGAAGAGAGTTGCTGCGTCAGGCGCGCATGTCTTTGGCGGGACTACCCCCCGTGCTGCCCAGCGCTGAATAAACATACCTACTTTACAGTCTCACAGATTGTGGAGTCTATTTCCGCACGTCAGTACCATCAGATGCTGATTTGACAGTTAATGGGCTGAAGATTTCCTATTATCTGCTTCTATACTTTAGTACTGTAGATGTGATTACACCAGATGCCTTTATACTAGGTGCTAACCTAGTACAAGATATGTGTATTGAAAAGTTGTAAGGTTAAGCACGGCAAACCCCCCCCCCCAAAGAAGAATTGGCATCATCCCAAACACAGCTGCCATGGTGCTGTTGGACTACATGGGCTCCTCTGGACTGTTTTCCACAGACATCCCCAGCAAGTTGCATATCACAGGCAAGAACACAGGCATCATCTATTCTCAGAGAAAAAGGTTCTTGTTTTGAACTCAACACCATCACAAAATGGATGGTAGATAAAAATACAAAAGAATGGAAATGAAATGTTTATAAAGGCTAAAAGCCTGACAAACAGCTCAATGTCCAACAGCATATTTTACAAAAAAAATAAACATCAGCAGGATAAAAAACAATTCCTGATGCCGATGAAGTCAGAGAAGTATTGCTACCTGCTTCCTGAATGGAATTAAAAATGACTCCATTCACAGGCTCCTGAGAAGTAGGACCTGTCTGTGCAATTTTGTTAGTAGGGAACAACTGAAAGGCCACAATCAGGCCACCTTCTGGATACTCTGTGCTGATGACTTTACTTCTAGCCCTATTATAAGCCTTTAAGATTCTTTCAGCAAAAGAAAGGATCAATGGCCCAACCTATAAAAAAGGCATAGCCTTAAGTAGGATAGACTCTGGAGAGCTGTAGATGGAAGCTACTAAAACAGAATAGCAGTTAAGAACATTATTAGAGCACTTGCATAAGTAGCCTTCATTTCCAGGGTATAATCTGCTACCAGCAGAGATGCAAATCAAGTACCTAGCTATCAGAAAAAAATCTCAAGCAACCATGTTTTCAAGTCTTTGGGCACATACATCTGAGAAACATCTTACCATTTAATTTAACACGTTGTATCTCTAGTCAACATTTTCTGTTTTTAAACTGCATATATAATTGTAGGTCTTCTATAAACAGCTCAAATCAGATGGGCTGCCTTACAGACTTGTGAAAGCTCTTATTGACCAAATACATCATCTGTAATGTCCTTTTCAATCATCAAAAGCCACAGTGAAAATTTGAAAGGCTGTATCTATAGCGACTGCAATTATTTTACTGTTTAAGAAACAGGACAGAAAACAGAAGAGCATCTTAACTTTTTCCTTAGCAAAGACATGGATTCCTATGATTCTTACTCCATTACAACATGGTCAATTAACTTCACCCATTTTACTGACCCAAAACTTGGGTTTTTTTTGTTTTCCTGCAATCCATGTATTAAGGGATGGACTCATGGGAAGCTGTCGTGGTTTAACCTCAGTCAGCAGAGGTGAGACATCAGAAGTTAAGGGAAAAATACTCTTTAGCGAATAGTTAGTCGAATATATACCAACTTACTCTGTGTAAATCTGATTTAGATTAATAACGCTTCAATTTTAAAACAGATACTGTGTGTTTGAGTACTGCCTAATGATGATAAATCTGCCTAGAGATGAATGTTCAAGTACAACCTTCTTTCTACTCAGAGAATGGAAAAAGAATTGCACCAAATTCTTTTATCATTGGAAAAGGGACAGCAGCAGGAGGCAAGTGATGACATTGTTTCAGTTGGAACAATTACAACCCTCTGATTTGTATTCAGTGAAGCCAGACACTACCAATGTTTATTTATAAATAAATAAATAGCCAGCCAAGTAAATAGTCCATTTTTAAGCACAGACATGGATTCACAAGCCCACATACCCAAATCCAATCTCTGCTTGAGCACCAACGGCTCCAAAACCCGCAGCCACAGATGCAGCGCTACAAGCCTTTTAGAGACCAGCAATGACTTTTGGACAATAATCTGGAGAAGCAGCAACTGTGGTGTTTGCAAGGATATTAGTAAGCAATGGTGTCCTGCCTTGCTTGCAGCACTGAAATTCTAACAGGAAATAAATCTGCCCTTCACCTGTCATTGTGTAATTCCCTCCCTTGCTCATGTAGCATGGTAAACCATTTATGTTCCCCTCTCTCCCCCCCTCACTTTTAATTATGCGTGCAGATGGGATAAGGGCTTGCTGTCCAAAGAGATTACTCTGAAGAAATACTTTAATAACAAGTCACCGCAATTAAGGTAGGGAACAAAAACTTCTTCAATCTATAAAATGGTGATGAGTTACAGATTTCCTTAACATTTTTATGATCTAATCATTGCTTCTGGGCAAATTCATGTTGCAATCATTTTTGCTAATCATGGCTACATAAATATCTCACTGCTTTGTTATTCCCTATTATGACCCTGAGGTGTTTTGGGTTTTTTTTTTTCTTCTCCTTCTTGTTCTTTTGGGGGAGGGGGGGCCTTGCCAGGGTTTTGTTTGTTTTTCTTTGTTTTAAATAAAAGGCTACACAGAAAATAAGCAAAACATTTTAGGAAGGAATGGGAGGTTATTAAACCCCAATGTTTAAATCAATCAGGAGAGTTCCTAGAACACCTTTGCTCAGCACCTGGAAATAGGGTAGGGTACAAACAATGGTCTAATCAAGCTAATTGCTTTCCAGAGCCAGCCTGCCTGAAGCCTGAGCTGGTTTACATTTCAGTTCATTTCATCAGAGAGCACTAAAAGGCTGAAGTGATTTGTGGTGGTCTCAGGAGTCTCTGCCAGCTATGATGTATATAAAAGGAATTTTTTATTCCAGTTGTAACCGTAGGCAGTAATGTTTATAGTAGGTGAACATATTAGCCTGAACGCAGAGCATGAATTTTACTCTAGAAAAAGCCAGTTCATTTATACAGCCTAAGAGTTAAATGTGGTATTTGAAGACAAATTATAGGGAAATTCATTTAAACCCATGTTATGTGGCAGAATATAAAAACAGTCCTATCTTTATCAATTTTTTACAGCCCTCTTAATTCACTTGACTTCCAGCAACCCCTTCCCCACAAAACTGATTTTACCCTCTTCTCCCTCCAGCTAGCACACTGCTGGCACAAGGAACAAGTACCCTAAACTTGGGGCACTCGACTGATGGCCATGCACCTACCCTCACTCTTGCCACAGTGTTAATATCAGTCCTGCTGGAAAGCTAGGCAAGATTGCCCTCGCTCCCAAGCTTAGCACATACATGGTGCAAGTGTACCATAAAAGAGATGCCCAATTACAGACTGCAGAGCCCTTGCTGTGCACATGATGCCACCACCTCTTGCTTGCAGCTGCCAAATTTATTTAAAATACAGCTTAAAACATGACATGCAAAATTAACATTAGGAAAGCATGCAAGCAAATCCTGATTGTCCAAGGGTCAGTTATGTGATCATGAGTGGGAAGGGCAATAGTTAACATGAGCTTGAATGGCAGCCAAGATATCCCTAAAATTCTTCTAAGATTCAGTCAGCACTGTAACTGTTAAAACTTCCTATATTGGAAGATTAAAACCTTGTTCATTCACACAACCACTCTACATTAAGCAATATATTGTTACAGCCACCATAGTCTGAGTCCAAAGCCCTGCTTTGCTTACTAAGTAAACATAAAACTTCAAATAGGAAAAAAAAAAAATGTTCATTTGTTTAAGACACATGCAGAATAGCTCTAAATACGATAATTCTCCATAATGTACTGGTACATTTACTGCAAAATATGTTCTTAAGAAAAAAAAGCCTTAATATTAGATCTTACTCTTCTGTTCTATTGAATTTTTACTAAAAGCAGCAAGATGACATCTTTTATTTTTCCCTACAAATTAGCCAGGCAATATACAACACTGCCACAAAAATATTTAAATCATTCAGATATAGCAAGGGCACACATGTACTATGGCAATTGTGGCGGTGTGCTCCCCCCCCAACCTGGCCTTTATTTCCCTTAATGGATGTGTCTGGTCGTGATGGCTGCATCCAGGCTCAAAGTGGATTCAGGGGAGACAGATAACAACACAATAGCCAAGGGCTAATCTGAACAATGTACCCACCTAATCACAGTGCTGGCCAATGTCCGACTCAAGCCAAATTTGGAAGAAACTAACATCTGTAGTCAGTATGTAAATATGACTATAAGTCAATTATCTTACTCCATAAATAGTGGACAGCCCAAGGCCTGTTGAGCTCTCCTGCACAGCAGCGGGCTGCACACCAGGAACTCCCCTTGAGTAGGGACGCCTCCCAAGGTTACTTCTTGAGGTTAAGAGAGTTCTTGCCACAACACATTCTCGGTAAATGATTAATAGCATGCTAAACTTTGAAATCCCGTGATGACCCTGGCTCATCTTCCTCCTTCGCTAAGCGAACTGATTTTTTTGTATATTTCTTCTTCTGTATGGGGGCAACTGATACTGGTGCAGGTTGGTCTGCTGGTTCAGTTGCAGTACCGCTTGCCGAGGTTTGGGTAGCTGCAGTGGCCATCACCGGGGTTGGAGGGACTGCAGTGCCCATCGCCAAGGATTGGGTAGCCGCAGTGCCTGTCATCTTGTTGTCAGATCCAGAGACCTTCTGTCCTGGTTTCAGCTGGGATAGAGTTAATTGTCTTCCTAGTAGCTGGTAAGGTGCTATGTTTTGAGTTCAGTATGAGAAGAATGTTGATAACACTGATGTTTTCAGTTGTTGCTAAGTAATGTTTAGTCTAAAGTCAAGGACTTTTCAGCTTCTCAAGCCCAGCCAGTGAGAAAGCTGGAGGGGCACAAGAAGCTGGCACAGGACACAGCCAGGGCAGCTGACCCAAAGTGGCCAATGGGGTATTCCATACCATGGGACATCACATAAACTGGGGGGAGTGTGGGGGGGGGTTATCACTGATCGGGGACTAACTGGGTGTCGATCGGCGGGTGGTGAGCAATTGCACTGCGCATCATTTGTACATTCCAATCCTTTTATCATTACTGTTGTCATTTTATTAGTGTTACCATTATCATTATTAGTTTCTTCTTTTCTGTTCTATTAAACCATTCTTATCTCAACCCACGAGTTTTACTTCTTTTCCCAATTCTCTCCCCCATCCCACTGGGTGGGGGGGGGAGTGGGTGAGCAGCTGTGTGGTGCTTAGTTGCTGGCTGGGGTTAAACCATGACAGTCATTTTTGGCGCCCAACGTGGTGTGCAAAGGGTTGAGATAATGACAAACCTGGCCAGAGCTTGTTAAAACAAATTTGTTATAAGCATCCATTATATTGGTCTAATAGTCGCTGGTCATTATGTTGATTTATGTGTTCTTAGAGTTGTTGCTCTGGTTTTTAAAGTTCTGTTATGTATCACCTCGCTTGCTGTATGTAGTCCCTGTGCTGCTGCTTATCATCCGTGGGAGGTGGATTAAGGTTTTTGTTTTGATGTATTGTGTAACACTGGTTTATGATATGATAAAGTCATCGGTTGTGGGATTAATCTGGTATTTGCACTCAGCATTGTCACCTCTATACTCCGGGAGCCATCTGTGGGAAACTATTAATAATTACACCATTTACCTTTCCTCCTTGGAAAGCCAGTCTATGAGCGGGGTACCTTTCTTCCCCTCTCCTTTCTCCTTCAGTCCAGTTACAATGGTGTTTGAGAATTTTGGAAAATTTGAATCCTCTTGGGATGTTGAGACCAGCACGGTCCTAGGCCTATTGCTGGGAATTAGCATGCTCCTGAATGTGGTTCAGCTCTTGTTTAAGGTTAAACAACTATTTAAGAAGATCACCCAGAGATCTGCCCTGAGGCTGGATAATTATGAGTGGCAGGGTGTGTGGGGTAGTATGGGCAAGTACCTAGAAAAGTGGGCACCTCCAATGTTTTGGAAATTGACCCCTGAACAAGTGCAGAATCTGGAAGAACTAGTAAAATATTTGGAAAAGGTGTGCTGTCACCCTGGCAGATCCAGAGAGATACAAATCACTGCAACGTGCTGGGGCCTTGCCCATGCCTATCGAGCCCTGTTCAATACCACTCAAGGGGAAGAGAAGGTCTCTGGACCTAACAACAAAATGATGAGCACTGCGGTCACCCAAACCTTGGCGACAGACACTGCGGTTATCCAAAACCCGGCGAGCAGTACCGCAACTGAACCAGCAGACCAACCTGCACCAATATCAGTTGCCCTGTACAGAAGAAGAAATATACAAAAAAATCAGCTCGCTTAGCGAAGGATGAAGGTGAACCAGGGTCATCACGGGAACAGAAGGAAGAGGCAGAACCAGAGGTAATAACCTGGTCCCTATCCTTGAGTGAGCTGCGGGATATGCGAAAAGATTTCGGCTGCCGTATAGGTGAGCATATTATCACCTGGCTCCTCCGATGCTGGGACAATGGCGCGAATAGCTTGGAATTAAAAAGTAGGGAAGCCAAGCAGCTGGGATCGCTTGCTAGGGAAGGTGGTATTGACAAGGCAATTGGAAAAGGGACACAAGCCATCAGCCTCTGGAGGCGACTCCTGTCAAGTGTGAAGGAAAGGTACCCCTTTAAGGAAGATGTTATATGTCAATCAAGCAAGTGGACCACCATGGAAAGAGGTATCCAATATCTGAGGGAATTAGCCGTGCTAGAGACGATTCATTATGACCCAGACAACCCACAATTACCCAAAGATCCAGATGAAGTCCAATGCACATGACCCATGTGGCGGAAGTTTGTACGGAGCGCACCATTGTCCTATGCCAACTCACTGGCGATAATGACCTGGAAAGACGAAGAGGCACCGACAGTGGATGAAGTGGCTCGCCAACTCCGGCAATACGAAGAAAATCTCTCCTCCTCCCTACAAGCCTGCATCTCGGCTGAGGAGAAGCTGTCCTGGTATTTCCAGCAATTCAAAGAGTATATGTCCTATTCCCCACCTGTAAGGACCAATGTCTCAGCTATTAGGAGTGAGCGTTCCTCTGCCCAAGAGAGAGAATATAGAAGGTACACACCGCGAGGTGCCTTGTGGTTCTACCTATGTGACCACGGAGAGGACATGAGGAAATGGGATGGAAAACCTACCTCAGTCCTAAATGCACGGGTACGGGAGTTGCAAGGAAAAACCACCACAAAAGGGGATTCTACCAGGAAAAAATGCCGCTCCAGTTTCCAAACAGAGTAGAAGGGCTGATCTTATTTCTGATCCTCTTGAAGGGACTTCTGAGCCAGTTTTACGAGAAGTGCGTACTGGATACTCTGACCAGAATTAGAGGGGCCCTGCCTCCAGCCAGGTGGAGGAAAGGGATGACTGGGTCTACTGGACTGTGTGGATTTAATGGCCTGGCACATTAGACCCACAGGAGTACAAGGGTCTAGTAGACACCAGCGCACAGTGTACTCTAATGCCATCAAGTTATAAAGTGGCAGAAGCCATCTGTATTTCTGGTGTGACAGGGTGTCGTGGTTTCAGCCCAGCCGGTAACAAAGGACCACGCAGCCGCTCGCTCACTCCTCCCGCCCCCATCCGGTGGGATGGGGAGGAGAATCAGAGGGGAGAAAAGAAAAAAAAAAAACGGGACCTCGAGGGTTGAGATAAGGGCAGTTTACTGGGACTACAGAAAAAGAGAGGTTACAACAACAACAACGGTACGAATAAAAGAATATACAAAAGGAGTGATGCACAGTGCAACTACTCACCACCCGGAACCCGACGCTCCACCACTTCCCCCACC
The DNA here is from genome assembly GCA_028022735.1 of Gypaetus barbatus. Taxonomy (NCBI): domain Eukaryota; kingdom Metazoa; phylum Chordata; class Aves; order Accipitriformes; family Accipitridae; genus Gypaetus; species Gypaetus barbatus. The sequence continues at coordinate 38,251,584 of CM051561.1, read as the reverse complement.
GAAAGTTGAGAGAGCTCCCCCCAGCCTGCTCCCCATATATATACTGAGCATGATGTCACATGGTATGGAATAACCCCTTGGCTAGTTCAGGTCAGCTGTCCCAGCTGTGCCCCCCCCTCACCTCCCAGGTTCCTGTAAAAAATTAACTCTATCCCAGCTAAACCCAGGACATTATCCACCCCTTATTCTATACCATCTACATCATGCCCAGATCTTACATTTTCCAATTAACCACTACCACTTTCCTTGTCTTGTATACATATATATATATGTATATGGACACCCCCCCCCCCCACACACACACAAATAGTATTTCCCTTAGTCGATGGGCTATCCCTCTAATGTGTCCATCAATTTTATTTAGTCCATGACTTTGGGGCTCCATCTGTTGTAACAGTCCTTCAGGATAGGAGAGATGGTGTGAGGTGTTGGATTGTTGCATGCTGCCTCTGGAGCTTGCGGCTGGTACATTTGGTGCAACCCACGCCCTTGGTCTGCAGGTCGGAGATGTTGATCTTGAGGAAATCGCTGGGCACCAGTTCAAGTTCTATCACTGTTGCACTTGGCTCAGTTTCAAAGTCCATCCTTCAGTCATTTGGGTAATTCTTACTGTAATACCCTTGATATGGCATATAGACACTATAGATACAATGACATACATTGGCAGGTTATTTAGCAGTTAACATCATACAGCCTAATTCACTGGCTATTCTCTCCCAAAATCAAATCTCCTTGAGGTACACATCGAACTTCCCCATCCTTCTGCATCACCCACCAAGTGTACCCAGGTCCTTGAGCAAAAGCAATCCCTTGGATGGGTTTGTCTCTGCTTGAGGCAGGACTAACCCAGACTGTCTTTCCTAACATACTCTTCGTGCGTACTACAGGGACTTTATCTCCTTCTACAGTATGTGGAAGTCTTGGTTGGGCGGGGCCAGCCCGATTGGCAGATCCTCTAGTATTAAGTAACCAGGTGGCTTTTGTTAAATGTGTATCCCAATGCTTGAAAGTTCCACCCCCCATTGCTCTCAATGTAGTTTTCAGCAGTCCATTGTATCGTTCGATTTTTCCGGAGGCCGGTGCGTGATAGGGGATGTGATATACCCACTCAATGCCATGCTCTTTGGCCCAGGTGTCTATGAGGTTGTTTCGGAAGTGAGTCCCATTGTCCAACTCGATTCTTTCTGGGGTGCCGTGTCGCCATAAAACTTTCTCTTCAAGGCCCAGGATAGTGTTCTGGGCAGTGGTGTGGGACACGGGATATGTTTCCAGCCATCCAGTGGTTGCTTCCACCATTGTAAGCACATGGCACTTGCCTTGGCGGGTTCGTGGGAGTGTGATATAGTCAATCTGCCAGGCCTCCCCTTGCTTATATTTCAGCCATCGCCCTCCATACGACAGGGGTTTTAGCCGCTTGGCTTGCTTAATTGCAGCACATGTTCCACATTCATGGATAACCTGTGCGATAGTGTCCATGGTCAAGTCCACCCCTTGATCACGAGCCCATCTATATGTTGCATCTCTTCCCTGATGGCCTGAAGTATCATGGGCCCACTGAGCCATAAATAGCTCACCCCTATGTTGCCAGTCCAGATCCACCTGAGACACTTTAATCTTGGCAGCCTGATCTGCCTGCTGGTTGTTTTGATGTTCTTCAGTGGCCCGACTCTTGGGTACATGAGCATCTACATGACGTACTTTTACCACTAGCTTCTCTATCCGAACAGCAATATCTTGCCACAGTGCGGCAGCCCAAATGGGTTTACCTCTGCGCTGCCAGTTGCTCTGCTTCCATTGCTGTAGCCACCCCCATAGGGCATTTGCCACCATCCACGAGTCAGGATAGAGATAGTACACTGGCCACTTTTCTCTTTCAGCAAGGTCTAACGCTAGCTGGATGGCTTTCACCTCTGCAAACTGACTTGATTCACCTTCTCCTTCCGCAGTTTCTGCGACTTGTTGTGTAGGACTCCATACAGCAGCCTTCCACCTCCGATGTTTTCCCACAATGCGACAGGACCCAGCAGTGAACAGGGCATATTGCCTCTCATTGTCTGGCAGTTTATTATACAGTGGGGCCTCTTCAGCACGTATCACCTCCTCCTCTGGCGACATTCCAAAATCTTTGCCTTCTGGCCAGTCCATGATCACTCCTAAAATTCCTGGGCGACTGGGGTTTCCTATGCAAGCTCGTTGTGTGATCAGTGCGACCCACTTACTCCATGTGGCATCAGTTGCATGATGTGTAGAGGAGACCCTCCCTTTGAACATCCAGCCCAGCACTGGCAGTCAGGGTGCTAAGAGGAGCTGTGTTTCAGTACCAACCACTTCTGAGGCAGCTCGAACTCCTTCATATGCTGCCAATATCTCTTTTTCAGTTGGAGTATAGCGGGCCTCGGATCCTCTGTATCCCCGACTCCAAAACCCCAGGGGTCGGCCTCGGGTCTCCCCAGGTGCTTTCTGCCAGAGGCTCCAGTAGGGCCATTCTCCCCAGCTGCAGTATAAAGCACATTTTTAACATCTTGTCCTGCCCGGACTGGTCCAAGGGCTACTGCATGGACAATCTCCCGTTTAATTTGTTCAAAGGCTTGTTGTTGCTCAGGGCCCCATTTAAAATCGTTGTTCTTCCGGGTAACTTGGTAGAGAGGACTTACAATTTGACTGTAATTTGGAATATGCATTCTCCAAAAGCCCACAACACCTAAGAAAGCCTGTGTTTCCTTTTTATTGGTTGGTGGGGACATAGCTGCTATTTTGTTGATCACATCCATAGGGATCTGACGACGCCCATCTTGCCATTTTATTCCAAAAAACTGGATATCCTGTGCGGGTCCCTTGACCTTACTTTCTTTTATGGCAAAACCAGCCTTCAAAAGGATTTGGATTATTTTCTTCCCTTTCTCAAAAACTTCTTCTGCTGTGTTGCCCCATACAATGATGTCATCAATGTACTGCAGGTGTTCTGGAGCTTCACCTTTTTCCAGTGCAGCCTGGATCAGTCCATGGCAAATGGTGGGGCTGTGTTTCCACCCCTGGGGCAGTCGATTCCAGGTGTACTGGACGCCCCTCCAAGTGAAAGCAAACTGTGGCCTGCACTCTGCTGGCAAAGGAATGGAGGAAAATGCATTAGCAATGTCAATGGTGGCATACCACTTGGCTGCCTTTGATTCCAGTTCATATTGAAGTTCTAACATATCTGGCACAGCAGCGCTCTGCGTTGGCGTGACTTCATTCAGCCCACCATAGTCTACTGTTATTCCCCATTAGATTTCCGCACGGGCCATATGGGACTATTAAAGGGTGAGTGAGTCTTGCTGATCACTCCTTGGCTCTCCAATTGGCAAATCAGCTTCTGGATGGGGATCAGGGAGTCTCGGTTGGTGCGATATTGCCGCTGGTGCACCGTTGTGGTAGCAATTGGCACCTGTTGTTCTTCAACCCTCAGCAACCCCACAACCAAAGGGTCTTGAGAGAGACCAGGCAGGGTAGACAGCTGTTCAATTTCCTCCGTCTCCAATGCAGCTATACCAAAGGCCCAACGGTACCCTTTTGGGTCCTTGAAATACCCCCTCCTGAGATAGATAGTCTATACCAAGGATGCACGGGGCCTCTGGGCCAGTCATAATGGGGTGTTTATGCCACTCATTCCTGGTTAGACTCATTTCAGCTTCCAATACTGTTAGCTCTTGGGATCCCCCTGTCACACCAGAAATACAGATGGGTTCTGCCCCTTTATAACTTGATGGCATTAGGGTACATTGTGCACCAGTGTCTACTAGAGCCTTATATTCCTCTGGGTCTGATGTGCCAGGCCCTCAAATCCACACTGTCCAGTAGACTCGGTTGTCCCTTTCCTCCACCTGGCTGGAGGCAGGGCCCCTCTAATCCTGGTTAGAGTATCCGTTACTCACTTTTTGCAAATGTGAATCAGAAGTCCCTTCAAGAGGATCGGAAATGAGATCAGCCCTTCTACTCCGTCTGGGGGACTGCTCACGGGAAACCGGAGCAGCAGTTTTCCAAGAAGAATCCTCTTTTCTGATTGCTTTTTCTCGCAACTCCCGTACCCGTGCATCCAGGACTGAGGTAGGTTCTCCATCCCACTTCCTCATGTCCTCTCCATGGTCACGCAGGTAAAACCACAGGTTAGCCCATCGCGTGTACTTTCTCTCTCCTCTCTCTTGGGCAGAGGAATGCTTACTCCCAATAGCTGCGATGTGGGCCTGTACAGGTGGGGAGGAGGACATATCCACTTTGAATTGCTGGAACTCCCGGGACAATTCCTCTACAGCCGAGACACAGGCCCATAGGGAGGAAGAGAGACTTCCTTCATATTGCCGGAGTTGGACAGCCAGTTCATCCACCGTTTGTCCATAGCCTTCTTTCCAGGACATTACTGCCAATGAGTTGGCATAGGTTGGTGGTGCACTTCGTAGAAACTTCCGCCACATCGGTTGTGTGCATTGGACTTCATCTGGATCTGTGGGTGACTGCCCATTTTCTGGATCATTATAAATCACCTCCAGCACAGCTAATTCCCTCAGGTACTGGATACCTCTCTCCATGGTGGTCCACTTGCCTTGGTGACATGTAACTTCATCCTTGAAGGGGTATCTTTCCTTTACACCTAACAGAAGTCGCCTCCAGAGGCTGAGGACTTGTGTTTTTCTCCCAATCGCCTTGTCAATGCCCCCTTCCCTAGACAGAGAGCCCAACTCTTTGGCTTCCTTACCCTCTAATTCCAAACTACTGGCCCCATTATCCCAGCATCGGAGCAGCCAGGTAATAATGTGCTCACCTGGGTGGCGGCTAAACTCTTTTCGCATGTCACACAACTCACTCGGGGATAGAGATCGGGTGATTATTTCAGGTTCTGCCTCTTCCTCCTGTTCTCGCGATGACCCTGGTTCATTTTCATCTATCGCTAAGCGAACTGATTTCTTTGTGTGTTTCTTTTTCTGTACAGGGGCGACTGATACTGGCACAGGTTCGTCCTCTGGTTTAGCTGCAGTACCTGTCGCCAGGGTTGGGGTAGCCACGCTGCCTGTTGCCGGGATTGGGGTAGCCACGGTGCCTGTTGTTGGGGTTGGGGTAGCCACGGTGCCTGTAGCCCTGTTTTCCCTCTTTTCCTCCTGAGGGTGCTGCATAATATCAAGCAGTGTTTGGTAGATACTGGCCAGGGCCCAGCACAGTGCAGTGAGTTGTGCGTCTCTGGAATAGCCACAGCATTTTCCTTTCAAATATTCTACCACTTCATGAAGGTTCTGTAGTTGTTCGGGAGTGAACTTCCAAGCCACTGGAGGTGAGAAGTTCTCTAGATACCTGCCCATATCCTCCCACATGCCGTGCCACCCATGAATATCCAGCTTTGGGGCAGATCTCTGGGTGGTACTCTTAAAGAGCCTTTTTGTAGCCCTAAACAAGACCTGAAACATATTCAGGAGGCATAGCACTAACAGCACACTGGCTTGCGCATCCCAAGGATATTCAAAATTCTCAAAAGCTGTTGTAATTAGCCGGAAGGAGAGAAGGGAGGTGAACGGACAGGGGGAAGTATCCCCCCCTGACTTCCCCATGGGTTGGGTGTAATTACCAATAAAATCCGATAGAAGGTGCCCAAAGTATGGAAATGATATCACTGCCTCATACAGATACCAGCTTAACCTCATGACCAGTGATGTAATCATTTCACAAGTCGACATTGCCCAGTATAGCAAAATGATAATCCCGATCCTTCTCCCAGAGGTGATAAACGTAACTACAGGCAATACATAGAGCATATAAGAACTTACAAAACGCCACCATGTAAACAAATGAACCAACATTGTGACTAGCATCTATTTATCTAATATAAGAAATGTGTATGACAAATTTGTTTCAACATGCTCTGGCCAAATCTGTCATTATCGCAACCCTTCGTGCCCCATGTTGGGCGCCAAAAAGGACTGTCATGGTTTCAGCCCAGCCGGTAACAAAGGACCACGCAGCCGCTCGCTCACTCCTCCCGCCCCCATCCGGTGGGATGGGGAGGAGAATCAGAGGGGAGAAAAGAAAAAAAAAAACGGGACCTCGAGGGTTGAGATAAGGGCAGTTTACTGGGACTACACAAAAAGAGAGGTTACAACAACAACAACGGTACTAACAAAAGAATATACAAAAGGAGTGATGCACAGTGCAACTGCTCACCACCCGGAACCCGACACTCCACCACTTCCCCCACCGAAAGTCGAGAGGGCTCCCCCCAGCCTGCTCCCCATATATATACTGAGCATGATGTCACATGGTATAGAATAGCTCCTTGGCTAGTTCAGGTCAGCTGTCCCAGCTGTGCCCCCCCCTCACCTCCCAGGTTCCTGTAAAAAATTAACTCTATCCCAGCTGAACCCAGGACACAGGGGGATCCCAAGAGTGCACTGTATTGGAGGCTGAAGTAAGCCTAACTGGGAATGAATGGCAGAAACACCCCATTGCGACTGGTCCACAGGCTCCGTGTATCCTTGGTATAGACTATCTCAGGAGAGGGTACTTCAAGGACCCAAAGGGGTATCGATGGGCTTTTGGTATAGCTGCCTTGGAGATGGAGGGAATTGAACAGCAGTCTACCCTTCCTGGTCTCTCTCAAGACCCTTTGATTGTGGGGTTGCTGAGGGTTGAAGAACAACAAGTGCCAATTGCTACCACAATGGTGCACCGGTGGCAATATCGCACCAACCGAGACTCTCTGATTCCCATCCACAAGTTGATTTGCCAACTGGAGAGCCAAGGAGTGATCAGCAAAACTCACTCACCCTTTAATAGTCCCATATGGCCAGTGCGAAAGTCTAATGGGGAGTTGTCCTGGGTTCAGCTGGGATAGAGTTAATTTTTACAGGAACCTGGGATGCGAGGGGGGGGCACAGCTGGGACAGCTGACCTGAACTAGCCAAGGAGCTATTCCATACCATGTGACATCATGCTCAGTATATATATGGGGAGTGTGCTGGGGGAGCTCTCTCGACTTTCGGTGGGGGAAGTGGTGGAGTGTCGGGTTCCGGGTGGTGAGCAGTTGCACTGTGCATCACTCCTTTTGTATATTCTTTTGTTAGTACCGTTGTTGTTGTTGTAACCTCTCTTTTTGTGTAGTCCCAGTAAACTGCCCTTATCTCAACCCTCGAGGTCCCGGCTTTTTTTTTTCTTTCCTCCCCTCTGATTCTCCTCCCCATCCCACCGGATGGGGGCGGGAGGAGTGAGCGAGCGGCTGCGTGGTCCTTTGTTACCGGCTGGGCTGAAACCACGACAGGAGTGGAGACTAACAGTTGACTATTGTGGCCTGAATGAAGTTATGCCACCGCTGAGTGCTGCTGTTCCAGATATGCTAGAACTTCAATATGAACTAGAGTCAAAGGCAGCCAAGTGGTATGCCACAATTGACATTGCTAATGCGTTTTTCTCAATCCCTCTGGCAGCAGAGTGTCGTCCACAATTTGCCTTTACTTGGAGGGGTGTCCAGTACACTTGGAATCGATTGCACCAGGGGTGGAAACACAGCCCCACCATTTGCCATGGACTAATCCAGACTGCACTGGAAAAAGGTGAAGCTCTGGAACACCTGCAATACATTGATGACATCATTGTATGGGGCAACACAGCAGAAGAAGTCTTTGAAAAAGGGAAGAAAATAATCCAAATCCTTCTGAAAGCCGGTTTTGCCATAAAAGAAAGTAAGGTCAAGGAACCCGCACAGGAGATCCAGTTTTTAGGAATAAAATGGCAAGATGGACACCATCAGATCCCAATGGACGTGATCAACAAAATAGCAGCTATGTCTTTGCCAACTAATAAAGAGGAAACACAGGCCTTCTTAGGTGTCATGGGTTTCTGGAGAATGCATATTCCAAATTACAGTCTGATTGTAAGCCCTCTCTATCAAGTGACATGGAAGAAGAACGATTTAAATGGGGCCCTGAGCAACAACAAGCCTTTGAACAAATTAAACGGGAGATTATTCATGCAGTAGCCCTTGGACCAGTCCGGGCAGGACAAGATGTTAAAAATGTGCTCTATACTGCAGCTGGGGAGAATGGCCCTGCCTGGAGCCTCTGGCAGAAAGCACCTGGGGAGACCCGAGGTCGACCCCTGGGGTTTTGGAGTCGGGGATACAGAGGATCCGAGGCCTGCTATACTCCAACTGAAAAAGAGATATTGGCAGCATATGAAGGAGTTTGAGCTGCCTCAGAAGTGGTTGGTACTGAAACACAGCTCCTCTTAGCACCCCGACTGCCAGTGCTGGGCTGGATGTTCAAAGGTAAGGTCTTCTCTACACATCATGCAACTGAGGCCACATGGAGTAAGTGGATTGCACTGATCACACAACAAGCTCGCATAGGAAACCCCAGTCGCCCAGGAATTTTAGAAGTGATCACGGACTGGCCAGAAGGCAAAGATTTTGGAATGTCGCCAGAGGAGGAGGTGACACATGCTGAAGAGGCCCCACTGTATAATAAACTGCAAGAAAATGAGAGGCAATATGCCCTGTTCACTGATGGGTCCTGTCGCATTGTGGGAAAACATCGGAGGTGGAAGGCTGCTGTATGGAGTCCTACACGACAAGTCACAGAAACTGCTGAAGGAGAAGGTGAATCAAGTCAGTTTGCAGAGGTGAAAGCCATCTAGCTAGTGTTAGACATTGCTGAAAGAGAAAAGTGGCCAGTGTTCTATCTCTATCCTGACTCGTGGATGGTGGCTAATGCCCTGTGGGGGTGGTTACAGCAATGGAAGCAGAGCAACTGGCAGCGCAGAGGTAAACCCATTTGGGCTGCCGCACTGTGGCAAGATATTGCGTCCCGGCTAGAGAATCTGGTTGTAAAAGTACATCACGTAGATGCTCATGTACCCAAGAGTCGGGCCACTGAAGAACATCAAAATAACCAACAGGTGGATCAGGCTGCCAAGATTGAAGTGGCTCAGGTGGACCTGGACTGGCAACATAAGGGTGAGCTATTTATGGCTTGGTGGGCCCATGATACTTCAGGCCATCAGGGAAGAGATGCAACATATAGATGGGCTCGTGATCGAGGGGTGGACTTGACCATGGACACTATCGCACAGCTTATCCATGAATGTGAAACATGTGCTGCAATTAAGCAAGCCAAGCGTTTGAAGCCCCTGTGGTATGGAGGGCGATGGCTGAAATATCAATATGGGGAAGCCTGGCAGATTGACTATATCACACTCCCACAAACTCGCCAAGGCAAGCGCTATGTGCTTACAATGGTGGAAGCAACCACCGGATGGCTGGAAACATATTCTGTGCCCCATGCCACCGCCCGGAACACTATCCTGGGCCTTGAAAAGCAGGTCTTGTGGCGACATGGCACCCCAGAAAGAATTGAGTCAGACAACGGGACTCATTTCCGAAACAACCTCATAGACACCTGGGCCAAAGAGCATGGCATTGAGTGGGTGTATCATATCCCCTATCATGCACCAGCCTCTGGGAAAATTGAGCCATACAATGGACTGTTAAAGACTACATTGAGAGCAATGGGGGGTGGAACCTTCAAACATTGGGATACACATTTAGCAAAAGCCACCTGGTTAGTCAACACCAGAGGATCTGCCAATCGGGGTGGCCCTGCCCAGTCAGAATTTTTATGTACTGTAGAAGGGGATAAAGTCCCTGTAGTGCACATAAAAAATATATTAGGGAAGACAGTCTGGGTTACTCCTGCCTCAGGCAAAGGCAAACCCATTCGTGGGATTGCTTTTGCTCAAGGGCCTGGGTGTACTTGGTGGGTGATGCAAAAAGATGGGGAAGTCCGATGTGTGCCTCAAGGGGATTTGATTTTAGGTGAGAATACCCAGAATTAACCTGTATGATATTAGTTGCTATATAACCCTGCTACTGTATGTTTATCATTACTATAATTGTTACATGCTATATCCATAGTACTATAGTAAGCATCACTTAGATCAAGCAAGAATGAACTGTGATAAAACTGAGCGAAGCGCAGTAGTGATGGAACCAGAACTGACTCCAGCATGCAACAATCCAACAGTGCACACCATCCTCCTGCTGCGTCCAATGTCACCTGCTCGTCATACCACACTGAAGTCCAATCCTGCTCTGCCGACTGAGAGGACTTTGCACCATCCCTCCTGCCCAGAAAGACTGTTATGACAGATGGAGCCCAGAGCCGGGACCTAAATGAACTCAACAAACATTTTATGAACATGACCCATAAACTAAAGGAATGATATCTCTGTGTGTGTATACACATATACATGTATATATATATATCACTGTTCATATGTCTCAAAGAGACGGAAAGGTGATGATGATTGACCAGGATGTAACTAAAGGTATGGGAACTGAGCATGACGTCAATGGTATAGAATAAGGGGTGGATACTGTCCTGGTTTCAGCTGGGATAGAGTTAATTGTCTTCCTAGTAGCTGGTACAGTGCTATGTTTTGAGTTCAGTATGAGAAGAATGTTGATAACACACTGATGTTTTCAGTTGTTGCTAAGTAGTGTTTAGTCTAAAGTCAAGGATTTTTCAGCTTCTCAAGCCCAGCCAGCAAGAAAGCTGGAGGGGCACAAGAAGCTGGCACAGGACACAGCCAGGGCAGCTGACCCAAAGTGGCCAATGGGGTATTCCATACCATGGGACATCACATAAACTGGGGGGAGTGGGGGCAGGGGTTATCGCCGCTTGGGGACTAGCTGGGTGTCGATCGGCGGGTGGTGAGCAATTGCACTGCGCATCGTTTGTACATTCCAATCCTTTTATTATTACTGTTGTCATTTTATTAGTGTTATCATTATCATTATTAGTTTCTTCTTTTCTGTTCTATTAAACCGTTCTTATCTCAACACATGAATTTTACTTCTTTTCCCGATTTTCTCCCCCATCCCACTGGGTGGGGGGAGAGCAGGTGATCGGCTGCATGTTGCTTAGTTGCTGGCTGGGGTTAAACCATGACACTTTCTCTTCCCCTTGAGTGGTGTTGAACAGGGCTCAATAGGTATGGGCCAGGCCCCAGCACGTTGCAGTGAGTTGTGTCTCCCTGGAGTTGCCAGGGTGACCGCATACCTTTTCCAAATATTTTACTAGTTCTTCCAGATTCTGCACTTGTTCAGGGGTCAATTTCCAAAACACTGGAGGTGCCCACTTTTCTAGGTACTTGCCCATACTACCCCACACACCCTGCCACTCATAATTATCCAGCCTCGGGTCAGATCTCTGGGTGATCTTCTTAAATAGTTGTTTAACCTTAAACAAGAGCTGAACCACATTCAGGAGCATGCTAATTCCCAGCAATAGGCCTAGGACCGTGCTGGTCTCAACATCCCAAGGGTATTCAAATTTTTCATATTTCTCAAACACCATTGTAACTGGACTGAAGGAGAAGGGAAAAGGGAAGAAAGGTATCCCACCCACAGATTGACTCTCTGAGGAGGAAAGGTAAATGGTGTAATTATTAATAGTTTCCCACAGATGGCTCCTGGAGTATAGAGGTGACGACAATGCTGAGTGCAAATACCAGATTAATCCCACAACCGATGACTTTATCATACCATAAACCAGTGTTATACAATACATCAAAGCAAAAACCTTAATCCACCTCCCATGGATGATAAGCAGCAGAAAAGGGACTACATACAGCAAGCGAGGTGATACATAACAGAACTTTAAGAACCAGAGCAACAACTTTAAGAACACATAAATCAACATAGTGACCAGTGACTATTAGACCAATATAATGAATGCTTGTAACAAATTTGTTTTAACAAGCTCTGGCCAGGTTTGTCGTTATCTCAACCCTTCATGCCCCACGTTGGGCGCCAAAAAGGACTGTCGTGGTTTAACCCCAGCCAGCAACTAAGCACCACGCAGCTGCTCACCCACTCCCCCCCCCACCCAGTGGGATGGGGGAGAGAATTGGGAAAAGAAGTAAAATTCGTGGGTTGAGATAAGAACGGTTTAATAGAACAGAAAAGAAGAAACTAATAATGATAATGATAACACTAATAAAATGACAACAGTAATAATAAAAGGATTGGAATGTACAAATGATGCGCAGTGCAATTGCTCACCACCCACCGATCAATGCCCAGTTAGTCCCCGAGCAGCGATCCCCCCACCCCCCAGTTTATATACTAGATGTTACGTCCCATGGTATGGAATACCCCGTTGGCCACTTTGGGTCAGCTGCCCTGGCTGTGTCCTGTGCCAACTTTTTGTCCCCCTCCAGCTTTCTCCCTGGCTGGGCATGAGAAGCTGAAAAATCCTTGACTTCAGACTAAACATTACTTAGCAACAACTGAAAACATCAGTTTTTTCAACATTCTTCTCATGCCTAACTCAAAAACATGGCACTGTACCAGCTACTAGGAAGACAATTAACTCTATCCCAGCTGAAACCAGGACATAACCTCAGTGGAGATAGAGTTGGCTTTGAGAAGAGGGACTGCTAGCATGCAGTGGTGACATGCTTACAGAGGCCAGGAACAGATTTCCAGGGAGAGGGATGTTAGGCACAGAACAAAGAGCTTTTTCTTAGGGGCGAAGCTTCATGAGAAGGCATAGCCAATGTAATGCTCAACTGCTGCCAAAGACACTCTCCTGCTCACCCCGCAGAGTCTCACTTCCTCCATCCACACCAGCTCTGCAGCTCTCCCAAACCCCTCACTTACCCCAAGGGCTCAGCAAACTGAACCAGCAATGCAAAGGCTGAGTCAAGCACAAGAGCTGGCACGAAGCAAGCAGAGGGAATTGGCAGCTGGGAGAGGGCAACACCTCTTCCAGCAGCAGTGACCTGTCTGGTAGGGTCCATCCACCTTGCGAAGCCTCAATCCTACTCTTTCTCCAGCTCTACTCTTAAGCCTCAGGCTTTTAAGTCTTCTCTATGACTACACCAACTACTCCCAGCTTACTCCTTGCTGAAATACTTTTAGTCCTCTCACAAGCTGAAGTAGGACAGACAGCTACAGTTCCTTTCTTCCCCAGAAACTGGCAGGGGGGAGAAGAGGTGGGAGAAAAAATGCCAATCTCTAGCATACCCATTGACCTCCTGCACTGTTCCCAGTACACTGTTTCCACTGCCTCTGACTATAAGTGAAGCCCAGCTTAAAATCTGAAGTGTTTTAGTTTAGAGCATTCAGCAACTTCCTAGAAAGATTTTGAATTTTACACATCAGCCTCCACATCCTTCTGTGAGCAATGTTCACGCTACAGCAGTTCAAATACCCAGTGGTCTCTTCATCTACAGTTGAGATTTTCAAATGAAGCCAACACCAGGCTACTCCACAAGGGTTATTTGCTGAAGTTCTCCCTTTCTTAAATCACTTCTTGTAAGAGGAAAAAAAAAGAAATAAGGTAGAGGACCTTCTCTTTAGAAAGAAGGATTTTTTAGTCTGTATCATTCAAGAAGAAATGTTTAGTTTTACCTCACTTTATTTTAAAGAAAAAAAATTAAAGCAGCCTCTAATCACGGAATCTGGGCCTGGAAAAAAGTTTTCTAGAAGCTATTATCAAGGGAAGACAACACTACTAATGAGATTTTTTGGCAATCAAACTAATAACAAAGGCCCTGTTGTATTTTCAGAGTGTTTGTGAGAACTCACCTAGTGACTCCTTCCTCAGTGGCTTGTCACAAGCATTTTTTGAGATAGGCATAAGCTCTAGTGTTCCCTTTTTACACATGGAAAAACTGTGGCACAGGGAGTCTTCGGGCATGTCTGTGCACACAGGTGCAGCCCAGCAGTCCCACACTCCACAAGCCAGCTCCAGGACACAAGTCTTGTAGTTGTAGGGTAAGTTAGCACAGCTCAGGCACAGCACTAACAGACCAGATTCATCTTGCACCTGATTAGCTTAGAGTGCAAGTTTGCCTGCATTCACCCATGCAGACAAACCCTAATAGACTTCCCAAGCATCAAACAATGCCCAGGGATGACCGATTCCTATAGTCCCTGACTGTAGCTCTGACTTCATAGAATCATAGAATGGTTTGTGTTGGAAGGGACCTTAAAGATCATCTAGTTCCCACCTCCCTGCTATGGGCAGGCACACCTTCCACTAGACCAGGTTGCTCAAAGCCCCATCCAACCTGGCCTTGAACACTTCCAGGGAGGGGGCATCCACAGCTTCTCTGGGCAACCTGTTCCAGTGTCTCACCACCCTCATAGTAAAGAATTTTTTCCTTACATCTAATCTAAATCTACCCTCTTTCAGTTTAAAGCCATTACCCCTTGTCCTATCACTACCCTATTCAGCTTTCTTGTAAAGCCCCCTTTAGGTACTGGAAGGCTGCTAGAAGGTGTCCCTGGAGCCTTCTCTTCTCCAGGCTGAACAACCCCAACTCTCTCAGACTGTCTTCATAGGAGAGGTGTTCCAGCCCTCTGATCATCTTTGTGGCCCTCCTCTGGACCTGCTCCAACAGGTCCATGTCCTTCTTATGTTGGGGGCCCCAGAGCTGAACACAGTACTCCAGGTGGGGTCTCACGAGAGCGGAATAGAGGGGGAGAATCACCTCCCTCAACCTGCTGGTCACACTTCTTTTGATGCAGCCCAGAATGCTATTGGCTTTCTGGGCTACAAGCGTACATTGCTGGCTCATATTCAGTTTTTCATCCACTAATACCCCCAAGTCCTTCTCCACAGAGCTGGTCTCAATCCACTCATTGCCCAGCCTGTATTTGTGCTTGGGATTGCCCTGACCCATGTGCAGGACCTTGCACTTGGCCTTGTTGAACTTCAGGAGGTTCACATGGGCCCACCTCTCAAGCCTGTCAAGGTCCCTCTGGATGGCATCCCTTCCCTCCAGCGTGTCGACCGCACCACACAGCTTGGTGTCGTCGGCAAACTTGCTGAGGGTGCACTCAATCCCACTGTCCATGTTGCCAACAAAGATGTTAAACAGCACTGGTCCCAGTACCAACCCCTGAGGAACACCATTCGTTCCTCGACTTGGACCATCCTTTCATTCAAGGCTGCATACTCTGATCCTTGGACTGTCCTTTCATTCAAGGCTGCATACTCTGATCCATGTCCAGAAGAGAACACAATAGCTAAATCTCCATCTTCAGCAACAAGATGCTCCAGTGTCATCAGCCTCTATCCAATGGAAGATTCTCTAGAGACTCAGAGCTATTACAGAGATATGCAAAGATGAATAAAGCAAGCAAAGGAAGGAAAAAGTCAAACAGGCACAAGTTAGATTTGAATTTAAATAAGATAGCAATAACTTACACTTTGTGGTAGAGATACAAGAAACCTTTAGGGATATGATTTCAGCACGTGATGAAGAAAGCTTTTTGACATCTGCAATCATGATCTAGTAGCCACAAAACACTTTTTTTTTTTAGTCCCTGCTTAAGGACATGCATCTAGAAAGCTGACTAGTTATCATCATATTGGCAGTTTCAGCAAAGACTGAACTCTCATCACTGCCTCAGGTAGTCCCTTCAAGACAAAGGCTGTGAAAAAAATAGACTGAGAAGGAGACGCTGAGGAAGTACCACTGACACTAGGTTGCTGAAGCTAGACTGAGAAGGAGACACTGAGGAAGTACCACTGACACTAGGTTGCTGAAGCTAGGCTGAGAGGTCTTTGGTCTCCAAAGAATAATCTATTCAGATAAGTTGCAGGCAGACCTGATCTTGTCTGCCTGCCCTCCAACTAGGTGTGTATAAGCCAGACCGATTCAAGGAGCTATGCACAGCCACAGTAGCACAGCATCAAGCACTTCATGCCTGATCTAATGTACCTTGCTTTGATGTTTTTGTGTTTTGGTTTTGTTTTGGTTTTGGTTTTTTAGTTTGGCTGCAACACCAACACTACGCCATTTCCAGAATGCGGCTGGACTGTGTCTGGCAACTTGAACAATGTCAAAGCAAGCTCACATCTGTTTAATAGACACACCTCTGCATCTATAACTTTGGCACCTTGTACTACTATGGCATCCCACTGCACTGTTACTCAGTAGCCCAAAAATGCCTTAAAATGCTGCTGCAAGAGTAAGAAAGCATTTCACCAAACTCAAGCAAAGGTTAAGACCCAACATAGCTGAGTCTCCAAATAATACTATCCCTGTTTCTACAACTAAGGCTCAAGCTACATTTAAATGCTCATAATACAAGGGAACAGAATTTGCAGAGTCTGCAGAGCCCCAAAGGCTCACGACAGGTTCGTGGCAAACTCAACTACAAGTGTGCTCAGTTTGAAGTGGGCCCACATTTTTCCATGCATCACCCAAGCATATATTTTTCAGTATTTTGACATGAGTTAATGCAGTTTATTTTCTACCTTAATATTTTGCATATCAATAGGAGAAAGATACCGTGCCTTTTGGAAAAGAAGCAATATGTATGTCATCCTGATTTCTACCTGCAGGCTCTCTTCTTCCTAACCAAAGAAAGGATTAAAATACTTACATATGAAAAGTCATATGAATAAAAATAAACTGCTGGTATTAATGAACTAACAACTAAAAGGAACACTTTAAAATATAAGATATTCTAAGCTCTTTCCTTTAGCATTAAACAATTACATACTTCATTGGAAGCTGACCCACATTTAATTTTAAAATACAACTTGTGTTTAATACATATACAGTCCTGCGCTTTGACAATCTCATCTCAGAAGAGCAACAGCAGGACTGCATTTCGGAAATCAAACTATCCTGGCACAGATCAAAGTCAACCCTAACACGTTTCTTCTGCCTTTAAAATTAAGAGAAATAAAATAAGTGGCATGAATCTATGTGAATCATTGTTCTATGAAAGGGAAAAGACTAGTAACTTCTATGAAGGTTTATTATCTAAACTCTGAAGATGCTGCAAAGACTGAAGGTAATAAAATGTTTTATGAACAACTTCACTTCATTCATTCTTATATAACTGAGTTTATGTGGATTCCTTGGCACAGTGATGCTAAGAACCTGTAGGGAACTTTCTGCACATCCACTTTTCAATGTATTAAAGAAATCATCTGGTATGGGTCTGAACCTTATGAGCCTTCAATTCAAAACACAATCTCTTTCTGATCCAAAATCCTCAGGAAGCACATTTCTGAAAACATTATAAAGAAGCAAGTCACATACAATAAGATAGAGTGATCCCCAATCTAAAGCCCAACAGTTACATTTTAATTTACACTTGAATATTTTAATGTTGTTATCCAGTCAGTAAATTAACTCAAGATGCAAGAATAAAAAGGGAAGATGCATAGGGAAAAAGGTCACAAGGTCCACAAAAGTTAAGAACTTCACTTCTGCTTGAAGCATCAGCATTATGTTGTTGAATGCCACAGCTCTCATATAAAGGAATTGCTTAATACATTCCCATTCTGTTTGAAGGGAAATTAAATTTACATTCTTTGAGAATATGGTATTGTAATTAGTTCATGACTTGATTACACTTTGAAGTGAGCCAAGACTGCATATGGCGCATACAAATTAGTTAAGTTATGGTTACGTATCTAAAGAAAAACTAGAGTTAAGAACAAAGTTAGGGACAAAGCCAGGGCAGTCGTTTGGAGCTTTCAGGAAACATATGTAAAACATAAAATTCAAATCTAGTCTCTGGACTTACTGATGTCAGGTGGGAACAGAAATAAAAAATGCAGTTTCCTAAACAGCTGGATGAGTTGTTTTAAAAAAATAATCTTTCCATCCTGTCTTGTTCTTTGACCTTTGGCCATATATGGTGAGCTGCCCTGCTCAGCACAGCAGAACACAGAACTGCACATCCTCCGGCACGTCCTCCACACCCTGTTGCTAACCAACTTCTCACCTGCTTGTAGTTATGCAGAACTTGCCCCGCCACAATGTTTGAGACATTAACTCTTTCAGTATCTCACACCACCCTGTGGCTCAAACATTTGACTGGACTGAATTGTAGAGATCTTCTTCTTCCACAGTAGTAATCTTCACATATCAGACAGAAGGAGAGAAAAGAGAGGAAGTAGAGGAAAGCAAGCAAAGTAGTCATACATCGCACAATTGCAAGGCCAAGCATTAAGAACAAAAATCCACATAACGAGTCCAATGTTAACAAGCCATTTTCCCCACCCCGTGAGTCCCAAGGACATTAGGAGAGAGGTCAGCAACGATCCTCCGTTAAACCAGTGTCTTGGTTGCATTGCTTGGAAAAGTTCTCCAGTCTTGTCTGTAACTTCTCTCATCTTGGCTCGGGCTTCTTCAATTGAAGTGGAGGCATTATAGATGGTGATACAACATTACCCGTCAGTTAGATTCAACATCTGTCCCAATCCAATGTTAGGGAAGGTTTCGATATGAACCCAAGAGCGAGATTAAGACACAAACCAGGTCAAATGCCGTATACTGTGAGAGACTGAATTGTTATGTTGAGCTGTTTGTCTCAAAGATTGTTAGGTGTGAGAGACTTCTCAAGCCATTCATCTCAAGAATTGTGGACTGCTTATCTTGGGCCCTTTGTCTCTGAGATGGCCTGTCTAAGCAGGACATTCCTCTGTCCATAAGGACAATTACTAGGCCACTGAGGCATTCAGGAGAGGAAACAGGCTGAAGTCGACAAGGATGTAAGGATGTGGAGGCTACCATTCTCACGGAAACTGTAGTCTTTGAGATAAGATTTGGTCACATAAAGGTTGTGTGATAGACGAAACCTGCAGCATGTGAACAGTGCATGAACAATACATATGTGCATACCTCATCAAAATATGCCCTATAAAAAGCCGTGGAGACAAGCCGTGGTGTGCACCCACCACCGAAGAATTGAAGACTGAGGACCAACGGGACGCCGCTGGATCCATGGTAGTGACTATCCTTGCAACTCTATCCCGACTGCTTGCTTGATTTCTGCCTTTTCTTCCATTCTATCCTATTGCTACTATTTTCTACTTTTGATACTTTTGATAATAAAAACTCTTTTGGGTATACGGCATTTGACCTTGTTTGTGTCTTAATCTCGCTCTTGGGATCATATTGAAACCTTCCCCGACATTGGATCGGGACATATACCCAAAAGAGTTTTTATTATCAAAACTGGGTCAAGATAAGGACAGTTTAATAAAGAGAAAGCAAAGGTCGTGCACGAAAGCAAAGGAAAACAAAAGATTTTATTCTCTACTTCCCATCGGCAGGCGATGTCTGGCCACTTCCTGGGAAGCAGGGCTTCAGTACGCGTAGTGGTTGCTCTGGAAGACAAACATAAAATAAAGAATGCCCCCCACTTACACCTCATTTACTTAGCTTTTATAGCTGAGCTGACATCATATGGTATGGAATATCTGTTTGGTTAGTTTAGGTCAGCTGTCCTGGCTATGTCCCCTCCCAAGATCTTGCCCAGCCCCAGCCTGCCGGTGAGGTGGGGGGGAAATGTTGGAGAGACAGCCTTGATGCTGTGCCAGCACTGCTCAGCAGTAGCCAAAACACTGGTGTGTTATCAACACCTTTCTAGCTACCGATGCAGAGCACAGCACTAGGAGGGCTGCTATGGGGAGAATTAACTCCATCTCAGCCAGACCCAATACAATCTCCACCCCTTATTCCATACCATTTGCGTCATGCTCAGGTCCCACATAATTTAATACACATATCTTCTAACTACACCATTGTATTTAATTCTCATTACTGAAATCCCTTCTTACCAACATTTAAAACTGAAACTACATACTTAAACCACTTTTATATCCAACATACAGATTTATACATTCTTATTAACTACTATCCCCTGTCCTTTAACAGATAGCTTCTTCCACTCCTCCAGATGTTCACACACAGGCTATGACTTGGGCCCCATCTGTCAAGATGAGTGGTCAGGACAGGAGAAGTAGTATGTTCGATTGTTGGGCACCAACACTGGCTTGGTTTGGGTCACCGATGCACTTGTCTGGTTCCTTACGAAGTTCACTCCTCTGCAGTTCAGATCATTCTTGCTACATTACTTCCTACAACATACAACTCACATCACAGATTATTTTTCCCCCAAGGTTAAGTCTCCTTGAGGCACACACTGGATCTCCCCATTCTTTCTGCATTACCCACCAAGTACACCCAGGTCCTTGAGCAAAGACAACCCCACGAATGGGTTCGCCTTTTCCCATGGGAGGAGAAATCCACACTGCCTTCCCCAGTCACTTCCCCATGTGCACTATGGGGACCTTATCTCCTCCCACAGTATGTAGGGGTTTTGTTTGGGCAGGACCAGGATGGTTAGCAGATCCTCTGGTGTTAACTAGCCAAGTGGCTTCTGCTAAATTTGTATCCCAATGCTTCCATGCCCCATTGCCCAGTGCTCTCAATATAGTCTTTAACAGTCCATTATATCTCTCAATTTATCCAGATGCTTGTGGGTGATAGGGGATGTGGTATACCCACTCAATGCCATGTTTCTTTGCCCAGGAGCTTATGAGGTTATTTCAGAAATGAGTCCCATTGTCTGATTCAATTCTTTCTGGGGTACCATGTTGCCACAAAATTTGCCTTTCAAGGCCTAAGATGGTGTTTCGGGCAGTGGCATGGTTTACAGGATATGTTTCTGTACCAACAACTTCTGAAGCAGCTCAAACCCCCTCATATGCTGCTAGTATCTCTTTTTCAGTCGGGGTGTAGTGGGCTTCTGATCCTCGATACCCCCAGCTACAAAACCCTAATGGTCGAACTCAGGTTTCTCCTGGTGTTTTCTGCCAGAGGCTCCAGGTGAGACCATGCTCCCCAGCTGCAGTGTAGAGTACATTTTGTACATCTGGTCCGGTCCAGACAGGCCCAAGAGTTACCGCATGAGCTATTTCCTGTGTGATCTGCTCAAAGGCTTGTTGTTGCTCAGGGCCCCATTCAAAATACTTCTTCTTTTGGGTTACTCGATAGAGAGGGCTCACAAGCTGACTGTAACCTGGAATATGCATTCTCCAGAACCCCACAAGGCCTAGGAAAGCTTGTGTTTCTTTCTTGTTAGCTGGTGGAGACATAGTTGCTATCTTGTTGACCACATCCATAGGCACATGACAGCATCCATCCTGCCATTTTATTCCCAAGAACTGAATCTCCTGTGCAGGTCCCTTGACCTTGCTTTTTTTTTATGGTGAAACCAGCTTTCAGAAGAATCTGAATTATTCTTTTTCCCTTCTCAAACACTTCTTCTGCCTCGTTGCCCCACACGATGATGTCATCTATGTATTGTAAATGTTCAGGGGCATTGCCTTGTTCCAGTGCAGTTTGGATTAGTCCATGACAAATGGTAGGGCTGTGCTTCCACCCCTGGGGCAGTCGATTCCAGGTGTATTGGACACCTCTCCACATGAAAGTGAACTGTAGCCTGCACTCTGCTGCCAAAGGAATGGAGAAAAACACATTGGCAATGTCAATTGTAGCATACCACTTGGCTGCCTTTGACTCCAGTTCATATTGGAGCTCTAACATGTCTGGTACAGCAGCACTCAGTGGTGGTGTCACTTCGTTCAGGCCACGATAATCTACTGTTAACCTCCACCCTCCGTCAGACTTTTGCACTGGCCATATGGGACTATTAAAAGGTGAATGAGCCTTGCTGATGACTCCTTGGCTCTCCAGTTGATGAATCAGCTCATGCATGGGAGCCAGGGAGTCTCGGTTTGTGCAATATTGCCACCGGTGCACTGTCCTGGTAGCGATTGGCACCTGCTGTTCTTCAACTCGCAGCAATCCCACAAGAAAGGGATCTTCTGAGAGGCCAGGCAGGGTAGATAGCTGTTTGATCTTCTCTGTGTTTACAGTAGCTACACCAAAAGCCCATCGGTACCCCTTTGGGTCCTTGAAGTACCCTCTCTTGAGGTAGTCTATGCCAAGGCTACAAGGGGCCTCTGGGCCGGTCACAATGGGGTGCTTTTCCCACTTGTCCCCTGTTAAGCTCACCTCAGCCTCCAATACACACAATTCTTGGCATCCCCCTGTCACTCCAGAGATCCAGATGGGTTCTGTGCCCCTGTACCCTGATGGCACCAGCGTACACTGTGCACCAGTGTCTACCAAAGCCCTATACCTCTGTGGGTCTGATGAGCCAGGCCATCGAATCCACACAGTCCAGTATATCCGGTCATCCCTTTCCTTCTCCTGGCCGAAGGCAGGGACCCTCTATTGCTGTTCCTCATCAGAGTATTCACAGTCTGACCCTTGCGGTGCCAGACCAGAAGTCCCCTCACCAGAATCAAGGGAGGTGGTTTCAGTTCTTCTATGCCTGGAGGATTGCTGATTGCTTTCTTGGGCCTCTACAGCAATGACGCTGACAGCTGCCTTCTTGGGTGACCCCTTCTTAACAGCTGTCTTCCCTCTCAGTTCACGCACATGGGCTTCCAGCTTAAAGGTGGGTTCACCATCCCACTTCCTCATGTCCTCCCCTTGATCACGCAGGAAGAACCAGAGTGTACCACGTGGCATATGCCTTGGGCTCCCTTTCCCTCTGACCGGGGCAGGAGAAGACTGATTTCTTGGAGCGTCCCTAACAGCCAAGGCACTGTCCTGTAGGGATGAGGAGACACAGAGATTTTCTTCAAAGTTTTGGAGCCAAGACGACACTTTCTCCACAGTTGGTGTATCCATATCTGGGCAGTACATTGCTGCCAAGCTGTTAGAATATGACACTGGGGCACCTTGAATCACCTTTCTCCACATGGCCCGTGTGCACAGGACATCCTCTGGATCTTTGGAGACCTTGTCATCATCTAGATCACTGTAGATGACTTCCACCACTGCTAACTCTCTCAGGTACTGGATGCCTTCATCTGCAGTAGTCCACTTTCCTGAGGCATTCACAAGATCTTCCTTGAAAGGATATCTTGCCCTTCACACTTGAGAGGAACCAGCTCCAGAGACTGCAAATTGCTGCCTCTTTTCCAATTCCTCTTTCAATTCCCCGGTTTCTAGAGAGGGATCCCAGCTGTTGGGCTTCCTTGCCTTCCAGTTGCTGACTGTCGGCCCCATTATCCCAGCATCGGAGCGGACAGGCAGCAATCCGCTCACCTGGCTGGCGGCTGTAGTCTTTCCACATGTCCCGAAGTTCTGAGGACGTCAGGGACCGGGTAGTTTCTGCTTCCTGTCTAAGTTCTCTCACTCCTTCCTCCAATTTCTTTATCGAAGGACTGGCTTCTTGATCAAACCTTTCCTCTTCTTCTTCCCTTACTAATCGATGATATGGACCCGTTGATCTCCTTGTCCACTGTTTCTTTTTCACTATTGGGGCAATTACTGTAGTTGTTGTTGTTTGGGTCCCTATCTCGAAGATGGTGTCCTCAGATGCAGTCTGGGTCCCTGCCTCAACCATAGTCCTCTGAGAATGTTGAACTATAGCTTGGTAGGCATAGGTCAGGCCCCAGTACAGTGCGAGAAGCTGCTGGTTTTCATTGGGGTAGGCAAGGCACCCCTCTATCAGGTGGTGCGTCAGTTTGCCAGGGTTGCTTGCCTGTTCAGGTGTAAAGTCCCAGGTTATGGGAGGCGATAACCGTCCTAGGAATCTGCCCAAATCCTTCCATATATCCTGCCACCCAGGGACCGGTCGCTTGAGGGCTGTCCTGGGTTCAGCTGGGATAGAGTTAATTTTTTACAGGAACCTGGGAGGTGAGGGGGGGGCACAGCCGGGACAGCTGACCTGAACTAGCCAAGGAGCTATTCCATACCATGTGACATCATGCTCAGTATATATATGGGGAGTGGGCTGGGGGGAGCTCTCTCGACTTTCGGTGGGGGAAGTGGTGGAGCGTCGGGTTCCGGGTGGTGAGCAGTTGCACTGTACATCACTCCTTTTGTATATTCTTTTGTTAGTACCGTTGTTGTTGTAACTTCTCTTTTTGTGTAGTCCCAGTAAACTGCCCTTATCTCAACTCTTGAGATTGCGGGTTTTTTTTTTCTTTTCTCCCCTCTGATTCTCCTCCCCATCCCACCGGAGGGGGGCGGGAGGAGTGAGCGAGCGGCTGCCTGGTCCTTTGTTACCGGCTGGGCTGAAACCACGACAAGGGCTCATTTCAGTATTGCCTCACCCAAAAGTTGTCTTCTCTTATACCAGGACGAGACCAGATTCCACAAAACCCATAATATACCACCAGTATTAATTAGTAGTATTGAACAGGTCACATAAGGGTGAACAAGGACCTCGGGAGCCTGCATAATAACACCATCCACACCAATCTCAGTTAGGGAGAGGGAGATGTATTCCCTCATCTCCTCCACAAAATAGCTCCCACAACACAGCAAGGCCATCAGTGCCAGGACAAAGCACATAGCCATTGTTTGTATTTGCATGTTCTCAAGCTCAGCAAAATAGAGATAAGCAAAGCAGACAACAAACTCCGTGACCCGCACAGGAGCTTGCCACTTAATAACTACTATAGCTATAGCACGCTTAATGAAAAACTGCTGTTGTCGAGCCCCACGTTGGGTGCCAAAAAGGACTGTGGTAGGTTGACCCTGGCTGGGCGCCAGGTACCCACCAAAGCCGCTCTATCACTCCCCCTCCTCAGCTGGACAGGGGGGAGAAAATATAACAAAAGGCTCGTGGGTCAAGATAAGGACAGTTTAATAAAGAGAAAGCAAAGGTCATGCACAAAAGCAAAGGAAAACAAAAGATTTTATTCTCTACTTCCCATCGGCAGGCGATGTCTGGCCACTTCCTGGGAAGCAAGGCTTCAGTACACATAGTGGTTGCTCTGGAAGACAAATGTAAAATAGCAAATGCCCCCCCTTCCATCTCCCTTTACTTAGCTTTTATAGCTGAGCTGACATCATATGGTATGGAATATCTGTTTGGTTAGTTTAGGTCAGCTGTCCTGGCTATGTCCCCTCCCAAGATCTTGCCCAGCCCCAGCCTGCCGGTGAGGTGGGGGGGAAATGTTGGAGAGACAGCCTTGATGCTGTGCCAGCACTGCTCAGCAGTAGCCAAAACACTGGTGTGTTATCAACACCTTTCTAGCTACCGATGCAGAGCACAGCACTAGGAGGGCTGCTATGGGGAGAATTAACTCCATCTCAGCCAGACCCAATACAATGCCCATGTCCCTTAAAAATTCCATATGCTTTGAGATTCCCGATAGCGTTTTTCCCCAGTAAAATTACAAGCACTACTTGAGTTCCACCCATTTTTCCATTCCCAACATTCAGTTTTCCATAAGTCATGAGATTCAAGGTTTCCTCCTCGGGGAAGAAGATAAATCTTTGAATCGTCAGAGGGAGTTTTTGGAGCCATAAAAGGTCCCCTGAATGGGTGGGGGCAGGGAGGGTAATGGTAGAGAAACACCTTGATTGGTGTCATTCCAGAGGTGCATAAAACCTTGAATCAAATTCCAAGCTAAATTTGGAGAATCTTTTCCCTGTAATAACAGACAAAAATTACAAATAACAATAAACTGATAACACAAATAACAATTAATATAGTCAGGACTAACATGGGTCCCTTGCCGTCTTTCTCCATTTCTCTTTGGTTCTACAAAGTACAAATATAAAGCATAATCATACATTAAAACGAGGGTATTATCCATCATGTGAGGATTTGGTGGTCTTTTCCAAGTACATTGGTTGCTATCCACGCAGACAAGTTCAAAGGGGTTTTCAATGTCATAGGTACTTCCCCTACAGTAGGTAAATCTACCAGAACAGGTTGTCCAGGATAGTGGAGTGGGTGTATTGTATCGTTTTAAGGCGACTAAGGGGTAAAGTAATCATTAAATCCCCTCGGCTGTTTTCTGTGAGCCTCCTTATATAGACCCACCCGCTGTCCCCCGGCTCACTTACTGGGGACAGCGCATCTCGTTTCCCAACTTCAGGTCAATTAGATCTCCCTCTGGGGCTGAGGGAGTGTTTGTCTGCAAGCTCACTTTAGGTTCTGCCCTAGTAGTATCTTGAGTAGGTGGTCCTTCTTTTGGGGGTATTTCCCCCTTTCCCTTCCACGCACGGACAAGCTTCTCCAGTGCCATGGTGGGCATCCCCTCTGTTAAATCTCGGGGAATTCCCCTCTGAATTCCTTTGGCCCATAAGAAATTCCTCCTGACTCCCTGATTTCTCATGGGGGGTGGTTGTTCTCTTGGTTCTATTCTCCGTACCACTGCCTGTTGTTTACCAGTTCCTCCAATTACTCCCATTCTCCTTCCATAATTAATTAATTGCTGGGTGACATCCCCCCAGGTTAGGGCTCTGCCCGCTCTTGGCCTGGCAGGATTTCCTGCTTGCGGAGTCAGGGCATCCCTTAATCAGTCTTGCAACTGAATTGCATATAATTTTAGGGAGTCTGGCAAGCCTCTTATAAGTGGGGTCATTCGGTCGGGATATCTCAGTTTTTATCAAAGGGCGTAATACTGCTTTACCTTCCTTAAGAGATAAGGTTTTCCTACAATCTTTGAAATCTCTTAAAGGGTAAATTGATTTGGGTTATCAGGACTCTCGTTCATCTCTCTTTGCTAGGGATGGAAAACCAGCCTCGCTTTCAGAATCAGAGTCACTAGCTCTGCTCCGGTCCTTAAGCACCTCACACAGTATTTTCTCCCTATCTCGTAAGTCAAACAGGTCGGTATGAAGTTGGTGATTCGCCTTGCGTTCCACATCTAACAGGGTCTCTGTTCTTTCCCTTCTAGCCCTTTCTTCCACCAATTGATTTTGCAGTTCCCTCACTAAGTCTTGGAGAGATGTTATGCTTTCAGCAGATTTGCTTATACTCTTATACTGTTGGGCTGCCATTAGAGTGGCTCCCAATACTCCACATACCATTGCCTTTCCTTTTCCCAGAATCCGTTTTTGTTCTTTTGCTAATACCGTAATCCTTTCTGCCACTGATTTAGGATCATGCCAACTATTGTGAAGGCCATATCATCCCTGGTGGGGTGGGAGACGCTTTATATTCTTCCAATTTTTCAGAAAGGGGAAAGCAGTCAAGCTCCAGCATTTCCTGGGCAGCCATGGCTTGCCACTGCTTGGACCTCTCCTGGCCAGTAGCTGAGAAGTCACTTCCCGACTCTCCCTGCCCATAAATCGGGTGGATCATTGGTATTCCCATCAGATCCTCCTCGACTCAGGGAATCCTGTCCGTAACTCCAATTAAAATGTCACGTCCCAATTTCTCAGGACGATGACTCAGGTTCACCAATTCCCAGGTCAGGATTAAGGTGAAACGACACCAGGGATCCTTTAACTCACAAAACTCAACTTTTATTCGCTCGCAACAAGAATTGGCATGAAACTACATCAGTAAACTGTGTAACATGCTAACTATACGTCACCAAACATATACTACAAGCCTTGCTTATTTGGGGATCAGTTCAGGGAAGAAAATAAGGAGAGCCCTCCCGTTGAGTCATGAGGTTCAGAGCAGACCCCCTTGCTTTCTAGACTCCCTCTCAGAGAGGAGCTTAGGGGCGACTAGATCCACTCCTAGTCCCAGACTTGGTCAACGGTTTATGTCTAAAGGGATGAGGTATAGGGATTACAGAAAAAAAAGAGAGAAAGAGAGAGAGAAAATTAAAAGAGAAAATAGAAAGATTTCACTGGTCCTGGGTCCAGCATTGGTCCAGCCAGCTGAGGGGTCCAGTTCTGGTGGGCGCACGCATGTGGGGCTTCAATTTGTGCCCTTTTATAATCTCCTTGCCCCTCCTTCGGGTGGGTACTCGAACTCATTAGGCTAATCAGGTGTCATGCGTGGTTTGTGCTTCCAGAACCTTCGGGAAATGGGTCAGTGGGCTTGGGGGTCATTTGGGGAGTAACTTCACCCTCCCTGCAGGCATGACCGTTCTTTGACCTTTGGCCATATATGGTGAGCTGCCCTGCTCAGCATATCAGAACACCTGAATTGCGCATCCTCCAGCATGCCCACCGGCATGCCCTCCAAGCCCTGTTGCTAACCAACTTCTCACCTGGGGTTTGTTGCTATGCAGAGTTCGTTGTTATGCAGAACTTGCCCCACCACAATGTTTGAGACATTAACTCTTTCAGTCTCTCACACATCTCCACCCATACCACCTGTAGGGCAACTGTTAAAATTGATCCTAAGAAAAAACAATAAAAGATACAAGATTTTCTACCCTGGTTAAATTTGCCAGTATGATTTATTCCTAGTACTTGTAATTTTTTTAATTTCTTTTATAGATAGCCTGAGTTTTATATCATCTACCAAGATGCTCTGTTCCACCCAGATGTTGAAATTCCCCAAGTTCACTTTAAAGATATTGAAAAATATTGAAATGCACAATATAATTATAGTGCATCTAATATTGGCAGAACAAAAAGATAGCCAGTATGATTTAAAGAGAGCAAGGAAAGCATTTAAACCTAAAACTAATTCCCAACATAGCACATGAACTTAGAGAAGTCTCTATCATACTTTCAAAATGCAAACGCAGTTTAGGGTAGCAGATTTGATCCTATGTATTGAAAATCCTTTCCACAGGATATGCCAATCAAACTGGACAGCTTATCTGCCATGTTCTCTGGCTCAAAGGTGGGTAAGGACAAAAATATGACATGCCATCATATGCGCCTGGATCAATAAATGCAAATACCATCTCAGAGCTTGCACTTTCCACTCCAAGTGGAAAACACATCTCCAGCCTTATCTTCATGAATACAAACAAAAGGATACCTACAAGCAAAGAAAAAAGAAAATAAAGATATATTCTGCAGCCTGGCTGCGCTAACAACTTTCTTCTAGTGAAAAGAAGGGAAGAATGCAATACAAAAGGCAAGTTATGCCACTACACACATTGGCGAAACATGCATTTTCATAATAATGAACATAAGGAATCTGATGACAGAAAAACTAAGAACCTGAATACACAAAATACAGACCCCACAGATTGTAACATGCTACTTGTCCTGGCATGGGCCATAAAAATTTTTACTTTTGGCTTAAGAACTGCAACGGCAGGAGATTTTCCTCACTGGCAAGAAAGAGTTTGTTCAGAACATACCAGCTGCTTTCAGGGGAGCTCTGCCAACTTCTATAGCGACTTTCAGGATTTAAAGATTTCCTTTGGTATTTGCTTAGACAGCACAGCTACCCAGCCTCTTCCACTGGAAACTGTTAAGGAACTTGTTACTTATGTATTTGTCTATCAGCCAATAAATGTATGATCCTTTTTTTATGGAAAAAAGGAGCCTGGAGATTCAGCCATATACAATTTCTGTGCAAAACAGTCTCAGCATCTGAGAACACCACCACACATTTCATCATGTACGACAGAAAATAATCTCAACCTGTGCTGTGTGAGAATATGAAGCCAAAAGAAGGTATTGCACCTATCACCATCCACACAAAAAGAGTGCTATTTTTCCTTTTATATATTTAGAGTGCAAAATTAAACAAATAAAAGGAACACTGCATAATTTAGCTTTAATTTTCTATCAAATTGCTCATAATTGTAACCATAAAATGATAATATTGTACCATATGTGCATCTGCAAAGCCGACAAAAGCACTGGTCAGCCCCTGCGACAAGAAAAATGGACCTGTCGCTCCACCTAGTGACCTTGCTGGATATTACTGCTCTCCTAACTTGCACAGAGTGCTTGTCAAATTTTGAGGTTAATTTTGTTACAGAGAGGGATCTAACACATCACTTTGAAACATGAAAATCTGCCATGCAATCTTCCTGCTACCGTTCTTCCTCAAATTACACTCCCCTCCATCCACACAGGCAGTCACAGCTTTACATAAAAATATGTATCACTGGAAATACTTGCTGTTTTAGTTGCAGGCCTTTGTGAGAACTAAAAAAAAAAAAAAAAAAATCTTTCACAGTTGCCACTGCTACTGTTTACACAAAGCCAT
The DNA here is from genome assembly GCA_028022735.1 of Gypaetus barbatus. Classification (NCBI taxonomy): domain Eukaryota; kingdom Metazoa; phylum Chordata; class Aves; order Accipitriformes; family Accipitridae; genus Gypaetus; species Gypaetus barbatus. The sequence goes on along the minus strand of CM051561.1, from coordinate 38,221,841 downwards.
TTGTCATATCAGTACTACTCGATATTAAAACAGTCATGTTCTTTAATTTGACAATGGAGCTCCTGGCAGAAGCCGGAGGAGAGATGAGGTGCTTCCCTATATGGGAATTGAAGTATCTGAGAAAGGATGCTCAGTCTGTTATGTTTAGACACAGTAAGAGGAGTTACTTAACAGGATAAATGTGAGCTCGGAGTCAGCTGCATTGAGGAAAGGGGATGAAGAGGCAAAAGAGAAATGGAATGTAAAACCTGGACTTACTGAGAGCTGAGCTACAGCACCTCCATCTCAATTAAAGAACATGCATAGTAAATCAAAAAGGTGTCTGCTTTGCAGGGAATGAGAATGTAAGATCACAAAACATCAACTTGTTTTATAACAAAGCTAATCGGTTTGGTCTTGGTTACTAGCAGAATGGAGATCACTTGAGAATATACAGTGGTGTCTGTCTTGTTTCCTTGCAGGAAACAATCAATCATCACTCTTAATTTTATATATTTGATGTCTCTCACTGAATCTTTTCCTTACAGCCCTCAAATGGGAATAATGCTGACGGAGAAAAGCAGACTCTCCTTCGGCCAAGCTCCCACCACTCTCAGAACAAGAGATTCCTCGTTCGGGCCCATACTGGAAAGGAAACCTGGCCCCTACAGTGAATTCTTTTGTTTGCTGCTTCCTCGTATGGTTGCCTCTCTGTATCTTTCACAGTCCACATCAGGCTTGGGTATTTTAACTTTCTTTTTTCACCCTTTTAAACTAGAACATACTCAGACAGGAGCACATAGATTTTAATCTGACTATCTGCAAAGGGTGCAAGTGGCGAGATGAAAAATCTGTAAATGTTGCTGGACCGAAATAGAAAAAAAATAAATACCAGTGAGCCAAGAAATCTTGCCCTTCTTATGAAACTGCCTTCAGTGTTATAGCTAGAACAGCACAGAATGTAAAAATAGGAGATCATTCCAGATAATTTAATTTTTTCTTTTAAAACTATTGCTATTTTGACAGTCTTTCTAACCTTGTTAGAACACAATCTGTTTGCACACTGTTTTCATGAGAGAAATGCAATGCTCCTTTTCCTAAAAGTCAGCTGAGGTCAAATCAAACTCCATATAAGCTCACTAATACTAATTTTAAAGGAGGTGTCCCCAAACCCAAAAAAGAAAAGTATTCCATGTCAGAGTACTCCAAAGATTTTCTTTTCCATCATGTGCTGTACACATCTCTAATTAGATAAGTATTTCAGAATGACATCAAAGGCCTCAGAAAGTTGGTCCTTTCTTGTAAAAACTGGCCTTAAACATGACAAACTGAAAAGCACTGGTTTCACTGAACTGAAGCCAGTGAAGGAAAGATTTAATAACAGCCTCATTATAAGGTTCATTGTTGTAGGACTATTTAATATACAAGATTAACACATCTTATCTCCCACTTTCACTGAAACCTATTATACCCCTCATTAATACATGCACATTTCTACATCATTTACAGCACTAAGGTCTCAAATAGTATTGTCTGAAACAGGGTGTGTTCTGCTGCTCTTCCTCGTGGTAGGCTCTTTTTGCAGTAACAGTACTCAAAAATAAGCCTCAGCTCAAAATGGAAGACATGGCTAGGCAAACTAAACAGGGCTGTTTAAAACTGAGAGAAATTAAAAATAAAAATCATTTGTTTTGCCAACACTACGGATTTCATTTCTTGACTTCAGTTCCCTCACACCCAGACCAAAAGGTGACACACCTGCATATTGTAAGACAGGAAACTTCTACCTTCCCAACTTAATGAATAATGACATTCTTTCCTCCTGAAGTAGGTAAAGTAAACCATGGCTCCTCAAATTAACAGGCATTTTAAAATTCTTCAGATCTGGATCATCAGAGAAGAAAAGGAAGCTGTATGGTACAAACAGTACACCACTTTCCCAGATTGCATACATTTGTGCCTGCAGATACACCAGGACAGACCAGAACAATGTACCTTAATATTATATGGAGGGGAGGGAATCAGATAAGGAAAAATATACATTTTTACGTTCTCAGTAGACCGAAGGGACCACGTTGGCCCTTATTCTTGCACAAACAGGAGAACTGTTATGAGCCAGATGAATATAGGACTCAGCAAGACAGAAAATTTCTATTGGAAGCATTTTAGGACAGAGAATATGCATTTGTCCAGCAACTGAACAGATTCAGGCATTTACAAGCTCTTCTGTACTTCTACTCACCAGGTTCCAGACAAAGAAACAGAGGTGATTTTTTCAGAGTTCCCCTAAGCTCTCCACAGGAAGCTGTGAATGTTTAAAGTTTACATGGACTCAGCTAAACAAATTCATAACAACAACAAAAAATCCATCTAGTACTATCAAACAGAGAGACACATTCTGACTCCATCTTTGAATTACAGGTTTCTGGACATTGGGAGACTCTTTGGGGCAAGTATTACTATTTGCTTATCCTATCCTTATATTTTGCCACGTGGTTATGGCCACTGTCAGAGCTAAAACACTAAACTTGGTGGTTTGACCCGGTACATACATTTTATGTTCTCATCATAATACAATTAAGAGGTAAAATATATTAAAACTTGCTAAGTATAGTGAAGATACCTTTTCTCCAATCATCTGAAGAGAATTGCTACCACTGATAAATTGTTGGAAAACACGTTAACAAAATTCCCTCACACTTGACTTTCTGAAGCTACCCTATCCAACAAAAAGGTTTCCAAATCAAATTGTTAATATTTATTGAAGAGGAAGAAAACTGGGATTCTACTGGGAAGTACTGATAGCAAAGACTTAACTTCCAGGAGCCAAATGTACAGCTCCTGGGATTTTCTACTGTTCTTGGAGACAAAGATGTTTACTCTGGCTGATTAGTTTTGTATTAGAAAAAGGGTCTTTCCAGGAGAGGCCTAGCCCCAGAGTGAAACTGACCCATTCCCGTTTACTGTTGTCTTTTTGGAAGTTTACATGACTTCAGGTAAAAACTTGTTTCATGAGGCTCTGGAAGTGCAATCTCCTGGAAGAAAAACACTCATTTCATCCCTATATCCTCACATTTATTGCCACAGAAGAATAGCTGGCATTCTGGAGGTCTTCTTGGCTTCTTACATGGAGCATGCCAAGATATCCAGCTGGACGCATATCAGCCAAGGAAGTCTAATGTATTGGTAGGGAAGAGAGAAAACCTCTTCTCCATAGCTAGGACTTTTTTCCCCCATAACAGTTCTCCATTCCTCTTAGAGAAACATTGGTAAGTGTTAGCCTCGAGGATATCAATGCTGGAGGGCCATTACTGCAGAAGACAGGAATTCTGAAATCTAAACTCAAAAGTGCTCATCAGAAATAAAAATAGCTAAAAAGAATTTGCATAAAGACAGTTACTGGCAGCAAGAAAATTATACTTTCAGATATCCTCCTCTCACAGGATTAATATTTGAGTAAGCAAATAGCTCTTTGGTAAATTCTTTACTTATGGAATACAGTCAGAATCACAGTCAGATGCCTCCATGCATGCAGCCACTCTCCATAAAAACAAAACCAGAAAAAACTGTGTGATCCAGTGGGTCTGCAGATAATGCAGGGCTCACCACAGATGCTTGGAAGAGCTTAGTCAAGTCAGGTACTGAAAAGGCCTTCTTGTAAAATACATTCCCATGATTATAATAAATTTCTGAGCCATCAAACCAAAGACATTATAAGGAAATGGGGAAAAATATTCAATACTAAAAGATTTTATACAATAGGGGCCTATAAAAATCAGAAAAATTAGGGGTATTTTCCAGACCAACAGGTCATCAAGGTAACCTGCACGCCAAGCTATATGGGAACACCTGTTTCTTGCCAACAAGTAGGAAAGGAAAATTAGTGTATGTGAACACCTTGCAAGGGCCCTAGACTAGAAGTGACTGGCTTTCAAAAAGAGGACCATAAATAAAAATAAATAAATAAATAAATAAATAAATCTAGAGAGCTACTTTCCTTGCAGAGGTTCAAAACACAAGACAGGAAACTGTTCAGTGAACAGTTCAGTGAACCGGAATACAAGATCCTACAGGTCTCAAGTGATACTTCTGCTAAGCCCCAGGCACAAAAGCATGAACATTCAGTGAGGTGTTCTCATTGATAAACATCGGGGAGACCATGGAGGAGTGATTGATAGCCCCCAAAGAATTAACTTTTGAAGTGCAGGATTAACTTAGAAGCCAAGACTGCAGCAGAGCTGCTCAGTATCTCTCCTTAATTTCAACAGATAAGGAAACACCCATACCTTTTCCATCTCAAATGGAAATTTACTCCTAATATATAATAAAATAACTAGGAAGCTTCATCATTGCAGTATCTGAATAGCTTACAGGTATCAATGGATTTACTGTCATCATCCTTGTATGTTCACTCTACAAGGAAGGTCACATTTCATAAAGGGGAAGGCGAGCTATAGAGAAGGTATGTGATTTACATAACTTCACAGAAGTCTGTGCAGCACAAGTAAGAGAATTCATGTGTATTAGATCTCAGAGTACTTCCACAACAGCTTGCAATGCTATTATTTCAAGACCATTTTCTGAACTGTTGTGCCCTGTACTGGCAATGTAGCTTTGTGGCCAGTCTCCCTAACAGTCTGATCTATAGCTAAACCAGAAAAAAAGGAACCTGCGCTTTCCTCTTTTTTTAACAGTTTTCACTGGTAAGACACTTCATATATTCTTTCCCTTCCAAGGATTAAGGTGAGAGAGAACTGAAGCAAGATGGGGCAAAAATTAAAGCAGTAACTGTACCATAACACATCTGCCTCTGAAGTGAGAGGGAACAGACAGCACCAAAACATCTTCAGATCTGACAGGGTGCTCTACTACCAATCTGCACTAGCAGGTGAGACATCACTCCATGACAACTATCAGAAATAAAGGAGCTTTATGCAACTGCAAGTGTTTTAAATGATTTCTCTCTATTGTGCAACAGGAGACAACAAGCAGTTCTAACAAAACGTGGAGTTTTTTCTCCCCTGAGCTGCAAAGCTTTAAAATTAGCACTTTGTATGTGCTTGTTCTTTTAATGTCTGCATTTATTAAGGAGCAAAACAACCATGCATCTGAAATGCCAGAGAAATATGGATTCATAAATAATGCCACATTCCTATTCACACCTAATCTAAATATTTATGTAGTAATTTACCAGCAAAAGATGCAAACTATTCTTTAAATGTTACATTGTATTAAAGGTTAACCACATGACATGTTTTATTATGAGGCTCTGAATTATGTTTAAGACAAGTTTTTGTTTTCAGTGGAAGTTTTGGTGTTGAAATGGATGGACAGAGGCAAGGAAGTCTAGTCACCTCTCAAAGATGAATGCTGAAGTTCAGACTTCTTCAATATTTTTGCAGTCTGCATAGCCATAGGCCATGCAACTCAGCAGCATACTGTTTGAGAGAGGAAGGGCCACCTTCTTCACAACTAGAAGAGCTAGAAATAGATTAGTGAGGCATGGTTCTTATAGCAAGACTGACGATGCTGAGTTTCACTTAGAAAAGCAGCCTCTACTGAAATCAGCACCAAATCAAAAAGGCTGTGTACATACCCCTAAGAGAAATGTTAAATGTAACAGCAGAACTGCCCCCAGTATAAATACATGCCCTCAGATTTCATAACATAAATGCTAGATGTAGCCTCACCTCATCAGTGATGTAATGCTTCTCTGCCCAGTACCTTATGCAGAAATTCATGAACCACTACTCACTCAGTCCTACAAAATCCAGCTTCTCTTACTTCATATCCTGCTGCAGTCATCATCACATATTTATGGTCTTAACTGTTCCTTTTGGTTCCTCCTTGAGCTCTCACCTTCATGTCTTCTGTTCCGAAAACCTTTAATATTAGACATCGTTTTCAACTTATCTTCTATTTTCTCTCTTATACAAGGCTTTCTTTAGAAATATTACTTTGCTGACTTCATTTCCAATTCTCTTGATCTCTACATGATCTTCCACACTACTTTCTTCATGTCATCATTTTCCTCAGATGCAAAACCTTTGAAGATCACTACAGACTCAGCCATGTAGGAACTGATACAAAGATTTTCTTGTGTTTTGCTTTTTCACTAACAGAGTTGCTTCCATTTACACTCACTCCACTGAATAAGATCCACTCTTGTGTGACTGTTTTGGGCCTATCAATCTACCAGTTTCCAAGGTTGTAAAATGGAGGGGGGAAAAAAACACACTTAAACTTAAGTGGTGTTCTAGGAGGTAAATATTTTCCAGTTTGGAGGATAAGAACAAATTGAGCGCTACTGCCAATATTACCACTTCCTACCTTGGAACCCTTGTGAGTAAATTCCCCAGCTCTAAGAACAAGCTATTCACAAATAAATATTCCAACCCTTTTTGAATGTGCTCAAATAAGAATATAAACAATAGGAATGGTTAGAAAACACTGTCCAACATTTTTATGTTTCCTTTGTGACTATTAAAGCACATACCTCTAACTCATCAGCAGGAAAGGCTCATTTTTTCCAGCTATAGCTAATCAGACAGAGTAACATGAGGAGATCTATTAATGTTCCCTGCTTCAGTGAGACATGAAGTGCAGATTTATTGATGAAATCTGCATTTTTGGTTCTCATTTGTTCTGCTTGAATAAGTTTACCAATCTGACGCAACATTTTCAGATACTGGTATTTTGAATACCATTGGTCTCTGGGACTATGCTTTTTCTCCACCTCACCATATCTAGATCAAAGAAACCTTCTAAAAAAAAATATGTAAGAAGCTGGAAGCATAAACCTTCATTCTTAAGATGCAGTAAAACCTTTAATTTCAATGATATACAGAAGTACTCAATGTATTACAGCTGATCAATGCAGAAAAGAGGTATAGAATACTACTGAAAATAGACCTTATTTGTATGTACGCCATACAAATATGTTAAAATATGTAGTTAAATATGTTGTTGGAGTTAAGTAGCTTTCATAGAAAATAGCAAAACCTCTCTGAAACAGATGTTTACTTCCTGTTCCAAGAACTACAGCAGGAAACAGCCCTGTTAAAAATATTTGTCTAGCACCAGCCATAGTTGTTCCTATTTGTTACCCTTAAGTGTACAACCTGTAACAAAAATAGGTAGCTTTTTTCTACCCCCAGCATAACTTAATGTATTTAAAATATTTAGTCAACAACCAAATGCCTGCTCCCGTATTTTGTTACAAGCCTTCTCTGACTACAGTCCTGTCTCAGTTTACAACTGGAACACAGAATTAATCATCTCTAGGAAACAGATAGCATTAGCTTTTCATCACAAAAACCTCAATTAAAACCCATTTGAGAGAAGCTGAGCCACTACTTTACTTTACTGTATTTTTTCCTTTCCCTGCCTCTTGATAGCTAGGCTGAACCTAAATATCATTAACTGCTGTGAACACTAATATGCAAAGCCTATGTACAGACCTATCTATAGCAAGTGCATCTATCAGTTTTGTTGCATGGGGAGAAAAGAAAAAAGAAGAGAAGGAAAGGAAAGGAAAGGAAAGGAAAGGAAAGGAAAGGAAAGGAAAGGAAAGGAAAGGAAAGGAAAGGAAAGGAAAGGAAAGGAAAGGAAAGGAAAGGAAAGGAAAGGAAAGGAAAGGAAAGGAAAGGAAAGGAAAGGAAAGGAAAGGAAAGGAAGAAGAGAAGAGAAAAGAGAAGAGAAGAAAAGAAAAGAAGGCATTGAAATACAGACACAGTTTCTTCCAGATGCCCACACATTTACTTCTTGCTGATTTCTTTTGGAAAATGGTAGAGGTGGAACTGTCTATTCAATTTCTTAGATTTCACTGTGCACCTTCTATTTCTTAGAACATGGCAAATACTGTCTCTACACAATATCCCTAGTACTTATAATGCAAAACACTTCATGACACTTCTAGCTTTGGGAGACGAGAAAATGAAGCATGAAATAAGAAATATACTAGCAGAACAATATTCATTGACACTGGTAAGTCTGTATACTGCTGCACTGGGAAAGTATTAGTATTTGGGGTTTTAGGCTTTTTTTAATATAAGTTTGCCCAGCTTTTCTGATGTCAATAGTATGTCAGTCCTTGCAGCTTTTCTCATGTAACATGCAACCCAGAAGCCAAATTCATCAAATCATGCTCAAATCCAACAGATATGTTCTCATTTAAACGACAAATATTTTGTTGGCTATCACCTGAAGTATGAAATTCTCCTCACAGTTCTTCATAAATCCCCCACCCTTGCAAAAAGATGATCACATTTTTGGAAGAGTCTGAGCCCGAACACAGAACTAGCAATAATCTTTTCTTTCCTAGCAAGAGTCAAGATAACAAATTCACAAACAGTAAAGCCATAAACGCAGAAAAAAAAACCATAAAAGAACATCTTGACTGACCAAAGATTGACCTTAGTTGAAGAAGTTTTTAAAAATTATTCTTTGTTTCCTGTAGCCTGTTTTGAAATTGAAAGAAAATGTCACCAAAAAATAATATTCTTAAAGTCCAGTATATACAGGCAATATACAATTTAACCTGTGCTAATTTGGTCAACCTTACACTGATATTGGATAATATGTTCTTGCACTGTTTTTAATGTACAAATGCTAAAAATCCTGCAGAAACACATACAGGCAATGACAGAACTCTAAAAATGGTCACAACTAACAAGTAAGAGTTGGGCAAATTACAATTAGAAGAAAATGCATTGCAGACACAGAATAAATGCTTTTCAGGGCAGACTTCTGAACCTCAGTCCCAAACAGGGAGTGATCCAAATCAGCTGTTTACAACATGCCCTGATTTGGTGTTTGGCAGGAAAGTTATGGGGGACTCCACACTACCATGCCAGAGAAAATGTATGGAGGCTAGCACTTCTGCAGCAGGTATCCAAAGCAGAAGCAGATTTACTTACATCAGGCTAATCAAGACTGGAACGGATCATATATGGCCACCTAGTGCCTCATGCCACAAATTCAAAGAAGTCCGAAAACCACAACTTGCTTTTCTTTTGGACTATAATAACCAGTACAAACCCCTTTAGAATCCACTTGTACTGCTGCCACCTTCCTAACAGCTCAGGGAAGATATTCCTCTTATTTTCTTTTTCATGGAAAAACCCTTCCATATATTAGAGGAAGGGACAAGACAGATCAGCACATCACTGGGTGAACTACAGTTAGAAATTTGGCTAGAAGTTGCTACAGCTAACCGACAAAAGCTTAAATCTTTTATTACTGAGTTGCTTGAATAATACATCAGACTCGCACTAATGTAATAGGCAACTTGGAATATGCAGCCCTGATTTACCAAGGATTCTCTCATCAGGAATTATTTAAAGTAAAAAAAAGGTATAAAATAAGTGACAAAAAAGCAAAGATAAACGTTACAACATTCATTACCATCAGGCCCAGTACAATACTGACAGTGTCATAGCTACAGCATTGGGAATTTACACTGTGAACAAGTAATAAACATTTAAAAATCACACCATTTATCTCTGCTTTTTTTGTTTTCTTTCACTGGCTTGTGGAAGGATCATTCACACCTGCAGTTTTACCCCCCTTCAAATCTACCTGGACTTTCTTTTAAGGGAGAATTTGATATTTCGCAGCTTCTAAACCATTTTCAAAGCCTCCCACCTTGGTCATGATATATTTCCAAAGTACAAAAGGAACTACCCCAACTACCCTTTAAATGCTAAAAAAATATAATTATAACTACACAATTTAGGACATCAAAAGAATTTTCTCATACTTTGCAGCAACCTTATTTATAGACTTCCAGAAATGGACAATAGTATTTTATTCAGTTTCCTTAAGGCAGGAGGGATTGGATACTGCCTGGGGAAACAGCAAAACCAAAAGACAACTTTCAACATCCAGTGTAGGTAATGCTACATAGGTGCATTTTTCATTTTGCTCCCAAAAAAATGATGGCGTCTTACTCATAAGAAGCAGTATTGAAAAAAAGGTGCTTAATGCATTATTTGCATTAAGGATAGTATACATTTTGTAGAAGTATCTTGCATTTCTCACTACATTAATGAAGACATTGACTAACCACCCTAAAATAATCTCATGCCACAAACACCACACACCGCTCATCACAGCTGAGATGCTGACATTTGCTGCAGGGCTAGTACTGCTGCACTGAACTTAGGCACATAATCCACCTCTTCTCTAATTTAACTAGAATCTCTTCTAGTCTGTAGAAGAACTGCAATCTTAACTGCACAATATGTATATTTTTCCCTTGATTGCGCCTACTTGTTCTTTCAAGGGCATTCCCATTAGGAACAAACACTTCTCCATCCTCTCTTCCCCTTAAAGCAGAGTGAAAATAATCATATCAAGGGAAACTTATTACTGTTTCCAAATTGCGTCTGGCTCTCAGCAGGAATGCTCTCCAGGCAACAGTTTTGCCACTACATTATGACTAATATTTTTTTTTTTTCCAGATGACATTTTGTACTGTAAGTAGGTATAGGAAGGACAGATATATGTGATTTGGGATAAGACAGAACCTCCTGAGTCAAGTGAAAAATCAGTGTCTCCTCTCACTCTGCACCCTCCTGCAAAGAAATTTCATTTTCACTCCAGAGAACGATTTCTTAGCACATTGCACCATGCACAAACACAGATCCTTTCACAAATTAATTTTGTAAGAGAAGGATGAAACCTGTAGTTTGTTCAATTTTGGAGCTCCCAGTTACTTTGTATAATGAAGAAATAAAACAAAAAAGGGAAGGGGGAGAACAAAAGAAACCCAAAAAGCAATCATTTGATTTCTGGCTACCTGGACAAAGCACACATTGTCTAATGATGCCATCTGCTGTCTACATGTAATGGCAATGCAGCTCTGGCTGTAAAAAACAATTTTCAGGAGTATTATCCAGACTGTTCTCTTCTACAACTAGTATCTCCTGGATCACCAATTTGAAAAACACAAAACCTCTCCGGTTCCTTTTCAGTTTATATTTATGGCTTTCCACAATCTTTACAAATAGATGTATCAGAGTGTTTTAAATAAACTGTTTCTACTAAGCAAAAATTAAAAAAAACACAAACAAGCCACATTCAACAGAATAAAATGCTGCATATGTGATTTTTAGGAAGTAGATAAAGAGCAATTTTAAAATTAATTCAAACTAAAGCCACTGAGCCTGCTTCAAGATCAATTAACAAAAATGCCTCAAAGTCACAGGTAATACTGCTGAACAAAAAGAAGCTTATCCAAATACATACCAAGGAAGTCAGGTATTTCTAGCTATTTAAAGAGAACATATATATGAGCGCATAAGCCTTACCTACAGAGCCACAGGAAATTCAGCAAGATGAAATAACCATTTAAACCAACAGAAAGGGTTTCATATCTTAACAAATCCCTCTGAGTAAAATAAGCAGGGGAAATAGATACCTCTTTGGGGACAGGACAGAAGGAACCCAAGAAGAATTGTACAGTAAGAACAGAGAGCTGTGTACATCAGAACGCCACTTCAAAACCAGATCGAAGAGAGGTTAGTAGCCAGGTTCCAGCCTTTAATCTGTAAATGTAAGAACGGCAACTCTCAACCTGCCTATAAGAAAGGTTATACATTGCCATTCTATTTACTGGTAACCCCCATAGCCCAGCTCCTATTTGGAAGAGTCTTTAGCTTCCTATCAAGGGCAGGTTCAGAGGTATTATTTAGCCACATCACACTTAACTGAATGTTACAGTATTCTGCATTTCACTAGCCTCCCAAAGGAATTTAACTAGCTACATCAATGTCCTTTCCCATCACACGTTCTTGTGTTCTTAACCTGAATAATGTACTTGCTCCTCACCACATCTCCCCAGGCACCAGTAGGATCCCCTTCCCCATGCAGGGGCATTTCTGAAAAGCTGGAGCACTCCTCTTGATTCCACAACTCAGGCATACAACCCTCCCAGATTCACAGCATCTATACCCTTCCTGCTCATGGAAGTGATAAACAAAAGCCTACAAAACCCACAGCTTGTTAAAGTTTTAAGAAAATGTACTACAGGCTTGAAATGAAATAAGGACGTAGTTAAAAGAAAGCTAAGCAGCATCCCAGGCCTATTATCTAGATGATGCTTAGATCCAACTTCCCACTTTCTGCACAGTGCCTTTTCATGTCAAATACAACAGAGTTATAAGATAGTTGCTTAAAAATCCTTTTGGCCAACAGAGAGTAACACTTTAGAATAAAAGTCAGAAGAAAGTAGTAAGAACTATACCATAGCTGAAGTATCAAATTTAAAAAATTATTGATGCAGTCAGTTTTACAGTGGTGGTGCCACAAAGATTGTCGGGAATGACAAAGCTTTGAAGCCACAAAATCCTCTTTGAAGCTTGGCTCCAAGCAACTATCACTTTTAAGTTTCAACTATTCTTTACTTTTAAGTGAAAGGGCCTGGCAAGCCTGAAGCACTTTGAATAAAAAAAATAAAAAAAAAAAAAAAAAAATTAAGATCCTGTGATTTAGCTCCAGCTTCAAAAAATACAAATAAGATGATTTATGCCAGGCTTATTTCTTTAACTGTATGGAGGGAAGGACTTTGTAAAGCACATGCAGATTTTTCCAAGTAATTTAAATACTGCAGATATGAAAGGCCATATGGTGCAATACAGGCCTTTCTAATTCTGATTTCTGTTTCTTATGACTAGCAATTTATTTCTTCTTTTAATTCTCAAAAAATAGGCTGACCTTGGTCACTAAAATCCTTCCTTTGGTTAAGTGAAACAGAACAGTTTTTCCTTATGAACTCGCTGCATCCTTCAATACAGCATGCAGTCCCTGTATCCTCATTCTGGCGCCCTTCATTTCCAAAAATGTCACAAGTCAGGAGGACAATCAAAATCAAATCACTTTTCCCTCAGCAGGTCTCCATAGCACATTCAGCTTGTTGTGTTTTCCATTGTTTTAAATCTGTAATGTCCTCTTCAATTTGTAAGTTTTTAATTGGAACCACAAGACAAGCAATTGTTCTCCCATTTCTGCAACTCTTGGGGACCCTGTACCGCTACAGTCTTGTTATTGAGTGTTTTACTCCATAGGGTACGTCAGTTTGATGTAACTGTTTTCACCACCATTTTTTGGTCACAATCACTAAACTCGGATTTCTACCACTCTTACTAGAGAGTCAGAATCAAGTAAACTTTTATCACTGTTCACTGGCTGCATCACTCCGCCTAAGTACCTACTGCCTTAGAAATTGAGACACAAAATGGAAAGATTGTACTTGCTCCAAATAATTTACACTCAAATGTAAGCTTTGCAGTAAGCTCTCCACCTTGTTTCTCTCCTCATCATGATCATAAAGACAACTGCTGAAGTTTGTATCTTCTCTGAACAAGATTCCCCAACCCTATCCTGAATTAAGTCATCTAAAGGAATCCATTACCTTAGTTTGATCTAATGCTCAATCTTGACTGCGTCTGTGTCTCAGCTGTCACTTCTTGGCTTCTCCACCTCTTCCTATCACTTCAGTGCTTTGCTTCTCTACCTTGCTATCCACATTGTTTTCAGCCTTTACTCTCATTGCTCTTTGGACTTCAAAGAGAACCTACATCTGCTTTCAAAGACATTCTGCATAGGAATTAACATCAGCTTGCCCTCTTCATTAATGGTTACTCTACAAACTCATCTATTAAGTTGCCATTTTTAATTATCTTGATTTGCAAGATCTTTGGACAGCAAATGTACTTGTAAACCACTGTAAATACACACGATTAACACAAAAGCAGAAATACAGTTCCAAGCAAGTCACATTTGAACCAGAAAATATAAGACTGCAGAAGTAAAACACCAGTACTTTGAATTAAATTTCAGATGAAACAAGGCAGTAGATCTCCAGTGTGCCATGCTCAATATAGCTCACATTGCTACAACAAGCAGCAAGCAGTGCTCTAGCAGAATATTCCAATTGGCTTTCAAAATAAATCTCAAGCAGGGGGTGCAATAATCAAGTTGGTAAACTCAATTTGAACATGAAACGTATTGATTTCTTCTGTGGCTAATCACCATCATGATTCTAAATTATAAAGATCAGAATTTCTCTTCTCCCTCAATGCATACAGTAAATTGCAAATGAACAACAGCCCATAGAGCTGTAATTGCTATCCTGACAGGATAAAAACGCCTACTTGTTCTATTGTTTTTCTGAGTCCATCTCCTCTCTACCCTTTTTCCTCTGCTTGTTTATTTTATCTGTCTGTTCACCACAAATGTGAACTTCAGGGCTATAAAAATGAAGAGTCTTTTCCAGATGTCTCTTTTCCAGAGAGGACTACCTTCTCACTCCACAAATGGGATTCTTCCTTGGATGCCCCAAATATCTGCTCTTTCCTGCAATAACACATTGCACATTCTCAGCTTAGTCAATAACCAAGATTAATGACTAATATATCCCACATATTCCAGTATTACTTCTTTATAAGTTGCACTCCATTTCAACTGAGTATCTTCATGCATTCTGTTAATCACATCTCTCTCTCTCAGTTGATGTTTTTTTTTAAAGCACAGTCATCCCATTTCAAGTTCTTCCTAAAATACAGATTTTTCCCTGAGAGTCCTGCAACACTTAGCCAGGAAGATAAGCATCAACAGAGGTATTCATTCAAACACAGAACTAACAAGATCTATCATAAACATCATTACCTGATAGCATATGTCCATACATTTCATGTGGTTTGCTCAAACTTTTATGGTTTTAATATTTTGTACCATCCATGGAAACTGGTTTGCTGCTAGGTGACTGTAAAAGTGAGATTTGGTAAATAATTATTAGAAATCTTATACTAACACTATTATTGAAACAATAGACAAAAGTATAGCCAAGCAATTAACTAGTAGAGGTAGTTGCTCCTAAGTTTTGCAGTTCTTTGCTCTTATGACTAGAGGTTCCTGTACGCTAGATGAGAACAATGTTGAAACTGACCACATGTGATTGAAACTGCATTAAGCTTCAAGATCAAAGAACAAGGACAGGAATAAAGACTTCAAGGACAGCCAACAAGAACTTCAAATGGGTCGGTGGTCACAAAAGCAGCCCTTCGACTCAAATGGATCCTTCATTGCGCATGATCGGATGTAGGCAGTACTAAGATAGTCAGTTGCAATCATTTTTATGTATATGTATACTAATCTGATTAATATGCAATTAGTTATTCTATATAACCTGTTAGTGCTAAAGCTGTGGCATGCACACTAGGTGGAACTATCCCCCGTGCATCCAGCGCTGCAATAAAGAATGCCTGCTTTCTAAAACTCCAAAACAAGTCTTAGAGAGTTTCTTCGACCGGCTTTTCGGTATCATTTTGGCAACCCAGATGGGACGAGGCTTCTGAGACTCGACGGGCGTGGGATCGCAGGACCTCCAGCCAGCACCGAGATTTCTCGGGGAGACCCTTGATCCCCGTTCCCCGGGCTCACAAGCCAAGGCCACTGGTAAGATTTTATTTAAAGGCAATCTTTTGATTAACCTGGTTCTGGTCTGGTATTCTGGTCTGGTACTCTTACCTGTAAGCCTGACTAAGAGAGGTCAGCAAGGAAGAGATATAAAAGGATCCTTAAAAATCTGGTATTCTGGTAGAAGTACTTCTCTGGTAAAGGGTATTTGTCTTGCTGGTTGAAGGCAAAAATACTCGTTTGGTTTGGTCTCGGTACTTTGATTAAGGCTTTGGTATTTGACTATTGATTTTGGATATGACCTTGGATCTCTGATTGGTTCTGTTTGGTATTTGACTTAGGCTCTGATATTTGACTTTCCGATTTTGATTTTTGTATATTGAAAGTGTTGATAATGGGAACAGGACAGTCAAGTGAACTCCCTAAAAAAATCACCTTTGGTGTGTTTTAAAGCACTGGAAACAGCTGGGGGGTGTCCCAGGTGGTAACATGTGGAGAGAAGATTAATTAAATATTGTAATCATTGGTGGCCTCTGTATAAGCTTGATGAAGGGGAAAAGTGGCCTGAGAACAGGACACTAAATTATAACACCATGTTACAACTTATGTTATTTTTGAGACTTGAGCAGAAATAGGATGAAGTTATGTATTGTGATTTGTTCTTT
Organism: Gypaetus barbatus; assembly: GCA_028022735.1. Lineage (NCBI taxonomy): Eukaryota > Metazoa > Chordata > Aves > Accipitriformes > Accipitridae > Gypaetus > Gypaetus barbatus. The sequence goes on along the minus strand of CM051561.1, from coordinate 38,205,777 downwards.
ACCTTAAAGAAATCATCCTGAGTGACAAAAGGATTGTGGAATTAATATGCCACCCCATGATCCTTTTGTGCTATCTTTAGAAAAAGAAGGAAACAAAAAAGGTGACAATAAGCTCAAAAAGTGTTTTTCTGCATGTAGTATTGAGCAAAGATGTTTCTATTGTGGATTTAAATAATTGGAAAATAGCAGCTGGGAGCTATCGGGAAAAACCTGATCAAACAGCCCATGCTTTTGAAACAATGATTCAGACTTAGGATCCTGATTGAAAAGATGTACAAGTAATAATGAATGTATTTTTTGATAGTGCAGAAAGAGATATGATCCAGAGGGTTGCTAAAACCCAGGTAGAAGCACAAGTAGCTTCTGTAGTATTACAATGAACAGGGAAACAAAATTTTCCATCTACTGATCCCAAATGGGATCCTAATAATTTGGCTCAGAGAAGACTGCTAGATCAATATCAAAATGGGTTTTATTCAGAATTAGAAATGCTATGCCTAAGGCAATTAACATGTCTAAATTATATGAAATTAAACAAGATAGAAAAGAGTCTCCCACTGAATTTCTACGCAGATTAAAAGATGCTGCTAGGAAATATACTAATATGGATCCTGAGTCTGAAGAAGGAAAAGCTCAATTGGCTCCATTATTTATAGGACAATCCTCTGATGATATCAGAAGGAAATTACAAAAATTACAAGGAGCAGAATCTCGAGATTGGGGAAAATTATTAGAAGTTGCTTGAGTGGCATATAGAAATAGAGATGAATTACAGAGTAAAATGAATGCAAGGTTAGTAGCTGCTCTGGAAGTAGGAACTAGTATGGGACGAGGCAGAGGAGTTATTCCTCGAGGAAGGGGATGTGGTCGAAGAATGGGACGAGGGAGAGGAACTGGATTGGGGTGACCAGTGGGATTAAACCAGCCCCTGGGACCGAATCAGTGTGCATACTGTAAACAAGAAGGACACTGGAAAGGGGAACGTCCCCTGAGACCTACAAGGTCACAAGTGATCCCAATTTCGACCGCACAATCTCAGCAAGTTCCCCCTTTCTTGGTAAAGTTGAGTGAAAGTATTTGACGGGGACCGGAGGGGAGTCTCCCAGCAGAACCTCTGGTTACAGCTAACCTGGGAGAACAGAAAATTGAATTTTTAGTTGACACTGGAGCCACCTTTTCAGTTTTAAACACCTTAGAGGGGGAGTTAAGTTCTGAAGAAATTAGTGTTGTTGGTGTGACAGGTGAACGAGAGACTAGACCCTTCTTTAAACCTTTGGCAATGAAATTAGGAAAGCAATGGGTCACTCATCAGTTTCTGTATTTGCCAAATTCTCCTAAACCCCTGTTAGGGAGAGACCTACTTGAGAAATTGGAGGCAGAAATTAAATTTAAAAATGGTGAGATTAAAATTCTAATTCCAGAAACTAAACATATCGAAGCAGTGGCTTTGTTGTTACAGGACAGTCACCGAAAGCAGAGGATCATACCAGTCAAAGTAAATAATGCTGTAATTCCAATCGTCTGGGCTGGGGAAGTTCCTGGTAAATCCAAAAGAGCAGAACCTGTGAGAATTGATTTAAACCCAGGATCGAGTCCGGTAAGAATTAAACAATACCCCCTAAAACTGGAAAGTCGGAAAGGGTTAGTACCGATAATACAAAAATTTCTAAAGTATAAATTGTTAATAGAATGTGAATCCAAATATAATACCCCAATCTTGCCTGTTAAAAAGGCTAATGGAAAAGATTACAGGTTGGTTCAAAACCTAACAACCCTAACAGAGAAACAAGAGTGGTTCACAGTGTTAGACTTAAAAGATGCCTTTTTCTGTATTCCCTTGGATCCCAATAGTCAAGAGCTTTTTGCTTTTGAATGGGAAAATCCTGAGACTGGGAGAAAAACACAATATACATGGACAGTCTTGCCTCAAGGCTTTAAGAACAGCCCTACCATTTTTGGAAATCAATTGGCACGAGAATTAGAGATTTGGAAGAAAGAAAATAATGAAGGAATCTTGTTGCAATATGTGGATGATCTGTTAATTGCAGCTGAGACAGAAGAACAATGCACAAAGTTAACTATTAGCCTTTTGAACTTTTTGGGAATCAGTGGATATCGAGTGTCAAAAGAAAAAGCCCAAATAACCCAGAGAGAAGTAACTTATTTGGGTTTTGAAATCCTGAAAGGACAGAGACAATTAGGAACTGAGAGAAAGGAGGCAATTTGTCGTCTCCCTGAGCCTAAGACTCTAAAAGAATTGTGAGCCTTTCTGGGAATGGTTGGGTGGTGTCGCCTGTGGATTGCAAATTATGGCTTGCTGGTCCGACCTTTATACGAGCAGCTCAAAACCTCAAACAATGGATTTATAGATTGGACTGATGCCAGAAAAGCTGCTTTCAAAGAATTGAAACAGGCTTAATGGGGGTGCCAGCCCTAGGCCTGCCAGATCTCACAAAAAGACATTATTTGAACTCTTTACTCATGAAAGAAAAGGTATAGCTCTGGGTGTCCTGGCCCAATATCTGGGACCAAGTCGATGAGCTGTGGCCTACTTCTCAAAGCAATTGGACAATGTGAGTCTGGGATGGCCTGGTTGTCTGAGAGCCGTTGCTGCAACTGTGCTACTGATCCAAGAAGCTCGTAAGTTCACCCTAGGACAAAGAATTACAGTGTATGTTCCCCACATGGTGATCACTGTGCTCAAACAGAAAGGGGGGCATTGGTTATCCCCTAGTAGAATGCTGAAATATCAAGTGGTGTTGCTGGAGCAAGATGATGTTTACTTAAAAACTACTACCATTGTTAACCCTGCTGTGTTTTTAACAACTGATCAAGTTGAAGGAGAACTGGAACATGACTGCCTGCAGACAATTGAAGAAGTCTATTCCAGCCGACCGGATCTCCAAGATGCACCACTGGAAGAAACAGATTGGGAACTATATACCGACGGAAGCAGTTTCATCTGTGAAGGAAAACGTTTATCAGGATACGCGGTAACCACTACTGAGAAGGTAATTGAATCACGAGCTTTGCCTTTGAATGTATCTGCCCAAAAGGCTGAATTGATAGCTCTTATTCGAGCGCTGGAACGAAGTCAAGGAAAGCAAGTCAACATTTGGACAGACTCAAAGTATGCTTTTGGAGTAGTACATGCACATGGAGCAATATGGAAAGAAAGAGGACTGTTATCTGCACAAGGAACCACCATTCAGCATGCAGAACAAATACTGAAATTGTTAGAAGCCATTCAAAAGCCAACAGCAGTCGTGATAATGCACTGTAAAGCACATCAGTCAGGTAGGACTGTCCCTGAAACAGGTAACCGATTGGCTGATAGAGCTGCTAAAGAGGCTGCAGAAAAAGGCATCCTAGCACTAGTTCCAGAGAAAGTGTAAATTTACCTAAAGATGCTCCAAATTATAATGAAAAAGATGAAGAATTAATTATTAAATTGCAGGCTAATAAAAATGAAACAGGATGGGCTGTAACACCAACAGGTCAAATAATAGTCCCACCCGCAATAATGAGAGAAATTGCCCAGGCTGAACATAACGAAGTACATTGGGGAACAGAGAACCTTCTAAGCATTTACAAAAGTGTATTTTGAATAGAGATATGACAAAAATTATTTGAATAATTACAAGTAGATGTGAAATTTGTATATGTAATAATCCCAAAACCAATAAAATAATAATTTTTTTTAATTACTAAGCAAGGAAATTCTCCAGGAAAATATTGGCAAATTGATTTTACAGAATTGCTTCAAAAAAGAGGGATACTGATATATCCTAGTTCTAGTTGATACCTTTACTGGGTAGCCTGAAGCTTTCCCTTGTCACACCAACAAAGCAAGAGAAGTAGTTATCATCATTGTTATAATCTGTGTCGCTTTTAGCTGTCTTAAGCTGTGACACGATCTGTATTCAGGTGAGACTACTAAAAGAATTAGTAGCCTCAAACAGAAAGGGGGGAATTGATAGCATATGTCCATACATTTCACGTAGTTTGCTCAAACTTTTATGGTTTTAATATTTTGTACCATCCATGGAAACTGGTTTGCTGCTAGGTGACTGTAAAAGTGAGATTTGGTAAATAATTATTAGAAATCTTATACTAACACTATTATTGAAACAATAGACAAAAGTATAGCCAAGCAATTAACTAGTAGAGGTAGTTGCTCCTAAGTTTTGCAGTTCTTGGCTCTTATGACTAGAGGTTCCTGTACGCTAGATGAGAACAATGTTGAAACTGACCACATGTGATTGAAACTGCATTAAGCTTCAAGATCAAAGAACAAGGACAGGAATAAAGACTTCAAGGACAGCCAACAAGAACTTCAAATGGGTCGGTGGTCACAAAAGCAGCCCTTCGACTCAAATGGATCCTTCATTGCGCATGATCGGATGTAGGCAGTACTAAGATAGTCAGTTGCAATCATTTTTATGTATATGTATACTAATCTGATTAATATGCAATTAGTTATTCTATATAACCTGTTAGTGCTAAAGCTGTGGCATGCACACTAGGTGGAACTATCCCCCGTGCATCCAGCGCTGCAATAAAGAATGCCTGCTTTCTAAAACTCCAAAACAAGTCTTAGAGAGTTTCTTCGACCGGCTTTTCAGTGTCAACCCAGTTTGGGGTCTTTTTCACATTTCAGCCCCCAAATTTCACCTCCAGTATCTATTTAAATTCTAAGCCCTTCAGGGTTCTTACCAGTCTGAAGCATCTAAATACTTTTCATACCATTTATACATACATACTATACAACTTGGATTATTTTTCCCAACTGTATTAGTCTGTATTTTTCCAAATTTAATACTACTATATTATTATCTACTTACACTCTCTTGTTTCTTAAAAGAGGAATTCAGTTTCATAAGGGTAATGTTTCATAGAGGTAATGTTTATATTATTTGATGTAGAAAGACATGGATAATCTTAACTAAGTGTGGCTGACAAGACACCCACTAAAGAAAGCCTTAAACATCCTTGTTGGGATTACTGCTATAGTGTCAAGGACCACACGCTTTGAGGTGTGTGTGGATTGTCCGGCTCATAGTTCACAAACGAGTTTCACCATGTCTAGTGCACACAGGCGACTCATGGGGGGTTACAAAAGCGACCCAGCCTTGGATTGCCTTGAGGCCCTGTCTCTCTGCAGAGACGACTCACAGGGAGCTGTGGAGACAGCTTAGCCCTGGGTTGTCTGATAAACCCTAAACTAAACAGGGCGGTGGCTGCACCATTCAAAGAACCAAAACCTGAACCGAGCCTTGAAATCCCTTAACAAATAGTATGCCCTGAGTCTCAATCCAACCACTATTTAGTTGCAAATTACAACCTTGTGTATTCAAACAATCACAGACCAGCAAAGGAAAGATAAGGGGAAACTCCACTCAGATATACATAATCCATTTAGGCATATATCATAATCCACTCAGACATAGTCATACACACCATTCCACAAGTCAGGGGATAAAAACTCTAAGATTCAGGTTGGAAATGGGGGAGTCACTTTGCCAACTATACAGTTAGCTTGTGAAGGAAGCCCTTCCCCTCCTTGATCGGGACGCCGGTCGAGGTAACTTCCCGGGGATTGAAAGCCCTTACCTGGAGGGGTAAGTGAATATTGTTTATGCTTTAAGTTTGTAAATGCGTGTGTGCTTGTGGTTGTCTGCGAATCGCTTGTGGTTGTAATAATGTACTACTCTTGCCTTAAAAAATTGCAATAGTGCATTCCTCCATTGTATCTGTAAAACCTGCAATTAGTGGCGTGTTAAGTCTGTAAGTGAAGTTCAAATAAATCATTTGCTTGAACCTTGCAGTTAAGTCTGCGAGTGAAGTTCAAGTCGTTTGCTTGAACCTTGCAGTTAAGTCTGTGAGTGAAGTTCAAGTCATTTGCTTGAACCTTGCAGTTAAGTCCTTTTCCGTCACAAGGCGCTCCAGCATGACTGCACGCACAGCCACTGTTGCTTCAAGGTGTACCTGCTGCAGCATGGACGTATCTGCAGCCACAGATGCTTCGATGTGTACTTTCTCCAGCGTGGACTTATCCTTGGGCCACAATCCCTTCAGAGGTATACCTGCTGCGGCACAGACATAACCACAGCTACAGATGCTTCGAGATGTACCTGCTTTGGCATGGATTTATCCATGGCTACAAATGCTTTGGGGCATTGTCCTGGTTTAAGCCCAGCCAGAAACAAAGCACCATGAGGCTGCTCACTCACTCCTCCCCCCCCCGGCCCCGGTGGGATGGGGAGGAGAAAATATAAAGAAAAGCTCATGGGTCGAGACAAGGACAGGGAGGGATCACTCACCTATTATGGTCACGGGCAAAAAACAGAATCAACTTGGGAAAAAAACAAAATCAATTTAATTTACTACCAATCAAATCAAAACAAGGATAATGAGAAGTAAAACCAAATCTTAAAACACCTTCCCCCCACCCCTCCCTCCTTCCTGGGCACAACTCCACTCCCAAGTTTCTCTACCTCCTCCCCCCAGCAGCGCAGGGGGATGGGGAATGGGGTTGCGGTCAGTTCATCACACATTGTCTCTGCCGCTCCTTCCTCCTCAGGGGGTGGACTCCTCACTCTTCCCCTGCTCCAGCGTGGGGTCCATCCCACGGGAGACAGTCCTTCACGAACTGCTCCAGCGTGGGTCCTTTCTGCAGGCTGCAGTCCTTCAGGCACAGACTGCTCCAGCGTGGGCTTTCCCATGGAGTCACGGCCATCTTGGGGGGCATCCACCTGCTCTGGCGTGGGGTCCTCCATGGGCTGCAGGTGGGCATCTGCTCCACCATTCACCTCCATGGGCTGCAGGGGGACAACCTGCTGTCTCACCACGGGCTGCAGGGGCATCACCTCCTCCGGCACACCTCCTCCCCCTCCTTCTTCACTGACCTTGGTGTCTGCATAGGTGTTTCTCTCACATTCCACTCCCCTCATCCGCTGCAGGTTTCCCTTCCTAAATATGTTCTCCCAGAGGTGCTACCACTGTCGCTGATTGGGTCGACCTTGGCCAGAGGCAGGTCCAACTTGGAGCCAGGGAAGCTTCTAGCAGCTTCTCAGAGGAGTCACCCCTGTAGCCCCTCCCCTGCTACCAAACCCCTGACACACAAACCCAAAACAGGCATCCTGCTCCCGCGTGGACTTATCCACAGGTCACAGTCTTGTTGACTCGAGTTCACACTGGAGTTCCAGCATGTCCAGTACAGCAGCACAGAAACAGCAGCGATGCCCTGGCCATCTGCCAGCCCAGGTGCATCACCATTGCTGTTATCAAAATATTCCCAGGCACAGCAGAGTAAGATGATAAGCAGTACAGAAAGCAGCAAAAGCAAAAAGCAGCCACTAATGAGCACTAGACTAATATACAGTGAGGCAAGCAAGCCTCATGGCAAGCACAGGAGCCTGCCAATTAGTAGCTAAACAGCTGTAACAGCTATAAATTAGGAATAGAACATTCCAATCAAACATGTCATTATCTCAAACCCTGCGAGCCCCATGTTGGGCACCAAAAATGTTGTGGTTTAACCCCAGCCGGCAACTAAGCACCACACAGCCACTCGCTCACTCCCCCATCCAGTGGGATGGGGGAGAGAATCAGAAGAGTAAAAGTGAGAAAACTCATGGGTTGAGATAAAGACAGATTAATAGGAAAAGCAAAAGCCATGCACACAAGCAAAGCAAAACAAGGAATTCATTCACTGCTTCCCATCAGCAGGCAGGTGTTCAGCCTTCTCCAGGAAAGCAGGGCTCCATCACACGTAACGGTTACTTGGGAAGACAAACACCATCACTCCGAACGTCCCCCCTTACCTTCTTCTTCCCCCAGCTTCATATTGCTGAGCATGATGTCATATGGTCTGGAATATCCCTTTGGTCAATTGGGGTCAGCTGTCCCAGCTGTGTCCCCTCCCAACTTCTTGTGCCCCTCCAGCTTAGTCATTAGCAGGGTGGTGTGAGAAGCTGAAAAGGCCTTGACTCTGCGTAGGCACTGCTCAGCAATAATGAAAACATCCCTGTATTATCAACACAAATACAAAACATAGTCCCATACTAGCTACTATGGAAAAAATTACTCTCTCCCAGCCAAAACCAGCACAAACAGAAAGCTAAACTCTGTCTGAAGACAGTATCTTTGAGTGAAGTACACACAGGACACAGCTTTGGGGCAGGAAGAGCGGCAGAACTTTCTTTTTGCTTTTCTAAAAGTGATCATCATCCAAAGCAATAACGTTGAAGCTGTTCATTCTGTAAAGAATCTGCCACATTCAGAGATCAGGGTACACAATATGGGAAATAAGGCTTCAGTAAATAATTGAGTTTTGGCTCAAATTATAGATGGATGCAAATGAAAGTATGACAGGCTGGAGTTCACGAGAAGGTCCTAAACTATGACTGTCATCTTTAACTTCCATTATGAGACAAAGAATGCTAAAGATCAATCTCTGATAAAGAACTGTCTTGAAACTTATAGGAGGAACATTTATTAAATATCCTACCTTCACTTATTTTCTTAATGGTCATCTGCAAAGGGAAGACAAAGTTGGAAAATATGGAATATCTTTTTAAGATAGGGATAAGATACCCCACAGATCGTGCTTATTCTCAACATCTACCACAAGATAGCTTAGATCTTCCTGTATTATTCTCAAAACTAAGATTTCAGCATAACTGATGTATTGGGTTTGCATGGCAAGGTTTTGGTAGCTGGGGGGCTACAGGGGTGGCTTCTGTGAGAAGCTGCTAGAAGCTTCCCCTATGTCTGATAGAGCCAATGACAGCTGGCTCCAAGATGTACCCACCGCTGGCCAAGGCCAAATCAGTGACAGTGGTAGCGCCTCTGTGATAACATATTTAAGAAGGGGAAAAAGTTGCGGCAGGCACAGAAACTGCAGTTGGAGAGAGGAGTGAGAACATGTAAGAGAAAAAACTGTGCAGACACCAAGGTCAGTGAAGAAGGAGGGGGAGGAGGTGCTCCAGGCACCGGAGCAAAGATTCCCCTGCAGCCCGTGGTGAAGACGCAGTATGATGAATTTGACGCTCATTGTGGGCCATCATTCCCTTCTGGTCTAGAATAAAAGTGGAATATCTAACACAGGAATATCCAGCACATGAACAGGTTTTAAGGGAGTATACTTAACCATTAGTACAGACTTCACTACCATGCATTTGATAGAACTTATTGCAATACACAGTACAGTAATTATAACTACAAGCATTATTAAAGATTAGAGAAGGCTGGTCACCCACCCCGTGAAAGAAAATCCAAACATATCAAAACCTTTTCCCCAGCCAGTTAGTCCCTGGTGCAGAAGCAATTGCCTCTAGGTCTCTTGCCATTTTCTTTTGTTGATTTGATCTTGAAGCTACATTGACACATTTGGAGTGAACACAGCAGTTGTCCATCAACAGATTCAAACTTCACATGCACCCTTCTCTTTCCCAATTTTTGATAGTAATTTTACAGGTGTGTTATAACTGATTGTTTAAGAGTCCCCAAATTATCAGATGTAACGTTGGCTAAGGTTGATAGTTGTAAACTCAGTTCTGGAGTGCTCTGTCGGTGTTTCCTTGGGTACCATACACAGTCACCCCTATGGAATTTCAGGGCATGATGTAGTACCGTTCCAACTCCACCCCGTGATCTCATGGGCTAGTTGGAGGATATAGTCGCATCTGGTGACCAACTATAAACAACATGAGTATAACCTCCTCCCCCATCCAATCTGAACCTCCAACTATAATTGTTACATTGCTCCCATGTGAGCTCAAGAGCTCGCGATATATTGATGACCATCATTTTTGCCACAACATTATCATCCAGATCTTCACCATTCACTGCCAGTAGAAGCACTGGAATGGCTCATTTCTTCATGGTCCTGTAAGAAAGCACAAACTAGGCCTCGGTCTTAAAAATGGGTCACAGGGTTAGAAGTCCGGGATTATCCACCGGGCACTGATGCAGTGAGTCTTTCCACTCCCATCTAAGGCTTCCCATGCATACAAGCCTCTGGGTTTTGCTAAGGTCATAGGAACAATACCAATGGAGGGGAGTTTCACCATGACAGCTTGGCCCACGTATGTCCCCAGTGGGAACTGGTGTCTCTGATCGTCTGGTATAGACTCATTGCCCCTTAATGGTCCCGTAGGACAAAATGCTCGAATTTTTGGACTTCCATAATTTCCCCATTGGTTATTAACAGTAAAAACTGCCTGTGGTAATCGTGTGTCCCAGTTATGGTGTGAGACATCAGAATGTTTTTTAATCAAGCCATTGGTTCGCTCAACTATACCATTAGCTTGGGGGTAATATGGTGTGTGAAACACCCATTTGATGCCTTCCCCTCACGCCCAGTCTTGTACCACTGTGGCTGTGAAATGTGACCCATTATCACTTTGAATACATTCAGGAATAGGTAGAATACCAAACCATTCTCACAAAACCTGGACTGTCTGGTCTCCAGTAGCTGTGCCAATGGCCATTGCCATAGACAATCCTGATACTACCTCCACTCCTGCCAAAATATATTTCCTCCCCTGGGACGGTCTCAGAGGACCAATGTAATCAACCTGCCACGTGCTCCAAAGAGCCTTGCCTTGTCTGATATGCTGGGCCGGAGCTTGGTTTGGGTGATTAGCCTTAAGCCTTATTCGGCATTGCGGGCAAGCTGCAAGGATTGCTTCACAGGTTTTCATAGACACTGGCCAGCCCCGAGATCGGCATTCATAATAGAGATCTGCTTTCCCTGAGTGGCCTCGTTTGATATGCAACCATTCTGCTAGTCTGTCCCAATCTTCCTTCTCACTGGTGACCATCCTGATTTGGGCCAGGTGGTCCACCTGTTGATTCCATTTCGCAGCTGGTGTTCCATCCCGAGCATGTCCCTTCACCCATCCCACCTTTAAAGGTCGGGATCTCCCTATTGCCAGGAGATGTTACCAGTCCTCTGTCCTCCACACTTTCGCATGACCTACTTCCCACTTACTAGATTCCCACTGACACATCCACTCTGTAGCGCCCTTAAAGGTTGCATAAGAATCAGTATAGACAATGGTAGCACCATTCTCTACAGCCAGTAATAAAGCCCGTAGTTCTCCTACTTGTGCACTACCTTCACCCTCTTCCTCGACTGTCTTCCCAGTACCAATTTCCAATGCCACTGCTTTATATTGCCATTTTGATCCCACCCGATGGGCAGATGCATCCGTGAACCACACTCCCTGCACATCTGAGCCTGCCACAAATTCAGGTGCCTCCTCAATCGGAGAAGGTTTATAAGGTCGACCCAACAAGGTTGGATCGGGGTTTACAGGTTGCTGTAGTTTGAAAACCTTAGTCGGACCCTCCTTTAGTTGGAGCAATTGGCTTATCCCTTCTAGGTATGCATACCATTTCCCAACTGTGGCCTTTTGGGCTACTCCCTCTGGAGGAGGTGACCCATTGAGGATTGAATTTAAGAGAGGGAAAGTGTGGCGACTGAATTAAGTGCTCAAACTATCCGTACAATATTCCATTTATTTCACAAAAGGATCAGACTTATATATGTTTCAACAAGGATCTAGAAAGAACTAACGGCATACAGCCAATACTACTAACACAGGAGGGCATATCTGGATCAGCTGGGATGTTTGCCAGTCCTCAGAACACTTAAAGATAAGCACATTCCACACACATACTCGTGACTGTCTTCAGCCACATCTTCCCAGGCCTACACAAGGCCATCCTCCGACCTGACCTTGTGAAACTAGTTCTTCAAAGGCTTGGCAAACATGCAGCACAACAAATTCTAACGCTCACTCTTGAAAACAAATGCCAGGCGTTCCGAGCTGCTCCCACATCTCCCCCTTTTTTGTTTAGGAACATCAGATTCACGAGGAAGGCAGCGAGGACTCTAGCTTCGAACTGATGCAATCCTCGTACTGCTCCTCAGATGATTCTGATTGCTGCAAACACACAAATGATTAATAACCCTCCAATAGCAATACAAATTCAGATACACAGATTTAAAACTTCAAACCATGTTTTTGGATGTAACCATTTAACACTATTAGACAATCCTTCAAAAACATCTTGTTCTGCTAATTTTGTATATTTCCCATTTGATCTTGTAATATCTGTGCAAGATCTTAGATCTCTCCTGTAATATTAGTAGCAAACGCAACTTGTAAATGTGCCTTCACCTGATTCCAATCTCATACACTTTCATTCCCTTGTAAAGGAGTTACACAGAGCCCTTGTTTTTGAAATTCCCAATTGCATTGTAATTTCATTCTATTTTGTAATGCACTTTGTCTATCTCTATATGATGGGTTGACCCTGGCTGGACGCCAGGCGCCCACCAAAGCTATTCTATCACTCTCTCCTACTCAGCTGGACGGGAAATGAGGTTTGCAGTCAGTTCATCATACGTTATCTCTGTCGCTTCATCCTCCTCAGTGGCAGCACTCATCACACTCTTCCCCTGCTCCAGCGTGGGATCTCTCCCACGGGAGACAGTCCTCCACGAACTTCTCCAGCATGGGTCCTTTCTGCGGCATGCAGTCCTTCAGGAGCATACCGCTCCAGCGTGGGTCCCCCACGGGGTCATAGGTCCTGCCAGAAAACCCGCTCCGTGGGCTTCTCTCTCCACAGATCTGCAGGTCCTGCCAGGATCCTGCTCCAGCGCGGGCTTCCCATGGGGTCACAGCCTCCTTCGGGCACCCACCTGCTCCGGCGTGGAGTCCTCCATGGGCTGCAGGTGGATATCTGCTCCACCATGGACCTCCATGGGCTGCAGGGGGACAACCCGTCTGTGACGGAAGACTTAACTGCAAGGTTCAAGGAAACGACTTGAACTTCACTCACAGACTTAACTGCAAAGTTCAAGCAAATTATTTATTTGAACTTCACTTACAGACTTAACATGCCACTATTGCAGGTTTTACAGATACAATGGAGGAATGCACTATTGCAATTTTTTAAGGCAAGAGTAGTACACTATTACAACCACAAGCGATTCACAGATGTCATGGTTTAACCCCAGCCAGCAACTAAGCACCACACAGCTGCTCACTCATTCCCCCCTACCCAGTGGGATGGGGGAGAAAATCAGGAAAAGAAGTAAAACTCATGGGTTGAGATAAGAACGGTTTAATAGAACAGAAAAGAAGAAACTAATAATGATAATGATAACACTAATAAAATGACAACAGTAATAATAAAAGGATTGGAATGTACAAATGATGCGCAGTGCAATTGCTCACCACCCGCCGATCGACACCCAGCTAGTCCCCGAGCGGCAATAACCCCTGCCCCCACTCCCCCCAGTTTATATACTAGATGTGACATCACATGGTATGGAATACCCCTTTGGCCACTTTGGGTCAGCTGCCCTGGCTCTGTCCTGTGCCAACTTCTTGTCCCCCTCCAGCTTTCTCATTGGCTGGGCATGAGAAGCTGAAAAATCCTTGACTTGAGACTAAACACTACTTAGCAACAACTGAAAACATCAGTGTTATCAACATTCTTCTCATACTGAACTCAAAACATAGCACTGTACCAGCTACTAGGAAGACAATTAACTCTATCCCAGCTGAAACCAGGACACACACCATCCCTCAAACATTGACGTGCCGCCCCCAGGCTTATCTCTAGCAAGCCTGGTTTTATCCCTTTCCCCCTTTAAATCTAGTTTAAAGCTCTTTCAGTGAGCCCTGCTAACTCCTGTGCAAAGATCCTTTTCCCCCTTTGAGCTAGGTGTACCCCATATGTTGTCAGAAGGCCTGGCATCATGTAAACCGACCCATGATCAAAAATCCCAAAGTTCTGCTGGTGACATGAGTCTCGGAGCCAGGCATTGATCTGCTGGCTCTCTCTGTTTCTTCCCTCATCATTCCCTGCAACTGGAAGGATAGAGGAGAACACTACTTGTGCTCCTGATCCCTTAACCAGTTGTCCCAAGGCCCTGAAGTCTCTCTTGATTGCCCTCGGACTTCTTGTTGCAACTTCATTGCTGCCTACCTGAAAAATCAATAATGGATAATAATCTGAGGGTCGTACCAGGGTAGCAAGCTTTCTTATAAGAAATAAATAAATAATGCCAAGGAATTGGAAAAAACATCCAAAGAGGAATGAATAGTGTCCTTGAAGTCTTAATTCCATGGCTCTCTAGGAGGTCATTAAAAGTGTGAGTGTAAAACTGGATGGAATTTATCCAGATACAAAAACTTCATAGAAGACTTCCATCTGTGCCTTTTATCCTTAAATCCATTTGCATTACATCTCCTTGCTCTAGTTTCAGGAATTGTAGCTTTTTATTTCACATCCACATTTCTCAGTTCACATACTAGTGTGTATATGTTTGTTTAAATGTATTTTTAATTGTGAAAATGGTAAGTTTTTACTGAAGACAGTATGGTCACTTTCATTGTGTATATGTCAAGAATTTTACATAAAGGTTAGCCCCTTCTTGGGACAAAAAACACCCCAGGGTTATAGCATAGGGAGTACAGTTGTAGTAATAAAGATTATGTGGCTGATAAGTTCCCCTCAAGGCCGCATGATGGTAATACCCCTATATTTTGTCTTTAAAGAAAATTGCTGAGAGGCAATAATTATTTTTGCATGTGTCCCATTTTCATTAATGCATGGTAATTGATGGAGTTGCAGTGATTTGTAACGGTAATGAGTTCTAAACATAAGAATGCACTCCCTTCTAAATAAGTGAGCACTGCTGGGGTTTAAAAGCATACTAAATCGGTTGCTTTAGCATGAATTTATTAGTGTTTTTTCAGCATTAGCTTTAATAGTAGTTATTTATATAAGTGTACATCCCATTAACTGCCATCAGGGCTGGAAAACATGCTGAAATGTTCATATTTTCATATAATTATTGAACATAATGGTTTCATTTGCATTTCTAAACAGCGATGTTTCTGTCAGGCTTGGAAATAGTGTCTTTATACAGTCCCTATTTCACATTCACTTATTTGAAATTGTTAAATTTTATGCTAATGTGCTTCTCTAGAATATCATTAGGACAGATGCTTGCACTTTAATATACAAATCAGAGATGCTTTTCCCTCTCCCCCTCCCCTGAACTGCAACAGAAATAAAAAAGCATATTTGCACTTTTTAGATATAGTTTGTTTCATTCTAAAGAATCTATAAGGAATAAAACATCCTTTGTCGTGGTTTAACCCCAGCCAGCAACTAAGCACCACGCAGCTGCTCACTCTCTCCCCTCCACCCAGTGGGATGGGGGAAAGAATCGGAAGGAAAAAGGTAAAACTCATGGGTTGAGATAAGAACAGTTTAATAGAACAGAAAGGAAGAAACTAATAATGATAATAATAACAATGATAAAATGACAATAACAATAATAAAAGGATTGGAATATACAAAACAAGTGATGCACAATGCAATTGCTCACCACTCGCTGACCAATGCCCAGTTAGTTCCTGAGCCGCGATCCCTCCCTGACCAACTCCCCCCAGTTTATATACTAGGCATGACATCGCATGGTATGGAATACCCCATTGGCCACTTTGGGTCAGCTGCCCCGGCTGTGTCCCCTCCCAACTTCTTGTGCCCCTCCAGCCTTCTTGCTGGCTGGGCATCAGAAGCTGAAAAATCCTTGACTTCAGACTAAACATTACTTAGCAACAACTGAAAATATCAGTGTGTTATCAACATTCTTCTCATACTGAATCCAAGACATAACACTATACCAGCCACTAGGAAGACAATTAACTCTATCCCAGCTGAAACCAGGACAGCTTTCATCACTACTAGTCACTTCCAAATGTTGTAACAGATACCTTCTTTATGAAGGTGGGAGACTATCTTCCACATGAAGGAGGAAGTCTTCTAAAATTCAAGATAATGATGTGTTAAAATAAAGATTGTAACCTTTGCCTCGTGTAAGGCATAGAGCCTTATATAGGAAGTTACCTATCTAGGCAGTGGTCCATGGACTGGCTTTCCTGGTAGCAGACCATTGCTGTAAAAATTTGGGGTACTGCTTGCTGGCCTTTGTGTGACATGAAAGGTTGAATGTATGCATGTTGGTTATTTATGGCATTTCATGGACACCCTCAGCCTACACATAAATGGCATACAAATGTTGTATGTCTCTGAAAATCTTAAATAAAACCAAAAATGTTAAGGTCAAGCAAAAGACTGAGAGAAGTGTCACACAGATTTGTCATTTTCATTGTGTTTTATATATAAAAATAAATTTTAAAAAATGTCTCTCTTCTTGGGCATGTCATAGAAGAAGGTTTGAAGGAGGCACCCAAATGCAAAAGGGTGGACTGAAATGAAAAGGCATATTTTATGCATAAAGGGCCATGTGAACAAACTGGAGATATACTCTGATGGTTTCTGGGCTTATGGTGTCTTTAATTATAGATGATTAACAATTTGCTAGTTGCTTTGCACACAAGTATAGAGACAAAAATCCCTACTGGGAAATGCTTGCAGTCTAAGACCTCATCCTGGTGGTGTGTGTGAATTTCAACAGTAGAGCTATATTTTAAGTCACGAGAAGTAGCAATATTAAAACAACAATTAAAAATTTGCTTTCATTATCTCAGAGAGAACCATTGGCTTTTTAAAGTATTTCTATTACAGTTTTGAGCTTGCAATAGTGCATGCAACCAGTTTATAGGAAACAATTTGGAGCAAGGTGCTTTTTGGTAAACCTTTTACTCAGGATTAAAATAGGACGCGCCAAAGTGGGGTAGCAATTGGTGAGATGTGCTAATTTCAACTGTGAAGTACTAGGAAATTTAAAGAGAGCACCTCTGGCATGCAGAGCAGACTGTTGTACTGCAGAGATTCTGAGCTGACCTCTTGTCAACTTCTCATTTGAATCCTGAGAAGGTGGCTCTAGGTAATTGGCAAGTATCCTTATTTTAATATGCGGCCATAAAAAGGTAAAGTATGATGATTTTTAACATCAGAAGATTAACATTTTACCTTTAAATAAAATATGATTAACTGGTACAGAATTAAAAGTAATAGAACTGAAATATTCAAACTATGACTCTGGTGTCAGATTATGCATCAAGTGTGACAGTTTAAGTACTGAAGTGATTTAAAAATGAGACAGCTGAAGGATGTATATCCCAAGTATTGAGAATAAAATGGAATAAAACAATCGTGGCTATCAAAACTTTCTCAAACCCTCCTGGCTGAAGGAACCAGGAAATCAAAAAGTAGCATTGTTTACAGTGACTGTGTCTTGCCTGGTGCCAGTGCAGGTGCAGTGAGGGAATATTCCGCATGCTGTGATGGTGTCCCACACTAGGATTTTAAGCCTGCCAGATGATGATTATGTTTAAATTTAATTGCCAGGCCAAGGTTATTGCTTCTGGATTCATCTACCTCCAGCAAGGTTCAAATATGATTGATCTAGCAATGCGTCTTTTCTTTCAGCGGTTTGCAGTTAGCCAGGCTTCTTATTATCCCTGTGCAGTTTCATTTCTGGTAGATTGGCACACGTTTTGATAAATAAAACCACATATTTACCATCTGAACTACTTAGTGTTACTGTTTGGAAATCTGAAAATGCCATTGTGAAGGTTTGCCACTTGACTTCTGCATATTTTAAGACCTTGTTAGTAAAAATGATTTTTTTTCCCCACCTAGTAGTTCTGTAAACTCAGCTTGGAACTTGACAGTAAAGTGGCACCTTGCTGTCTTCTGAAGTCCTGTAAATGAAGTTTTTGAGTGCAATTTGGGTATTTAGTAATCCTCTTGTTAGACATTGTTTTCAGCAGGTTTGTGCACATTAAGCTATGACACCTTGAAATTGTTTATGAAGCACCAAGAGGAGGAGTAGAATATGGCTCATGTTCCAAAATGCAAAAATAAAAGAAGTAGTAAATAAAATGTATTGTGGTCACAATAATTGGCAGGTCTAATTTTGTTTACATCCAGGGAACAGGATGCTGAAGTAAGAGGGTGTTGCTTTCATGTAGTTACTTCAGAGAGTAGAACTTCAGTAATTATGTAAAAATGTGAGCAAAGCACTTAACAGCCTTCATAGTACGTGAATTCTTCCAGTTATACTGCTCAGACGCTTGTGTGGATTTCTTCATATTTCATTATCTTCAGGGAGAAATTTTTGGTTGCTATAAATATTGTTAGCCACATTGATGAAAGATCCTTAGATGCTTTTAAAGATGTTACTCATCATCTCTTAACAGTGCAGAATAAGACTCAAGTGAGCACAGCTCTTAAAGTCCAGCTGTCACTTCAGGTAACTGGACAAGTCCTGTGAGGCCTTACTGCTCTGTTTCAATGCAAATAACCATATTTTACTTGCCAATGCTCTTTGTTTTAACCTGCCAATAAATCTACTGAATAAATTTGTCCTATGAATAGAAGGAAATGAAAAATTAGAAATATGTTTCTAATTATCTGCAGAGAGAAGATATGGGAGCAAGTAATATAAATTTACCTTCAGGACAGAGTTTGACTGTGGAAAGGATTGCATGGTATTATCTCTAGTAGTGTGAGACTAGATTTAGTTACCCTGATGTCATGGTTTAACACCAGCCAGCAACTAAGCACCACGCAGCCACTCACTCACTTCCTCCCACCCAGTGGGATGGGGGAGAGAATCGGGAAAAAAAAAAAAAAAGTAAAACTCGTGGGTTAAGATAAGAACAGTTTAATAGAACAGAAAAGAAGAAACTAATGATAGTAATAACAATACTAAAATGACAATAATAATAATAAAAGGATTGGAATATACAAAACAAGTGATGCACAATGCAATTGCTCACCACCTGCCAACCGACACCCAGTTAGTCCCCGAGCGGTGATAACCCCTGCCCCCACTCCCCCCAGTTTATATACTAGATGTGACATCACATGGTATGGAATACCCCTTTGGCCAGTTTGGGTCAGCTGCCCTGGCTCTGTCCTGTGCCAACTTCTTGTGCCCCTCCAGCCTTCTTGCTGGCTGGGCTTGAGAAGCTGAAAAATCCTTGACTTGAGACTAAACACTACTTAGCAACAACTGAAAACATCAGTGTTATCAACATTCTTCTCATACTGAACCCAAAACATAGCACTATACCAGCTACTCGGAAGAAAATTAACTCTATCCCAGCTGAAACCAGGACCCCTGAAAAGCCTCTTGGTTTCCCCAGAAAGCCATCTTGGTACACTGCCTTAGGTACATCTGCTGTGATGTCTGGGGACCTCTGCACACTCTGTGAATCCTAGTTGATTTTAATGAACTGTTTATCATAGAATGGTTTGGGTTGGAAAGGACCTTAAAGATCATCTAGTTCCAACCCCCCCTGCCGTGGGCAGGAACACCTTTCACTCGACCAGGTTGCTCAAAGCCCCATCCAACCTGGCCTTGAACACTTCCAGGGAGGGGGCATCCACAACTTCTCTAGGCAACCTGTTCCAGCATCTCACCACCCTCATAGTAAAGAATTTTTTCCTTACATCTAATCTAAATCTACCCTCTTTCAGTTTAAAACTGTAACCCGTCATCCTATCACTACATTCCCTGTTAAAGAGTCCCTCTCCATCTTTCCTGTAGGCCCCCTTTAGGTACTGGAAGGCTGCTAGAAGGTCTCCCTGGAGCCTTCTCTTCTCCAGGCTAAACAACCCCAACTCTCTCAGCCTATCCTCATAGGAGAGGTGTTCCAGCCCCCTGATCATCTTCGTGGCCCTCCTCTGGACCCACTCCAACAGGTCCATGTCTTTCTTATGTTGGAGTGGGTCCAGAGCCAAACACAGTACTCCAGGTGGGGTCTCATGAGAGCAGAGTAGAGGGGGAGAATCACCTCCCTTGACCTGATGGCCACACTTCTTTTGATGCATCCCAGAATGCTATTGGCTTTCTGGGCTACAAGTGCACATTGCCGGCTCATATTCAGTTTTTCATCCACTAATACCCCCAAGTCCTTCTCCAGAGGGCTGGTCTCAATCCATTCATTGCCCAGCCTGTATTTGTGCTTGGGATTGCCCTGACCCATGTGCAGGACCTTGCACTTGGCCTTGTTGAATTTCATGAGGTTCACATGGGCCCACCTCTCAAGCCTGTCAAGGTCCCTCTGGATGGCATCCCTTCCCTCCAGCGTGTCGACCGCACCACACAGCTTGGTGTCGTTGGCAGACTTGCTGAGGGTGCACTCAATCCCACTGTCCATGTCGCCAACAAAGATGTTAAACAGCGCCGGTACCAATACCGACCCCTGAGGAACACCACTTGTCACTGGTCTCCACTCGGACATCGAGCCATTGATCACAACTCTTTGAGTGCCACCATCCAGCCAATTCCTTATCCACCAAGTGGTCCATCTGTCAAATCCATGTCTCTCCAATTTAGAGACAAGGATGTCGTGCAGGACAGTGTCAAATGCTTTGCTTAAGTCCAGGTAGATGATGTCAGTTGCTCTTCCCTTATCCACCAATGCTGTAACCCCATCGTGGAAGGCCACCAAATTTGTCAGGCACGATTTGTCCTTAGTGAAGCCATGTTGGCTGTTACCAATCACCTCTAATGTTTTTTCGACACCTTTTAATTTCCAAGCTAGACACAGTCACAGCTAGCTTAAACATGCTTGTTCTTGTGCCAGCATTTTGCTTAAATAGATCTTCCTTCTATTTAATGTTTATGGAGAAGGCATTAGAGCAATAGATATTACCTGTCTCAAAGGCAGAAGAGAGGACAAGATGAGTGTATTGGCTTTGCATGGCAAGGTTTTGGAGGCAGGGGGGGTTACAGGGGTGGCTTCTGTAAGAAGCTGCTGGAAGCTTCCCCTGTGTCCGACAGAGCCCATACCAGCTGGCTCTAAGTTGGACCCGCTGCCGGCCAAGGCCGAGCCAATCAGCGATAGTGGTAACGCCTCTGTGATAACATTTTTAAGAAGGAAAAAAGTTGGGACAGAGAGAAACGGCAGCCGGAGAGGGAGTGAGAACATGTAAGAGAAACAACCCTGCAGACACCAAGGTCAGTGAAGAAGGAGGGGGAGGAGATGCTCCAGGCGCCGGAGCAGAGATTCCCCTGCAGCCCGTGGTGAAGACCATGGTGAGGCAGGTTGTCCCCCTGCAGTCCATGGAGGTCCATGGTGGAGCAGATCTCCACCTGCAGCCCGTGGAGGACCCCACTCTGGAGCAGGTGGATGCCCGAAGGAGGCTGTGACCCCGTGGGAAGCCCACGCTGGAGCAGGCTCCTGGCAGGACCTGTGGATCTGTGGAGAGAGGAGCCCACGGAGCAGGTTTTCTGGCAGGACTTGTGACCCCGTGGGGGACCCACGCCGGAGCAGTGTGCTCCTGAAGGACTGCACACCATGGAAAGGACCCATGCTGGAGCAGTTTGTGAAGAACTGCGGCCCGTGGGAAGGACCCACGCGGAGAAGTTCGTGGAGGACTGTCTCCCGTGGGAGGGACCCCATGCTGGAGCAGTGGGAAGAGTGTGATGAGTCTTGCCCCTGAGGAGGATGAAGTGGCAGAAATAATGTGTGATGAACTGACCGTAAACCCCATTCCCCGTCCCCCTGTGCCGCTGGGGGGGGTAGGTAGAGAATCCGGGAGTGAAGTTGTGCCCGGGAAGAAGGGAGGGGGTGGAGGGAAGGTGTTCTGAGATTTGATTTTATTTCTCACTACCCTTCTGTGTTGATTTGTAATAAATCGAGTTAATTTTCCCCAAGCTGAGTCTGTTTTGCCCGTGACGGTAACTGGTGAATGATCTCTCCTGTCCTTATCTCGACCCAGAAGCCCTTTGTTGTATTTTCTCTCCCCCGTCCAGCTGAGGAGGGGGGAGTGATAGAGCAGCTTTGGTGGGCACCTGGTGTTCAGCTTGGGAGAACCCACCACAATGAGATAAGTTTCTCTTTCGCTTGGATGCATCTTGTATGAATGATGGGAACTGCTTGACTTCTGGATTAGAACAGGCTAGAAATCTTGGTGAAATGGTAAAAAGTTGAGAAGAATTGTATGACTGAAATGTCAGGGAGCTTAGCAAAGAACAGTAATGTGTACTAATTGGGATTTGTTTTTTCTTGCATATGGAAGTTGTCTCGATAAAGTTCATTTTTGCAAAGCTACATAGTGAAATTTCTGGTTGGTATTATGGAAAGTCCCCAAAGATCAAACTTAAATGCATGTATATGCTGTGATTAAAGGTTGGTGCTTTTAAGTAACTGAGATGATTGAGCAGACAAGTTATGGTGTGACTTTAAACGGGCCCCTCAACTTCCACCATGGCAAAGGTGTCTTGTCAATTCTTCTTGTTAGGAATCCTGTTCAGTCTTGCTTTATCATCAGCCAGGGAGGATGTGGGACACCACTGCAGGTGTTCTTTTGGTAGTTGTTCAAGGACATCAAGCTGTTGTCAATGGTTTAAATTTGGAGAGAAAAAGCAGCATGTAGCTGGATCTGTGTTAGCTGCATAGCTACTTGGTGTCTCAAATCTGTTAATGGTGCTGCCCACAACAAAGTCAGGATTTACTCCCCAGCATCATGAATTTTTGCTTTTAAATACCACTAATAAAGTAGTCAGAAGTTTGGGATCTTGATCTGCAATAGATTTATATTTCATGTAACACATCTAGCAAGTCCCATATTTACTTTTCACATTGTGAGTTTTCCTCACTGTGCATGAGGAAATAAACATGTTCTCTCTCTCCCTCTTTTCCTTTTCTCCCTCTTTTCCTTTTCTTTCAATGAATAGCGCCCACACTGCTTGGGGATGGTCAGTGAAACACATGTTAAAAAAACAACCTCTTCACTTATTAAAGAAAGAATTTGTGGGCATGCCCAACCCCAGTGATGCCCATTTGTTAAACTGTACCCACATTATAGATTGTACCACAGGCGCTGGCAATTCCATCGAAACATGGATCAGTTTGGAAGTTAGAACCTTAATTCGAGATATGTGCACCTGTTGGGGATATCCTAATTTTGGATACCAAAACCAGGATAACCAATGTAATCAGATCACCAATAATGTTAATATCTGGCTAAAATGTGGAATTCCCATTAACCACTTCCCAAGACATAAGGTGGGGGAGGATAATCAAATACCTCGGGGAGACGCAGCTACTTGTCAAAATGCTTTGTATGCTGCCCCTGAGGGGACCGTCTGGGGCTGCTCAGATGGGAAAATGTACTCGCACTTGAATGTTATCAAACAGGCTGGGTTGTGGTGTGGTTTGGGAATTCCTACTATGTGTCCCAGGTGAATCTTTGAATATACCACACCACCTATTCACAGGAAAAAATGAGAACTTGATGACCCAAGTAGCACCCAGAAGTGGATTCAAAGCATTCTAAAACCCGATTATTATACCTGGGGACAGAAGGTATCGTTAGAGCTAGAAGCATTCTTTGCACCATCTGGGTATATTGTTCGGCACCAATGGGTGCTAGAAAACCTAACTTGGCAAGTACATGTATTAAGTAATGGGACTCGATATGCCTTTGGGGAACTAAATCTCCAAGTCCAACAGGCATCAAAAATGACATTAGAGAATCGTTTAGCCTTAAATATGTTATTGTTAAAAGAACAAGGTGTGTGTGGTATGTTAAACTTGACTGAATCTGAATGTTGTATTACCATTCATAATGCCACGACCTCCATTGAAGAAGCCCGGGCAAAGATGAAGGAGATCGCCGACCAGACGAGAGAACTCTTCCACGCAATGCAACCAGCTGACTGGTTTGATGGCTGGAATCCAAACTCATGGCTACATTCCATTTTGGGATCCTTGGGACTGATGGGATGGGGAAAATGGCTTGTAAATATTGGACTTATGATATTAATTGGATTTATATGTTTAATAACAGGCCTTGCCATAGTAAGATGTATGATTAGCCGCTTACTACCCTCAGCTGTCTCTCTCTCTTCTCCTACTATCCACTATATTCAAATCACCACAGATGAAGATGATATGAACAAGAATCAAAGTCCAGCGACTGTTTGAGCCACGAGGTGGTGTGACGGTCTGACAAATTATAGTCAATGTCTCAAACATTCGTTAAAGAACTTTGGTGGAGAAAACGGCCTCTGTAAAAACGCTGGAGTTTTGTGAACAGGACAATGTGGCCGGAGGAGAGGGCCCCACGGAGGGTGGGACCGCACTTCTCCAAAGCCCCAATTCCTTATCTTAAGTGACCAGGAGAAGGAACACAATATATGCCTTCCTGGAGGAAGAAGGCCCCACGGAAGTCGGGACTGTGCTTCTATCTTAAGCAGTCATGCCAGCAGGAAAAGAGAGGGGCAACTCCACAATGAACCCCCCCACACAAAGCTCACTGACCGATTCCAGTGAACCCCAGGAGTGGGAACTGCGCATGTCGAGACCATCAACTAACACACTATAAAAGAAGGGAGAACGAGTCCTCAGTGCGCGCCCTCCAGAACTGGATCTCTACGCTGGCTGGACCAACGCTGGACCCAGGACTGGTGAAATCCTTTCTCTCTTTCTTTCTCTCTTTCTCTCTCTCCCTCTTTTCCTCCTCTCTTTTCCACAGTCCCTACACCTCAACCTTTTAAACATAAACCGTTGACCAAGTCTGAGACTAGGAGTGGATCTAGCCGCCCCTGAGCTCCTCTTTGAGAAGGAGTCCAGAAAGCAAGGGGGTCTGCTCTGAACCTCGTGACTCAACGGGAGGGATCTCCTTCTGATACATTTCATGTTCCTTTTTCCATTTCATTTTTCTACACCCCCCTTATCTTCTCAAACAGCGGCTTAATGACATGCTGCAAGGTTCATATTGATAAGTTCATGTGTACTTGGACAAAGTTAGCTAGGTTGAATAAATGTTGATTGTTGTTTGAACTCCCCTGGTGTCGTTTCACCTTAATTCCGACAAAGGAAATCCATGAACCTGAGTCGCTCCAACCTTGGGACGCGACACTGTTTGCCTTGCCTACCTTGATCCCAGACATGTCTATGATCTAGCACTATGGATGAGCCTGCAGTCGATGTGTTCAGAGAATGCCTTTTGTGTCTGTAATGTAGAGATGTCCAGAAGCAGTGTGGTAACCAGTCACAACACAAATCATGAGTGCAGCACATGGAATCATTCTTCTCTATTGAGGAGACTCACCTATAAATTAGTGTGAATACACACAGTATTTCATCTTTCCTGCTCGTCTCCCACTTTTTTTCAATTGTGTAGTGTTGAATATGCAAAGAATTGAGAAACTATGAGTTAGTACTAGTCTATCAGTATTAGATATATTTCCCCTAGAATTTATTAAAGTTTGTTATTCCCCTTTGGGATTTGGGTTCTTGGAGCTCAATTTTATCTCAAGCAGAGTGAGGCTTCTAGAGTTTGTCTGGATTTGTGGCTAACAGGCAGTAATTCTTCCATGCTTGCAATATTTCAAATCAGAACTATCATCATCAAAACAGGTTGGGGTTTTTTTAAAGGGCTATGAACATAAGAATTTCATGTTTACAAAGCCAATTTGAGAATCGATTGTAATATCAAGCCTAGTGCCAAGATAAGTCTATGATAACAGGAGAGTAATTCACTCTAACAATTTCATACGTTAAGCTGCATTGGATGCACATTAATAAAACAGATACATAGAGGGGATGGTGTCACACTGCAAGATGTTTGTCTGGTTGTTTTCATTGGCCTGACAGAACTCCAGTACAAAAGGTACAGATTGCAGACAGACTCTGTAATGAACTTGCATACCAAATCATCTGTCAGATTCCTGGTCAGCTGGGAACAGACTTGCTGACAGACATGAGACTCCTAGTATAACCATGTGGTGCTTTATCTTTTATTTAAAACTCAGTTGTCTCCTTATTCTGTAAGTTTAATAGAGATGTAGTCTCCATTGCCACAATGTCAATTTTGCTATAGTTTTATCATGCAGAATGTTGAATGCTGTATGCCTTGCTCTGTGAAAAGGATGCATTAGGAGTCTTGGAAAACTCAGCAATGCTAGAAAGCAAATTTTGATTGAGATTCATTTACAGAAGGAGTTTCCTGCAGTTTTTATGGTCTTGAACCAACAATGTTTTGGTGAAATAAACTGTTATATGCAAAAATTATAACAGTGGTTAGACAGTCTTGGAGCAGTGCTAGGAAATTTTTGTTAATTGTTCCTAACATAGTATTATGATGGATCTTGAGTAGAAAAGAAAGCAACTTCTAGTATCTCTTAGATTGTATTCTTTGACTTTCAGTCATTTCATGGATCGGGAATAGAAAACTGTTCTGTTCGGCTTTTTGCTTATGTAGTATTACTTCTTGAGCAGCCAATGAAAATAAAATAAAGGCAAGCAAGCAACTATTTATTTTTTTTTCTTAGAGCTGGTCAAAATTTTAAATTTCTATTTTTCAGGGATTGTTAATACATTGAAATTCAATTTTGTTCCACTGAAATGTATTTCAAACAAATTAGAAGACATTGTGATGGCATTTTTTGTTTTTATGTTCTCTCATGACATGGTGAGAGATGTATGTTGTGATCCTGCTATCCTGATGATCATACTCTGACATAATGGAAGTGATATATTTATTTTTTAAAAAAGTGTGTCAGTCTTTCTTTCATTGCAACATACGTGGTATGTCAATACTGAATGTCAGCCATCCTTTTAGAACCTTTAGACTTTCAGCTACTTCCATATTATTATGACTTTTTTATAATGAGTAAAACATGACAATTTCTGTAGGTGATGATACAGAATCTAAGCCAGCAAGCAACTGAACACCTGATGCAAAATGAAAATATCCTCCTCTTTGAAATAGAGAGGATTTTCTTAAGTTTCAGCAAGTTGGTTTTTCATTTTTTGGTGGAAAAGCGGTTTTGAAAAAAGCTTGGTGGTTCTATCTATATACTACAGCATAGGTTAGAAAAAGAGACCTCAAAAAGATCTTTAGGCATCCTGTTCTTTCCCAACAGAAGATGGGACACAGCCTGCCTTTCTCTCTGGCTTCTAGTTCTTTGCCCAGATAACCTGAATTTGAAGTTCAGATTTTCATTCCAATTTGGAGGCTTTGCCATAGCTGTAAGACTTTCTCTAGGCTAGGAATTTGAATTGTTTCTCACTCAACAAATTAAGCTCTGCAGTGTCCACTGCTGATAAGCCTTCCAAGCTGTCACAGTTTACTCTGTCCTCACTTGTGCTCCCACAGTTTTCTGGCAGAGTTCTCAGAAATGGTGAAGTTGGGCAGATTTCAAAGGCCCATGAGTATATTGTGGGGAAAGTGATGGGTAGGCTGTTTGATCAGCATGAACTACAATGCCGGTAAACCTTTAACTTAGCTGACGTTAATGCAGCCCAACTGAAATAGCATTTAGAGTTAATGAAACTAGCTTTAACAGTATCTATCTGCAATGCTTTCTGTGTGTGAACATGTGACATTTTACAAGTGCATTACAAAGACTAAATTGATTCTTAGAAGAATACATTTCTCTAGTCCAGACAAGACCTAATAGATCTTTTCCCTAGATAGCAGACTTAACTTTTTCTTAATTTTCTCTCTTGATTAAAATCCTGAATGAGGTGAGGTTTCTACTAAATGTCTACTCAAAACAAGCTTAGAGAAAATGGAATGTCAGCCTTAAAAATGTCACTTTAATATGGTTTGACATGATAAGGTCCTAAAAGTCTCCTAACGATATATGTGCAAGTATGGAGTATGTATGCTTGCTGTATTTAGAATCAGTGTGTGCAGGAAGTATATTCACAAAATATTGATGACGCTATGCTGGGGAGAGTGCTTAGCATAAGGAGCATTGGCAAAGAAAAGGAGAACTGACTGGCAAACCCAAGATACAGAGGTGGATGAAACACAACTGAATATTCAATACGTAAGGTTAAAAAAAATTATCAGACTGCTGGGACAAAGTATATCCCCTATTAAAGGGAAAAATAACAGATTTCTTATAAACAATTTGCTTATTGATATTTAGTTTTTATAAGTGAAACAGTGAAATTCTAAAAGATATTTATGCTTTTAGGTGTGAAATGGAAACAATTTCCTTTGTGTGTTGGATTCCATGAATTTACGAGTACATCAGTCTTATTTAACAATTAGTGTCTGGAAAATCAAGGAAAGGCACGTCATGCATGTGCCACATATTTAAATCACACTTTAAAAAAGCAATCTGTTCAACACTTCATTTTTAGGGCATTCTTTATTCTGCAGAGAAGTGTACCCATTAATAAGGAGGGTTCAAAACCAACTTGTGTACCTATTAGGCATGGTGTTATTTATTTATATATATGTGTGTGTGTGTGTGTGGTTTTGTGTGTATATATATTACCAGCTGCCTGAATTTTTAAAACACTAACAATTTAACATAAGCTCCTGAGGGTGACATTTTGCAGCTAGTAAGCAAGCTAGAGTCTGGACAAAGAAAATAGAGCTTCACACTGAGCTATGGACAGTAGCCATTCATAAACCTTAAGATTTTTAGTTGTGATTGGTTTTCTGCTCTTATATAATTTGAAATTTGGTAACAGTTCTTTGGAATAACCTATAACCTCTTATGTGTTTTAATAATACAAGTTTTTGCAATATTGTCTTACAGTTTTTTAATTTTTTTCTTTTTTTTGGTTCAGAGCAGGCACATTACAGTTATACTTTGCTTATCTGAAACTGTTATCTAAAACAAGATTATGGCAACTACTTATTCTGTGTTTAACAGTGGTGGGCAAATTCTCCAGAACATCTAAACTTGTTTAATATCCCCTTGCAGTGTTTGGACAATGGACTGATGTTATTAGAAACTATGAATCAAAGTTAAATTGAGGGTATAAATCATGCTTAAACCACAGAACAAAATCATGTTGATGTGAAAGTGCAAATAAAAGAAACCATAGGATAAAATAATTGCAGATTCTTGGTTAAAGTAGGTGCAGACTATTTAAATCTTTCATCATGAATGTGAGGCTTGCACAGATGATGCCTACCATATGTTTCCCCACAGTTAAAGGAACCTCTTTTGTATTTGCACTGCATTGACGTGGTGAAGCTTGGGCTTGGTGACTCCATGTTCTGAATGCATCTGATTGGCAGCTTGGCAGTTAGCTGAACCAGTGTGTAGGGTCCTCTGCTCTTGCCTCAGACCTGAAAGAGAGGTAGATATATTAGGAATGGTCAAAGTATTCCTACCAGCAGGTGAACTCTCTAGATGCAGTGTACTGGTTTTGGCTGGGATAGAGTTAATTTTCTTCACAGGAGTTAGTATGGGGCTGTGTTTTGGATTTGTGCTGGAAACAGTGTTGATAATACAGGGATGTTTTCATTATTGCTGAGCAGTGCCTACGCAGAGTCAAGGCCTTTTCAGCTTCTCACACCACCCTGCTAATGACTAAGCTGGAGGGGCACAAGAAGTTGGGAGGGGACACAGCTGGGACAGCTGACCCCAATTGACCAAAGGGATATTCCAGACCATATGACATCATGCTCAGCAATATGAAGCTGGGGGAAGAAGAAGGAAGGGGGGACGTTCGGAGTGATGGTGTTTGTCTTCCCAAGTAACCGTTACGTGTGATGGAGCCCTGCTTTCCTGGAGAAGGCTGAACACCTGCCTGCTGATGGGAAGCAGTGAATGAATTCCTTGTTTTGCTTTGCTTGTGTGCATGGCTTTTGCTTTTCCTATTAATCTGTCTTTATCTCAACCCATGAGTTTTCTCACTTTTACTCTTCTGATTCTCTCCCCCATCCCACTGGATGGGGGAGTGAGCGAGTGGCTGTGTGGTGCTTAGTTGCCGGCTGGGGTTAAACCACGACATGCAGTCTAGTGCTGTGGCCCCTTCTGCTAGTGTATGATCTCCTCTGGTGCTGTCTTTCCCACCAGAAGACACTTGAGAGGATGGTATGGATAGGTTGTAGGGGTTTGCAGAAGTAGCAGTCACTTCTGTTTGTTAGATCAAGAGGCAAAAAGGGTTTAATGAAATTAACCTTATGCTACTAAGACTTCTGTGAATTTGATCAGTGGAGCTTAGGTTAGAAGAACAGAAATAATTCTTCCTCAAGGCTCAGAAATTTCCATGTTTGCTTTCCTTCCAAGGTAGAGTAGATGATGTGGAAGCATTTCTAAATGAGCCCAAAGTTTGCTTTTCCTGAAACATGCTTTTTGTGTTTTCTGCAGCTGTGGAATATTTTTGTTTTCTGTTGGCTACTAATAAGTGATGTCTGAGTTCCTGCTGATACCAGACTTTGAGTCTTTATTTTTAGTGTTCCACTGTCTTGTTTGAGACAGTGTTTTGGTAAGAGTTGGTCTGAACCTAGCTAGACTTGAAAATGTGCACATATTTGAATATGCACGGGTATGTGTTCAAATACTTAGCTACCAGTGCCAGAGAAGCAGGATGTATGTATCTCTGCATCCTCTTGGATATACCTATCTTTGCATCCAGTTATGGATGCCCAAAGTAGATGCATGTTGGTGTAATGAGGATTTTTCTGAACAGCACAGGCGAGGTCCAAACTTACCAATTTGTTGTATCTGACTGCCAGTAAACAGTATGGGAAATGTTTAATGCAAAAGCATGGGAGTCTGCCTGGTAAAATATTAAATCCCAGAAGTGCAAGGAAGAGCAATGAGAAATTCAAGATAAGGATGCTAAGTGTAATTCAAAGCCAAACATCTCTTAAAACAATAAAACTTCCCTCACACAATCTATGTGTTAT
The DNA here is from genome assembly GCA_028022735.1 of Gypaetus barbatus. NCBI lineage: Eukaryota > Metazoa > Chordata > Aves > Accipitriformes > Accipitridae > Gypaetus > Gypaetus barbatus. Next base: position 38,175,138 of record CM051561.1, on the reverse strand, counting down.
CGGATTTTGTGATTTCCAGTTGAACTCTTGATGCATGTGTGCTGACCTCTATGCAGAATCTTTTCAGTAATCTGTATTGTTATCACTGCGTTGATTTAAAAATCTTAACTCTGTACACTCTGAGCAACTGGATGGTAAACAAGCCTTGTTACTTATCTTTACCTTAGACTTTATGTGCAAACTTTAATACCTTATTCATATAAGGTCTGACCATTTCTACAGTTGCAAACAAGCCTACAAATAAACCTTGAATTATTAAACTACTGTCGTGGTTTAACCCCAGCCAGCAACTAAGCACCACACAGCCGCTCACTCCCCCTCCACCCAGTGGGATGGGGCAGAAAATTGGGAAAAGAAGTAAAATTCGTGGGTTGAGATAAGAACGGTTTAATAGAACAGAAAAGAAGAAACTAATAATGATAATGATAACACTAATAAAATGACAACAGTAATGATAAAAGGATTGGAATGTACAAATGATGCGCAGTGCAATTGCTCACCACCCACTGATCGACACCCCGTTAGTCCCCGAGCGGCGATAACCCCTGCCCCCACTCCCCCCAGTTTATGTGACATCACATGGTATGGAATACCCCTTTGGCCAGTTTGGGTCAGCTGCCCTGGCTCTGTCCTGTGCCAACTTCTTGTGCCCCTCCAGCCTTCTCACTGGCTGGGCATCAGAAGCTGAAAAATCCTTGACTTTAGACTAAACACTACTTAGCAACAACTGAAAACATCAGTGTTATCAACATTCTTCTCATACTGAACTCAAAACATAGCACTGTACCAGCTACTAGGAAGACAATTAACTCTATCCCAGCTGAAACCAGGACAACTACTCTCCTAGTTTTGGCTAGGATAGAGTTAATTTTCTTTCTAATAGCTGGTATAGTGTTATGTTTTGGATTTAGTTTGAGAATAATGTTGATAACACACTGATGTTTTCAGTTGTTGCTAAGTAGTGTTTATACTAAGTCAAGGATTTTTCAGCTTCTCATGGCCAGCCAGCAAGAAGGCTGGAGGGGCACAAGAAGTTTGGAGGGGACACAGCCAGGGCAGCTGACCCAAACTGGCCAATGGGATATTCCATACCATGGACATCATGCCCAGTATATAAACTAGGCGGGACAGACCATTGCTTGGGAACTAACTGGGCATTGGTCAGCGAGTGGTGAGCAATTGCATTGTGCATCACTTGTTTTGTATATTCCAATCCTATTATTATTATTATTATTATTATTATTATTATTGTCATTTTATCATTGTTATTATTATCATAATTATTTTCTTCCTTTTTGTCCTATTAAACTGTTCTCAACCCACGAGTTTTACTTTTACTTTCCCGATTCTGTCCCCCATCCCACTGGGTGGGGGGGGAAGTGAGTGAGCGGCTGCGTGGTGCTTAGTTGCTGGCTGGGGTTAAACCACGACAGTCCTTTTTGGCACCCAATATGTGGCACAAAGGGTTTAGATAATGACAGATCTGACCAGAGTGTGTTAAAGCGAATTTGTTACAAGCATTCATTATATTGGTTTAATAGTCGCTGGTCATAATGTCGATTTATTGGCTCTTAGAGTTGTGGCACTCATTCTTACAGTTGTGTAACATATCACCTCACTGGCTGTGTATAGTCCCTGTGCTGCTGCTTATCATCTGTGGGAGGTGGATTAAGGTTTTTGCTTTGCTGTATTGTGTAATACTGGCCATTTGTATAATAAAATTATCGGTCGTGGGACTAACCCGGTATTTGCATTCAGTATTGTCATCACCTCTATACTTAAGGAGCTGTCCTGGGTTCAGCTGGGATAGAGTTAATTTTTACAGGAACCTGGGAGGTGGGGGGGGGCACAGCCGGGACAGCTGACCTGAACTAGCCAAGGAGCTATTCCATACCATGTGACATCATGCTCAGTATATAAATGGGGAGCAGGCTGGGGGGAGCTCTCTCGACTTTCGGTGGGGGAAGTGGTGGAGTGTCGGGTTCCGGGTGGTGAGCAGTTGCACTGTGCATCACTCCTTTTGTATATTCTTTTGTTAGTACCGTTGTTGTTGTTGTAATCTCTCTTTTTGTGTAGTCCCAGTAAACTGCCCTTATCTCAACCCTCGAGGTTCCGGTTTTTTTTCTTTTCTCCCCTCTGATTCTCCTCCCCATCCCACCGGAGGGGGGCGGGAGGAGTGAGCGAGTGGCTGCGTGGTCCTTTGTTACCGGCTGGGTTGAAACCACGACTGTCCTTTTTGAAACCACGACAGTCCTTTTTTTGGCGCCCAACGTGGGGCACGAAGGGTTGAGATAACGACAGATCTGGCCAGAGCATGTTGAAACAAATTTGTCATACACATTTCTTATATTAGATAAATAGATGCTAGTCACAATGTTGGTTCATTTGTTTACATGGTGGCGTTTTGTAAGTTCTTATATGCTCTATGTATTGCCTGTAGTTACGTTTATCACCTCCGGGAGAAGGATCGGGATTATCATTTTGCTATACTGGGCAATGTCGACTTGTGAAATGATTACATCACTGGTCATGAGGTTAAGCTGGTATCTGTATGAGGCAGTGATATCATTTCCATACTTTGGGCACCTTCTATCGGATTTTATTGGTAATTACACCCAACCCATGGGGAAGTCAGGGGGGGATACTTCCCCCTGTCCGTTCACCTCCCTTCTCTCCTTCTGGCTAATTACAATAGCTTTTGAGAATTTTGAATATCCTTGGGATGCGCAAGCCAGTGTGCTGTTAGTGCTATGCCTCCTGAATGTGTTTCAGGTCTTGTTTAGGGCTACAAAAAGGCTCTTTAAGAATACCACCCAGAGATCTGCCCCAAAGCTGGATATTCATGGGTGGCACGGCATGTGGGAGGATATGGGCAGGTATCTAGAGAACTTCTCACCTCCAGTGGCTTGGAAGTTCACTCCCGAACAACTACAGAACCTTCATGAAGTGGTAGAATATTTGAAAGGAAAATGCTGTGGCTATTCCAGAGATGCACAACTCACTGCACTGTGCTGGGCCCTGGCCAGTATCTACCAAACACTGCTTGATATTATGCAGCACCCTCAGGAGGAAAAGAGGGAAAACAGGGCTACAGGCACCGTGGCTACCCCAACCCCGACGACAGGCACCGTGGCTACCCCAACCCTGGTGACAGGCACCGTGGCTACCCCTACCCCGGCAACAGGCAGCGTGGCTACCCCAACCCTGGTGACAGGTACTGCAGCTAAACCAGAGGACGAACCTGTGCCAGTATCAGTCGCCCCTGTACAGAAAAAGAAACACACAAAGAAATCAGTTCGCTTAGCGATAGATGAAAATGAACCAGGGTCATCGCGAGAACAGGAGGAAGAGGCAGAACCTGAAATAATCACCCGATCTCTATCCCCGAGTGAGTTGCATGACATGCGAAAAGATTTTAGCCGCCACCCAGGTGAGCACATTATTACCTGCCTGCTCCGATGCTGGGATAATGGGGCCAGTAGTTTGGAATTAGAGGGTAAGGAAGCCAAACAGTTGGGCTCTCTGTCTAGGGAAGGGGGCATTGACAAGGCGATTGGGAGAAAAAAACAAGTCCTCAGCCTCTGGAGGCGACTTCTGTTAGGTGTAAAGGAAAGATACCCCTTCAAGGATGAAGTTACATGTCACCAAGGCAAGTGGACCACCATGGAGAGAGGTATCCAGTACCTGAGAGAATTAGCCGTGCTGGAGGTGATTTATAAAGATCCGGAAAATGGGCAGTCACCCACAGATCCAGATGAAGTCCAATGCACACAACCGATGTGGCGGAAGTTTCTACGAAGTGCACCACCAACCTATGCCAACTCATTGGCAGTAATGTCCTGGAAAGAAGGCTATGGACAAACAGTGGATGAACTGGCTGTCCAACTCCGGCAATACGAAGGAAGTCTCTCTTCCTCCCTATGGGCCTGTGTCTCGGCTGTAGAGGAATTGTCCTGAGAGTTCCAGCAATTCAAAGTGGATATGTCCTCCTCCCCACCTGTACAGGCCTGCATCACAGTTATTGGGAGTAAGCATTCCTCTGCCCAAGAGAGAGGAGAGAGAAAGTACACGCGATGGGCTAACCTGTGGTTTTACCTGCGTGACCATGGAGAGGACATGAGGAAGTGGGATGGAGAACCTACCTCAGTCCTGGATGCACGGGTACGGGAGTTGCGAGAAAAAGCAATCAGAAAAGAGGATTCTTCTTGGAAAACTGCTGCTCCAGTTTCCTGTGAGCAGTCCCCCAGACGGAGTAGAAGGGCTGATCTCATTTCTGATCCTCTTGAAGGGACTTCTGATTCACGTTTGCAAAAAGTGAGGAACGGATACTCTAACCAGGATTAGAGGGGCCCTGCCTCCAGCCAGGTGGAGGAAAGGGACAACAGAGTCTACTGGACAGTGTGGATTCGATGGCCTGGCACATCAGACCCACAGGAATATAAGGCTCTAGTAGACACTGGTGCACAATGTACCCTAATGCCATCAAGTTATAAAGGGGCAGAACCCATCTGTATCTCTGGTGTGACAGGGGGATCCCAAGAGCTAACTGTATTGGAAGCTGAAGTGAGTCTAACTGGGAATGAATGGCAGAAACACCCCATTGTGACTGGCCCAGAGGCCCCGTGCATCCTTGGTATAGACTATCTATCTCAGGAGGGGGTATTTCAAGGACCCAAAAGGGTACCATTGGGCCTTTGGTATAGCTGCATTGGAGACGGAAGAAATTGAACAGCTGTCTACCCTGCCTGGTCTCTCCCAAGACCCTTCGGTTGTGGGGTTGCTGAGGGTTGAAGAACAACAGGTGCCAATTGCTACCACAACGGTGCACCAGCGGCAATATCGCACCAACCGAGACTTCCTAATCCCCATCCATAAGCTGATTTGCTGATTGGAGAGCCAAGGAGTGATCAGCAAGACTCACTCACCCTTTAATAGTCCCATATGGCCAGTGCGGAAATCTAATGGGGAATGGAGACTAACAGTAGATTATCGTGGGCTGAATGAAGTCACGCCACCACTGAGCGCTGCTGTGCCAGATATGTTAGAACTTCAATATGAACTGGAATCAAAGGCAGCCAAGTGGTATGCCACAATTGACATCGCTAATGCATTTTTCTCCATTCCTTTGGCAGCGGAGTGCAGGCCACAGTTTACTTTCACTTGGAGCGGTGTCCAGTACACCTGGAATCGACTGCCCCAGGGGTGGAAACACAGCCCCACCATTTGCCATGGACTGATCCAGGCTGCACTGGAAAAAGGTGAAGCTCCAGAACACCTGCAGTACATTGATGACATCATCGTATGGGGCAACACAGCAGAAGAAGTTTTTGAGAAAGGGAAGAAAATAATCCAAATCCTTTTGAAGGCTGGTTTTGCCATAAAAGAAAGTAAGGTCAAGGGACCTGCACAGGATATCCAGTTTTTAGGAATAAAATGGCAAGATGGGCGTCGTCAGATCCCTATGGATGTGATCAACAAAATAGCAGCTATGTCCCCACCAACCAATAAAAAGGAAACACAGGCTTTCTTAGGTGTTGTGGGCTTTTGGAGAATGCATATTCCAAATTACAGTCAAATTGTAAGTCCTCTCTACCAAGTTACCCGGAAGAAGAATGATTTTAAATGGGGCCCTGAACAATGACAAGCCTTTGAACAAATTAAGCGGGAGATTGTTCATGCAGTAGCCCTTGGACCAGTCCGGGCAGGACAAGATGTTAAAAATGTGCTCTATACTGCAGCCGGGGAGAATGGCCCTACCTGGAGCCTCTGGCAGAAAGCACCTGGGGAGACCCGAGGCCAACCCCTGGGGTTTTGGAGTCGGGGATACAGAGGATCCGAGGCCTGCTATACTCCAACTGAAAAAGAGATATTGGCAGCATATGAAGGAGTTTGAGCTGCCTCAGAAGTGGTTGGTACTGAAACACAGCTCCTCTTAGCATCCCGACTGCCAGTGCTGGGCTGGATGTTCAAAGGGAGGGTCTCCTCTACACATCATGCACCTGATGCCACATGGAGTAAGTGGATTGCACTGACCACACAACGAGCTCGCATAGGAAACCCCAGTCGCCCAGGAATTGTGGAAGTGATCACGGACTGGCCAGAAGGCAAAGATTTTGGAATGTCGCCAGAGGAGGAGGTGACACATGCTGAAGAGGCCCCACTGTATAATAAACTGCCAGACAATGAGAGGCAATATGCCCTGTTCACTGATGGGTCCTGTCGCATTGTGGGAAAGCATCGGAGGTGGAAGGCTGCTGTATGGAGTCCTACACAACAAGTCGCAGAAACTACGGAAGGAGAAGGTGAATCAAGTCAATTTGCAGAGGTGAAAGCCATCCAGCTAGCGTTAGACATTGCTGAAAGAAAAAAGTGGCCAGGGCTCTATCTCTATCCTGACTCATGGATGGTGGCAAATGCCCTGTGGGGGTGGCTACAGCAATGGAAGCAGAGCAACTGGCAGCGCAGAGGTAAACCCATCTGGGCTGCCGCACTGTGGCAAGATATTGCTGTTCGGATAGAGAAGCTAGTGGTAAAAGTACGTCATGTAGATGCTCATGTACCCAAGAGTCGGGCCACTGAAGAACATCAAAAAAACCAGCAGGTGGATCAGGCTGCCAAGATTGAAGTGGCTCAGGTGGACCTGGACTGGCAACATAAGGGTGAGCTATTTATGGCTTGGTGGGCCCATGATACCTCAGGCCATCAGGGAAGAGATGCAACATATAGATGGGCTCGTGATCGAGGGGTGGACTTGACCATGGACACTATCGCACAGGTTATCCATGAATGTGAAACATGTGCTGCAATCAAGCAAGCCAAGCGTTTGAAGCCCCTGTGGTATGGAGGGCGATGGCTGAAATATCAATATGGGGAAGCCTGGCAGATTGACTATATCACATTCCCACAAACTCGCCAAGGCAAGTGCCATGTGCTTATAATGGTGGAAGCAACCACTGGATGGCTGGAAACATATTCTGTGTCCCACGCCACTGCCCAGAACACTATCCTGGGCCTTGAAGAGAAAGTTTTATGGCGACACGGCACCCCAGAAAGAATCGAGTCGCACAATGGGACTCACTTCCGAAACAACCTCATAGACACCTGGGCCAAAGAGCATGGCATTGAGTGGGTATATCACATCCCCTATCATGCACCGGCCTCCGGAAAAATCGAACGATACAATGGACTGCTGAAAACTACATTGAGAGCAATGGGGGGTGGAACCTTCAAACATTGGGATACACATTTAGCAAAAGCCACCTGGTTACTTAATACTAGAGGATCTGCCAATCAGGCTGGTCCCGCCCAACCAAGACTTCCACATACTGTAGAAGGAGATAAAGTCCCTGTAGTACGCACGAAGAGTATGTTAGGAAAGACAGTCTGGGTTAGTCCTGCCTCAAGCAGAGACAAACCCATCCAAGGGATTGCTTTTGCTCAAGGACCTGGGTACACTTGGTGGGTGATGCAGAAGGATGGGGAAGTTCGATGTGTACCTCAAGGAGATTTGATTTTGGGAGAGAATAGCCAGTGAATTAGGCTGTATGATGTTAACTGCTAAGTAACCTGCCAATGTATGTCATTGTATCTATAGTGTCTATATGCCATATCAAGGGTATTACAGTAAGAATTACCCAAATGACTGAAGGATGGACTTTGAAACCGAGCCAAGTGCAACAGTGATAGAACTTGAACTGGCGCCCAGCGATTTCCTCAAGATCAACATCTTCGACCTGCAGACCAAGGGCGTGGGTTGCACCAAATGTACCAGCCGCAAGCTCCAGAGGCAGCATACAACAATCCAACACCTCACACCATCTCTCCTATCCTGAAGGACTGTTACAACAGATGGAGCCCCAAAGTCATGGACTAAATAAAATTGATGGACACATTAGAGGGATAGCCCATCGACTAAGGGAATACTATTTGTGTGTGTGTGTGGGGGGGTGTCGATATACATATATATATATATATGTATACAAGACAAGGAAAGTGGTAGTGGTTAATTGGAAAATGTAAGATCTGGGCATGATGTAGATGGTATAGAATAAGGGGTGGATAATGTCCTGGGTTCAGCTGGGATAGAGTTAATTTTTACAGGAACCTGGGAGGGGGGGAGGGGCACAGCCGGGACAGCTGACCTGAACTAGCCAAGGGGTTATTCCATACCATGTGACATCATGCTCAGTATATATATGGGGAGCGGGCTGGGGGGAGCTCTCTCGACTTTCGGTGGGGGAAGTGGTGGAGCGTCGGGTTCCGGGTGGTGAGCAGTTGCACTGTGCATCACTCCTTTTGTATATTCTTTTATTAGTACCATTGTTGTTGTAATCTCTCTTTTTGTGTAGTCCCAGTAAACTGCCCTTATCTCAACCCTCGAGGTTCCGGTTTTTTTCTTTTCTCCCCTCTGATTCTCCTCCCCATCCCACCGGAGGGGGGCAGGAGGAGTGAGCGAGCGGCTGCATGGTCCTTTGTTACCAGCTGGGCTGAAACCACAACAGTCCTTTTTGAAACCACGACAGGAGCCATCTGTGGGAAACTATTAATAATTACGCCATTCACCCTTCCTCCTCGGAGAGTCAATCTACGGGTGAGACACCTTTCTTCCCCAGTCTAGTTACAATGGCGTTTTAGAATTTTGGAAAATTTTAATTCCCTTGGGATGTTGAAACCAGCATGGTCCTATTGCTAGGAACTAGCATGTTCCTGAATGTGGTTCAGGTCTTGTTTAAGGTTAAACAACTATTTAAGAAGATCACCCAGGGGTCTGCCTGAAGGCTGGATAATTATGAGTGGCAGGGTGTGTGGGGTAGTATGGGCAAATGCCTAGGGTGGTGGGCACCTCCAGTGTTTTGGAACTTCACCCTTGAACAGGTGCAGAATCCTGAAAAACTAGCAGAACATTTGGAAAAATTATGCTGTCACCCCCACAATTCCAGGGAGACAGAAATTACTGCAATATGCTGGGGCCTGGCCCATGCCTATCGAGCCCTGGTCAACACTATTCAGTATCCTCAAGGGGAAGAGAAGTTCTCTGGATCTGACAACAAAACAACAGGCACTGCAGTTACTCCAACCCCTGCAACAGGCACTGCAGCTGAACCAGAGAACCCACCTGTACCAGTATCAGTTGCCCCCGTACAGAAGAAGAAATATACAAAAAAATCAGTTCGCTTAGCGAAGGAAGGAGATGAACCAGGGTCATCACGAGAACAGGAGGAAGAGGCAGAACCAGAGGTAATCACCCGATCCCTATCCTTGAGTCAGCTGTGGGATATGTGAAAAGATTTCGGCCGTCGTATAGGTGAGCACATTATCACCTGGCTGCTCCAATGCTGGGACAATGGGGCTAGTAGCCTGGAATTAGAAGGTAGGGAAGCCAAGCAGCTGGGATCACTTTCTAGGGAAGGTAGCATTGACAAGGCAATTGGAAAAGGGACACAAGCCCTCAGCCTCTGGAGGCGACTGCTGTCAAGCGTGGAGGAAAGGTACCCCTTTAAGGAAGATGTTACATGTCACCCAGGCAAGTGGACCACCATGGAGAGAGGTATCCAGTACCTGAGGGAATTAACCATGCTAGAGATGATTTATTATGACCCGGACAATGCACAATTACCCAAAGATCCTAAGTCTCATGCACACGACCCATGTGGCGGAAGTTTGTACGGAGCGCACCATCGTCCTATGCCAACTCACTGGCGATAATGACCTGGAAAGATGAAGAGGCACCGACGGTGGATGAAATGGTTCGCCATCTCCGGCAATAGGAAGAAAATCTCTCTTCCTCCCTATGAGCTTGCATCTCGGCTGTGGAAAAACTGTCTGAAAAGTCTGAAAAACTGATCAAACTGATCGAAAAGTCATACTCCTGATCTGTACGGAGCAGTATCATCTCGGTTATTAGGAGTGAGCATTCCTCTGCTCAAGAGAGAGAATATAGAAGGTACACACCACAGGGTACCCTGTGTGACCACGGAGAGGACATGAGGAAGTAGGATGGAAAACCTACTTCAGTCCTGTGGCAGTACACTCCCCCAAGCAGGAAACGAAACTTCTCCAGGCAGGGAGAAGAGAAAAAAAAACCCTAAACCCTGGAGGCTGCAGGTTGAAATTTGAACTGACCAATTGAGACATGCCAGGTACACTGAGGTGACCTTCTTGGCCAATAGGGATTAAATGACCACAGATCAGATTCAACAAGGGTATAAACGGGGTCCCACCGGAGGACATGTTGGAATCAGTCCTCCTCGGAGCAGCGGGTCTGCAGTCGGGGACTCCCCCTTGGGTCGGGGCACAGCCCGAGGAAACTCCTCGAGGAAGAGAGCCCTCATCTTTTAGGTGAGTGATACGCGCATTTTGGAGCCATCATTTTAAATCTTAAGAATTCTTAAGACGGCTGTGTAGTATTGATTCCCTTTACATCATTGAGCCCGTGGTTTACAAAATTTTACTGGCGTTCTAACTAACTTTTTTACTGAAGAATAAATCTGAGCTTTAACACCTGTTGGATTTGATTTTGCATGCATCCGTAACATTTTAAATTGGCGTAGTCGGCAGGATGGTGTTAATAGAGGAATTATTACGGAAGCACGGCTGTAGCCCTTTTCCCCCAGAGATGGAATGGTCAAAAGAGAAGTGGTCCGACCCTGCAGCGGTCGTGGAGAGAGTAAAACTATGCTGTGGAAGTAGTCGAGATGGCAAAGGCAAAGGCATTATGTGTGCCCTCCTGGGTGCCTGCTTGATTCAAGCACAAAACCAAAAGAGTAATTTTGCTCAAAAGCAAGGGGAAATAGATAGATTGATAAAGGATAATGCTAAAAAGCAAGGAGAAATAGATTGTCTGAAGGTGGAATTGAGATGAGGAAAGGAACGAATGCATTTATTAGAGTGAAAGATTGAAATTATGCTGGCACAAGCAAAAAGGCCCCCCAGTATTACCCAAATCCAAAAGTTAATCACAGATACGGACCCTGAGGATTGGGATGGGGACATTTGGGGAGACTCTGATGGAAACAGCTCTGAAGAGGTAGAGGAATTTCAAGAAAGGGACGTGCGACGCCTTATTAAAACAGAAAGGCACACGGGTCTGCATGGTGGGAGCCCCCAAACTACTATTCGCACAACCCCTTGGTTGGGACCCGAAATCAGCGAGTTACAAGCTAAGTTTTCGTGCAAGCCGGGCAAAACCGAAACTGAGTATTTGTGGAGAGTTTCTTTAACGGGGAAGGATTGGATACTGTTGAGTGATGATGAAGCGAGAGGTTACTGGGGATCAGGAGTGTTTCTGAGTGATGGACCAGCAGGTGATCAGTCAATAACGTCCCGAGTAGCCTACTGGGCTGGGGGTGTGGACCCCAAGGAGAGAGGAGAACCTGTTACTATCCAGGTAAAGGGACTGTCAGAGTTAACAGAGGGAGTGCAAAAAGCCACCTGTGTTCAGGCCATGTATGATAGAGGGCAGCAAGGGATACCAATGACTGCATTGGTGGACCCCCGCCACCTTAGACCCTTTATTAGAGGTCTGCCGGACGCTTTAAAGATACACGTCCAGTCCCTCAGAGAAAGAATCCTGGGGTCATTGAGTGCAACCAGCAGAACCCCCACAGGCCGCCCACGCATGTGATGACTTGGGCGGAAGTACTGCACAGCATAGTAGTTCACGGCGCGAGATGGGATGGGCGGAGCCGAGCGGTGGCACGGAGGGCAGCAGGAAGGTCCGCCCAGCCGGTTGTAAACCCCGCCCCGAGCGGTTTCGAACTCGCGGGCGGTCGGGTCGGAACCACGATCCCGGAGGGAACGATCTCTGGCGGAAGGCACCGGCACTGGGGGCAGCCCGAGCCGTGCTGCACGAGCAGTCCACTGATGACATCCGCAAGCTGGTGGAATTGCTGGAGGGGAAAGCTAGAGACCAAAGGGAAGTGCAAGCAACCCCGCCCCCTTGGGAAGAGAATATTAATCCTTTCGTGGCACTGTGAGAGGAACTGGATGGGCTAAAAAACTAGGAGCTGCGGTTTGGGGTTCAGGCCGCCCAATCCGCATGGTGAATACCTGCCAATGGTTTGCTGATAAAGAGCCTTATATACACATTCCCCCACTATTGCCCACAATGCTTTAGCCAAGCTCCTTGATGCTGTGGAAGTACCATCAGGTGTTCACATATATCAATATATAGATGATAACCTAGTTGGTGGGGATAACAAGGAACAGGTAGGGCAATACCTCCATTGGCATTGTTCCTATGACCTTAGCAAAACCCAGAGGCTTGTATGCCTGGGAAGCCTTAGATGGGAGTATCAGTGCCCGGTGGATAATCCCGGACGTCTAACCCTGTGACCTGGTTTAAGACCGAGGCCTAGTTTGTGCTTTCTTACAGGACAATGAAGAAACGAGCTATTCCAGTGCTTCTACTGGCAGTGATGATGGTGGCAGGTGTGGATGGTGAAGATCTGGATGATAATGTCGTGGCAAAAATGATGGACATCAATATATCGCGAGTCCTTGAGCTCGCATGAGAGCAATGTAACAATTATAGTTGGAGGTTCAGATTGGATGGGGGAGGAGGTTATACTCATGTTGTTTATAGTTGGTCACCAAGTGTAGTAAATGCTAGTTCAGTATGAAACACCAAATGTGACTATATCCTCCAACTAACCCATGGGATCACGGGGTGGAGTTGGAATGGTACTACACTATGCCCTGAAATTCCATGGGGGCGACTGCGTATGGTACCCAAGGGAACACCAATAGAGCACTCTAGAACTGAGTTTACAACTATCAACCTTAGCCAACGTTACATCTGACAATTTGGGGACTCTTAAACAATCAGTTATAACATATCAGTAAAATGACTATCAAAAATTGGGCCATATTGGATTAGATGCTATTGAAAGAGAAGGGTGTATGTGAAGTTTTGAACCTGTTGATGGACGACTGACATGTTCACTCCAAATGTGTCAATGTAGCTTCAAGATCAAATCAACAAAAGAAAATGGCAAGAGACTCAGAGGCAATTGCTTCTGCACCAGGGACTAACTGGCTGGGGAAAAGGTTTTGATATGTTCGGATTTTCTTTCACGGGGTGGGTGACCAGCCTTCTCTAATCTTTAATAATGCTTGTAGTTATAATTACTGTACTCTGTATTGCAATAAGTTCTATCAAATGCTCGGTAGTGAAGCCTGTACTAATGGTTAAGTATACTCCCTTAAACCTGTTCATGCACTGGATATTCCTGTGTCAGATATTCCACTTTTATTCTAGACCAGAAGGGAATGATGGCCCACAATGAGCATCAAATTCATCAGACTGCACCCCCTTTTAACTTTGGAGGCAAGAGTTGACTGTACTACCACTCCAAGGACACCAGTCAAATCATGACTGTGGTCATGGGGTGGATTGTGTGGCAGTACACTCCCCCCAGGAGGAAAAGAAACTTCTCCAGGCAGGGAGAAGAGGACAAAAAAACCTAAACCCTGGAGGCCGCAGGTTGAAATTTGAACTGGCCAATCGAGACGTGCCAGGTACACTGAGGTGACCTTCTTGGCCAATACGGATTAAATGACCACAGGTCAGATTCGACAGGGGTATAAACAGGGTCCCGCTGGAGGACGTTGGCAGTCCTCCTCGGAGCAGCGGGTCTGCAGTCGGGGACTCCCCCTTGGGTCGGGGCACAGCCCGAGGTAACTCCTCGAGGGAGAGAGCCCTCTCCTTTTAGGTGAGTGATATGCGCATTTTGAGTCATCACTTTTAAATCTTAAGAGTCCTTAAGTCACCTGTGTAGTACTAATTCCCCTTACATCATTGAGCCTGTAGTTCACTACTGTTACTGGAGTTCTAACTAACTTTTTACTGAAGAATAAATCTGAGTTTTAACACCTCTTGGATTTGAGTGCGTGTGCATCTGTAACACCTTAAGCGACCATGAGAAGCACAACATATGTGCCTGGAGGAAAGGCCAGATAGCGGTTATGCCTGCAGGGAGAGAGAGGCAACTCCCCAATGACCCCTCAAGCCCACCGACCCATTTCCAGAGAATCCCGGCAATGTGATCTGCACATGTCGAGACCACCAACTCATTTCTGGAACACTCCTGAGCTCACACTGTGCTTGCTCAGTGATGGGAAACACCACCTACAGGGGCGGACCCTTTAGGTATAAAAGAAGGGAGGATGAGTTCTTGGCACACACCCTCTGAAACTGGATCTCTACGCTGGCTGGACCAACGCTGGACCCAGGACTGGTGAAACCCTTTTCTTCTCTCTTTCTTCCTCTCTCTCTTTTCCACAGTCCCTACACCTCATCCTTTTAAACATAAACCATTGACCAAGTCTGGGACTGGGAGTGGATCTAGCCGCCCCTGGGCTCCTCTTTGAGAAAGGGTCCAGAAAGCAAGGGGGTCCACTCTGAACCTCGTGACTCAACGGGAGGGCTCTCCTTCTGACACAGTTTCATGTTCCTTTTTCTGTTTCTTTTTCTACACCTCCTTTCTCTTTTCAAACAGCGGCTTAATGACATGATGCAACGTTCATATTGATAAGTTCATGTGTACTTGGGCAAGGTTAGCTAGGTTGAATAAATGTTGATTGTTGTTTGAACTCCCCTGGTGGTGTTTCACCTTAATTCTGACAAATGAAATCCACGAACCTGAGTCACTCCAACCTTGGGACGCGACACCACCCAACCAGGATGAAGAAGCAGACGAAATATTCTATAAGCAGCTGGGAGAAGTCTCACAGTCGCTAGCCCTTGTTCTTATGGGGACTTCAACTTACCAGATGTCTGCTGGAAATACAATACAGCAGAGAGGAAACACTCTAGGAGGTTCCTGGAGTGTGTGGAAGAGAACTTCCTGACACAGCTGGTGAGTGAGCCAACTAGGGAAGGTGCCCCACTGGACCTGTTGTTTGTGAACAGAGAAGGACTTGTGGGTGATGTGACGGTTAGAGGCTGTCTTGGGCACGATAGAGTTTTTGATTCTTGGAGAAGTAAGGAGGGGGGTCAGCAGAACTGCTGCCTTGGACTTCCAGAGGGCAGACTTTGGCCTATTTAGGAGACTGGTTGAGAGAGTCCCTTGGGAGGCAGTCCTGAAGGGCAAAGGAGTCCAGGGAGGCTGGACATTCCTCAAGAAGGAAATCTTGAAGGCACAGGAGCAGGCCATCCCCACGTGCAGAAAGACAAGCCGGTGGGGAAGACCAGCCTGGCTGAACAGAGAGCTTTGGCTGGAACTCAGGAAAAAAAAGAGAGTTTATGACCTCTGGAAGAAGGGGCAGGCAACTCAGGAGGATTACAAGGATGTTGTGAGGTTATGCAGGGAGAAAATTAGAAGGGCCAAAGCCCAACTAGAACTTAAATCTGGCTACTGCCATAAAAGACAATAAAAAATGTTTCTATAAATACATTAGCAACAAAAGGAGGGCTAAGGAGACTCTCCATCCTTTATTGGATGTGGGGGGAAACATAGGGACAAAGGATGAGGAAAAGGCTGAGGTACTTAATGCCTTCTTTGCCTCAGTCTTTAATAGTAAGACCAGTTATCCTCAGGGTACTCAGCCCCCTAAGCTGGAAGACAGGGACGGGGAGCAGAATATACCCCCCATAATCCAGGAGGAAATAGTTAGCAACCTGCTACATCACTTAGACACACACAAGTCTATGGGGCTGGATGGGATCCACCCAAGGGTACTGAGGGAACTGGCAGAAGTGCTCACCAGGCCACTTTCCATCATTTATCAGCAGTCCTGGCTAACTGGGGAGGTCCCAGTTGACTGGAGGTTAGCAAATGTGATGCCCATCTACAAGAAGGGCCAGAAGGAGGATCCAGGGAACTACAGGCCTGTCAGTCTGACCTCAGTGCTGGGGAAGGTTATGGAGCAGATCATCCTGAGTGCCATCACACAGCACATACAGGATAAGCAGGGGATCAGGCTCAGGCAGCATGGGTTTACGAAAGGCAGGTCCTGCTTGACTAACCTGATCTCCTTCTATGACAAGGTGACCCACTTAGTGGATGAGGGAAAGGCTGTGGATGTTGTCTACCTGGACTTTAGTAAAGCCTTTGACACCATTTCCCACAGCATTCTCCTGGTGAAACTGGCTGCTCATGGCTTGGATGGGCATACTCTTTGCTGGGTAAAAAAACTGGCTGGATGGCCAGGCCCAAAGACTTGTGGTGAATGGAGATAAATCCAGTTGATGGCTGATCACAAGCGGTGTTCCCCAGGGCTCAGTATTGAGGCCGGTTCTGTTTAATATCTTTATCAATGATCAATGATCTGGACGAGAGGATCGAGTGCACCCTCAGCAAGTTTGCAGATGACACCAAGTTGGGAGGGAGGGTTGATCTGCTCGAGGGTAGGAAGGGTCTACAGAGGGATCTGGACAGGCTGGATTGATGGGCCGAGGCCAACTGTATGAGGTTCAACAAGGCTAAGTGCCGGGTCCTGCACTTCAGTCACAACAACCCATGCAGCGCTACAGGCTTGGGGAAGAGTGGCTGGAAAGCTGCCTGGTGGAAAAGGACCTGGGGGTGTTGGTTGACAGCCAGCTGAATATGAGCCAGCAGTGTGCCCAGGTGGCCAAGAAGGCCAACAGCATCCTGGCTTGTATCAGAAATAGTGTGGCCAGCAGGAGCAGGGAAGTGATTGTCCCTTTGTACTCGGCCCTGGTGAGGCCGCACCTTGAGTACTGTGTTCACTTTTGGGCCCCTCACTACAAGAAAGACATTGAGGTGCTGCAGCGTGTCCAGAGAAGAGCAACAAAGCTGGTGAGGGGCCTGGAGCACAAGTCTTATGAGGAGCGGCTGAGGGAACTGGGGTTGTTTAGTCTGGAGAAAAGGAGGCTGAGGGGAAACCTTATCGCTCTCTACAACTACCTGAAAGGAGGTTGTAGTGAGGTGGGTACTGGTCTCTTCTATCAAGTAACTAGTAGGACAAGAGGAAATGGCCTGAAGTTGCACCGGGGGAGGTTTAGATTGGATATTAGAAAAAATTTCTTCACTGAAAGGGTTGTCAGGCATTGGAACAGGCTGCCCAGGGAAGTGGTGGAGTCACCATCCCTGGAGGTATTTAAAAGATGTGTAGATGTGGCACTTAGGGACATGGTTTAATGGTGGACTTGGCAGTGCTAGGTTAACAGTTGGACTTGATGATCTTAAAGGTCTTTTCCAACCTAAACAATTCTATGATTCTATTTGCAGAATTCTTAGCCTTGGTTAAACATCACAATTGATGCTGGAAACAAAACCAACACGGTGCTGTTATAGCAATGAATCCCTCCACAAATTAAAAGCTGAGATTTATTGAATGTCTATAACTCTACAACTAGCCCACTTTCATTTTCTAAGCAGTCTCTGAAAATGAGATATTAATGTAACATCTACTAGATCCTAAGAAGTTTAGCAAGGCTGAAAATGCTTTTATATTAGTTTGCATTGACTGGCAGTTTAAAATTAAGGATGGGTTTGAACAACCTTACAAGACGCTATGGACAATGAACTGATGCCAAATGGAGAAGATTCACATAGGACAGTTATCTGTCCAGCCTCAGCTGCTGTAAAACTTCAGTCCAAGATGGCATTCTGCTACTAAAAGTCACAGCACAGACTTGCAACTCATCTGACTACAAAAGCATCGTCAATAAGAACTATGAAACCCCATAACAATAGAAAGGAGGAAAGAAATAGTGCAAGTTTTCATCATGCATGAACAGCAACAAAGTTCATGCAGGCCATTGTCCACTGTAATAGCCAATGTTAAATTAATGCTATGTTTAAGTACAACGTACTCTCCACAGCATAAGGCAAAAATAAAGGCTATTCCAGCCTGAAAAATTCACAGTCTAAAAGCAGGTAGCAAAACTAAGCTTTCAGAGGGCCAGCAGCTGACAGCATACAACAGCAAACACACACATGATGACAGTCACTGTGACAAACGTTTGATGGGGGAGCAGTGGAAGAAAACACAAAACTATCTGATAGCTTTCACTAAATCTCTGTTGAAAGAGAGGTATGAAGTGTTTTGCTTTCTAGACCATTAAAACTATTTCATGAGCAAAGGCCACTCTAAGGTTAAAAACAGTAAGACAAATTTGCTACTGATAAATAATAAAGCCATTCATTTTATTCTTCAAATCTAAAGTAATTACAAGCCAGAGCATGGCAAATGGATTTAGCAGAAGCCATTACGTCAGAAGAAACCTTTAAAGAACAAAAGTAATTTAAAAGACTAAACTGAAAAATGAACTCTCCTGAACAACAATTATGAGATTGATTTATTGAAAGTATATTTAATCATACAAGAAATGTTTAAACTTTCCAAAATAGTTCAGGAAGACAGAGAAACCAATAGCAGAATCAGCCCAACGTCCTCATTATAGTTGAGAAGCTGAAGCAGATGGAAAATTCATTTAGTTTGGAAGGATAAAGCACATCAATTTCTCTGAATCCACATTTCTAGTCAATTTGTTACAGCACCAGCTTCAACAATTAATCATCTTATTTTCCCATTTGTGCCTCCTTTTAAGAGATCTCAATCTTTGTTTCTGAATGAGCCAAATGTCATAAAGGAAAAATTAACTCAAAAAAACATCACTTTGAAAGCTCACATGCCTAAAGCCAAATGTTTCAGCAATAGCTGCAAAAGCAGGGGCCAAATTCAGTCAGGTAAGTAGCTTGGTCAGTTTAAGTGCCTGAAAAAAATATAAATAAATAAATAAAAAATCTGCCTTTCACCTGAGACACAGCCCTTCTCACCAGCCTGACTTCTACAGAGAAATACCTTTTACCTGACCTACTTCAGTTTTTTTCCTTATGGTAACTGATGTCAATATATGAGATTGCCATGGCTGAAGCTGCATTTCTAATGACAGGTCTCTCCCATTAAGTTCAGACAGGGGCAGCTCATCATCATATCCAGTTCTGAGATCCACACCAGACAGTTAGTATAGATAATATCATGTCTGTGCTTAAAATACCATTCATCCTCCAGAGCTAAAGACAGGTTGTCTGCAAAGCCTATACCTACCAGCGGCTATCAACAACCTGGCAGAGCAGAACTCTAGCTCTTTAGCCAGTAAGACTACAGCTCAGAAACATCAAGTCTCTAGTACCAGGAACAGATCACCACAGTATAAAAATGTCATGAAACAGAGGAGATGCAAGAATGCTACTAGCCCTCAACCCTCACCTCAGTGGGCCTCCAAAATTCCATGCCAGAGCTGCTGGGTGGGAACATCTCCTCTTCAGTCACACAGAACAATGTCATTCCACGCTTTCCAGTATAAATTACAAAGCAACTCTGCTTCTCTTATCCCACAGCTATACTTCTGTATTGACAGTACCATCTCACAGACAATCCTGCACCACTGAGTGTGAAGTTTTATGGCAAAAAGCATATTTAGTTCATATTCTGCAGAGGCTGATGATGACTGTTCAGATGCTGCCTGTCGATTCTGGATAATTTCATAACATGGACAATGTGGCTAGCTTGTGCTCTAAGGCACTAGCTAGGATTAAACACAGAAAGCTGAGCTTTAAATGAATCTCCAGTCATTGATCCATTTGAACACTCAACATCACAATATGTTTCACCTATTTACCCAATAGTCCTTGACTGATTCTTCTACATTTAAGAAGTTCTTAAATACATACATTATTTATCCAATACTGCTGTTACAGAATAGCATATAAATAATCAGGGACTTTTTAATAAGTTCAGCTTTTATTCAATAGACCATAATGGTTGCTTAGAAACATTTACTAGTAGGAGACCTATAACAACAGTAAGGGAAACACCTTCAAAGAGTGAAGCAGTTGGATAAAATGGAAGAGAAAAATATTAATTTTTCATTCTCTTCACATGCCTTCAAACAAATTACGATGCACAAAAAGATATATAGTATGCATTCACATATGAAAAATAGGAAGGGAAAAACTTAAAACTATAAGTTGAGGGAGCCATGTTGAAAAACAAAAGAAAAACAATGATGGCAATTCCAATCCCTCAGTTTGTAACTTGTCAGAAACTATACTACCAGAAACTGTACTACAGAAACTACAACAAAAGTAAAAAATCAGACTTAGACTTAGCCAAAGTTAAACTCTAAAATTGTTACAGATTTTTAAATAAATAGCCTGACTTTCAAAAGCACTAGGCACGAGTTTCCTGCAAATGTCAGTTTTCTCTCTATAGAAATTTTCTTCTTGCTTTTTATCATTTTTGGGGGGAGGGAAGGGGGGGAACAAGGCAGGGATCCAATTTTCATATACACATGCTTAACTATGCTGTTCATTTCCATACCCCATTTCTATATGACACTGTGTTGTCATTGTGAGTTCAGACTAACTGTCCTTTTGCAAACAGCAGCCCTGGAGAGGCGCACACACACATACATCTGTTAAGCAGGACACTAGGACCACACATTCAACGAAGTACATTGCCAAAGGCTTTCTGTGCAAGACCTACTGTTTTGTTTCTTCACCTGTGTCCTGGGTTCAGCTGAGATAGAGTTAATTTTCACAGGAACCTGGGAGGGGGCACAGCCGGGACAGCTGACCTGAACTAGCCAAGGAGCTATTCCATACCATGTGACATCATGCTCAGTATATAAATGGGGAGCGGGCTGGGGGGCAGTCTCTCGACTTTCGGTGGGGGAAGTGGCGGAGCGTTGGGTTCCGGGTGGTGAGCAGTTGCGCTGTGCATCACTCCTTTTGTATATTCTTTTGTTAGTACCGTTGTTGTAACTTCTCTTTTTGTGTTGTCCCAGTAAATTGTCCCTATCTCAATCCTCGAAGTTCCTTTTTTTTTTTTTCTTTTTTTTTTTTTCTTTTCTCCCCTCTGATTCTCCTCCCCATCCCACCGGAGGGGGGCGGGAGGAGTGAGCGAGCGGCTGCGTGGTCCTTTGTTACCGGCTGGGCTGAAACCATGACAACATGCGATGACAATTTTGGTAGGTCAGATTAAAAAAAAAAAAAGAAAGGAAATAGAATAAGTACCTATTTCTCTCCTCATTTCCAAATTTAACATTATAGAGAAAAGTAACTATGACAGAACAAACAAGTAAATTCTGTACTCTGATACCTGCTTTTCTATCATTTTGTTCTTTGGCATTAAGCAAGTCAACAACTCTTTTTCTTCTGAAAAATAATACTAATTCTACATTAACGTAGAAAGATAGGAAAAGAAGAAAAAATATGAAAATAGCACCAATTTATGAGTATATGCAAGAGTAACAATGAACAGTATATAGCAAAACTAAAAGCATTTTATTAAAGACTATAGATAATGCTTTTAAGCCCATTCTTCCAGCAAATTAATATTCTATCTCTCACTAACGATATCAGCAAATGAACTGTTTTAGTTAAATATTCATGTTAACTGCATGCAAAATCAACTAATTTAGTAGTCCTAAGCTACAATATTAAGGACATATGTAAACAGAGTCTGTGATCATTTTTAAGACTATCCAAGTAAATCATATGAGATTTGTTGTATGAACTTGGCTGGGTCTTCAAATGAACACATCATGTTCAGTCAGAAAATAATTCCAACAAAAAGCTTAAGTAATCCAGGTACATTCTAAATATAAACTAAAACAGTGGTTTAGTAGGGGTGATGAGTTTAAATTTAGAAAAAGAAAAAAAATAAGTTTGCAATAAACAACCTCTTTTTCCCTTTACCTCTGTCATGGTTTAACCCCAGCTGGCAACTAAACACCATGCAGCTGCTCACTCACCTCCCCCCCACCCCCCACCCAGTGGGATGTGGGAGGAAATCAGGGAAAGAAGTAAAACGCATGGGTTGAGATAAGAATGGTTTAATAGAACAGAGAAGAAGAAACTAATAATGATAACACTAATAAAATGACAACAGTAATAATAAAAGGATTGGAAGTACAAATGATACGCAGTGCAATTGCTCACCACCCACTGATTGACACCCTGTTAGTCCCCAAGTGGCGATAACCCCCGCCCCCACTCCCCTAGTTTATATACTAGATGTGACATCACATGGTATGGAATACCCCTTTGGTCACTTTGGGTCAGCTGCCCTGGCTGTGTCCTGTGCCAGCTTCTTGTGCCCCTCCAGCTTTCTCGCTGGCTGGGCTTGAGAAGCTGAAAAGTCCTTGACTTTAGACTAAACACTACTTAGCAACAACTGAAAACATCAGTGTCTTATCAACATTCTTCTCATACTGAACTCAAAACATAGCACTGTACCAGCTACTAGGAAGGCAATTAACTCTATCCCAGCTGAAACCAGGACAGTATCCACCCCTTATTCTATACCATTGACATCATGCTCAGTTCCCATACCTTCAGTTACATCCCAGTCAATCATCATCACCTTGTCTGTCCCTTTGAGACATATAAACAATTATATATATATATGTGTATGCACACACAGAGATATCATTCCTTTAGTTTATGGGTCGTGTTCATGAAATGTTCATTGAGTTCGTTTAGTTCCCGACTCTGGGCTCCATCTGTCATAACAGTCTTTCTGGGCAGGAGGGATGGTGCGAAGTCCTCTCAGTTGGCAGAGCAGGATTGGGCTTCAGTGTGGTATGACAAGCAGGTGACATTGGACGCAGCAGGAGGATGGTGTGCACTGTTGGATTGTTGCATGCTGGAGTCAGTTCTGGTTCCATCACTACTGCGCTTCGCTCAGTTTTATCACAGTTCATTCTTGCTTGATCCAAGTGATACTTTACTGTAGTACTATGGATATAGCATGTAACAATTATAGTAATGATAACATACAGTAGCAGGGTTATATAGCAACTAACATCATACAGTTTAATTCTGGGTATTCTCACCTAAAATCAAATCCCCTTGAGGCACACATCAGACTTCCCCATCTTTTCGCATCACCCACCAAGTACACCCAGGCCCTTAAGCAAAAGCAATCCCAACGAATGGGTTTACCTTTGCCTGAGGCAGGACTAACCCAGACTGTCTTCCCTAACATATTTTTTTATGTGCACTACAGGGACTTTATCCCCTTCTACAGTATGTAAAAGTTCTGACTGGGCAGGGCCACCCCGATTGGCAGATCCTCTGGTGTTGACTAACCAGGTGGCTTTTGCTAAATGTGTATCCCAATGTTTGAAGGTTCCACCCCCCATTGCTCTCAATGTAGTCTTTAACAGTCCATTGTATGGCTCAATTTTCCCAGAGGCTGGTGCATGATAGGGGATGTGATACACCCACTCAATGCCATGCTCTTTGGCCCAGGTGTCTATGAGGTTGTTTCGGAAATGAGTCCTGTTGTCTGACTCGATTCTTTCTGGGGTGCCATGTCGCCACAAGACCTGCTTTTCAAGGCCCAGGATAGTGTTCCGGGCAGTGGCATGGGGCACAGAATATGTTTCCAGCCATCCGGTGGTTGCTTCCACCATTGTAAGCACATAGCGCTTGCCTTGGCGAGTTTGTGGGAGTGTGATATAGTCAATCTGCCAGGCTTCCCCATATTGATATTTCAGCCATCGCCCTCCATACCACAGGGGCTTCAAACGCTTGGCTTGCTTGATTGCAGCACATGTTTCACATTCATGGATAACCTGTGCGATAGTGTCCATGGTCAAGTCCACCCCTCGATCACGAGCCCATCTATATGTTGCATCTCTTCCCTGATGACCTGAAGTATCATGGGCCCACCAAGCCATAAATAGCTCACCCTTATGTTGCCAGTCCAGGTCCACCTGAGCCACTTCAATCTTGGCAGCCTGATCCACCTGCTGGTTGTTTTGATGTTCTTCAGTGGCCCGACTCTTGGGTACATGAGCATCTACATGACGTACTTTTACAACCAGATTCTCTAGCCGGGACGCAATATCTTGCCACAGTGCGGCAGCCCAAATGGGTTTACCTCTGCGCTGCCAGTTGCTCTGCTTCCATTGCTGTAACCACCCCCACAGGGCATTTGCTACCATCCATGAGTCAGGATAGAGATAGAGCACTGGCCACTTCTCTCTTTCAGCAATGTCTAACGCTAGCTGGATGGCTTTCACCTCTGCAAACTGACTCGATTCACCTTCGCCTTCCGTAGTTTCTATGACTTGTCTTGTAGGACTCCATACAGCAGCATTCCACCTTCAATGCTTTCCCACAATGCGACAGGACCCATCAGTGAACAGGGCATATTGCCTCTCATTGTCTGGCAGTTTATTATACAGTGGGGCCTCTTCAGCACGTGTCACCTCCTCCTCTGGCGACATTCCAAAATCTTTGCCTTCTGGCCAGTCCGTGATCACTTCTAAAATTCCTGGGCGACTGGGGTTTCCTATGCGAGCTCGTTGTGTGATCAGTGCAATCCACTTACTCCATGTGGCATCAGGTGCATGATGCGTAGAGGAGACCCTCCCTTTGAACATCCAGCCCAGCACTGGCAGTCGGGGTGCTAAGAGGAGCTGTGTTTCAGTACCAACCACTTCTGAGGCAGCTCAAACTCCTTCATATGCTGCCAATATCTCTTTTTCAGTTGGAGTATAGTGAGCCTCGGATCCTCTGTATCCCCGACTCCAAAACCCCAGGGGTTGGCCTCGGGTCTCCCCAGGTGCTTTCTGCCAGAGGCTCCAGGTAGGGCCATTCTCCCCGGCTGCAGTATACAGCACATTTTTAACATCTTGTCCTGCCCGGACTGGTCCAAGGGCTACTGCATGAACAATCTCCCGTTTAATTTGTTCAAAGGCTTGTTGTTGCTCAGGGCCCCATTTAAAATCATTCTTCTTCCATGTCACTTGATAGAGAGGGCTTACAATCAGACTGTAATTTGGAATATGCATTCTCCAGAAACCCACGACACCTAAGAAGGCCTGTGTTTCCTTTTTATTAGTCGGTGGAGACATAGCTGCTATTTTGTTGATCACATCCATAGGGATCTGATGACACCTGTCTTGCCATTTTATTCCTAAGAACTGGATCTCCTGTGCAGGTCCCTTGACCTTACTTTCTTTTATGGCAAAACCAGCCTTCAAAAGGATTTGGATTATTTTCTTCCCTTTCTCAAAAACTTCTTCTGCTGTGTTGCCCCATACGATGATGTCATCAATGTACTGCAGGTGTTCTGGAGCTTCACCTTTTTCCAGTGCAGCCTGGATCAGTCCATGGCAAATGGTGGGGCTGTGTTTCCACCCCTGGGGCAATCGATTCCAGGTGTACTGGACACCCCTCCAAGTAAAGGCAAATTGTGGATGGCACTCTGCTGCCAGAGGGATTGAGAAAAATGCATTAGCAATGTCAATTGTGGCATACCACTTGGCTGCCTTTGACTCTAGTTCGTATTGAAGTTCTAGCATATCTGGAACGGCAGCACTCGGTGGTGGCGTAACTTCATTCAGGCCATGATAGTCAACTGTTAGTCTCCACTCCCCATTAGACTTTCGCACTGGCCATATGGGACTATTAAAGGGTGAGCGAGTCTTGCTGATCGTTCCTTGGCTCTCCAGTTGGCGAATCAACTTGTGGATGGGAATCAGAGAGTCTCGGTTGGTGCGATATTGCCGCTGGTACACTGTTGTGGTAGCAATTGGCACCTGTTGTTCTTCAACCCTCAGCAACCCCACAACCGAAGGGTCTTGAGAGAGAGCAGGCAGGGTAGACAGCTGTTCAATTTCCTCCGTCTTCAAGGCAGCTATACCAAAAGCCCATCGATACCCCTTTGGGTCCTTAAAATACCCTCTCCTGAGATAGTCTATGCCAAGGATGCACGGAGCCTCTGGACCAGTCACAATGGGGTGTTTCTGCCATTCATTCCCAGTCAGGCTTACTTCAGCTTCCAATAGAGTTAACTCTTCGGATCCCCCTGTCACACCAGAAATACAGATGGGTTCTGCCCCTTTATAACTTGATGGCATTAGAGTACACTGTGCACCAGTGTCTACTAGAGCCTTATACTCCTGTGGGTCTAATGTGCCAGGCCATCGAATCCACACAGTCCAATAGACCCGGTTGTCCCTTTCCTCCACCTGACTGGAGGCAGGGCCCCTCTAATTCTGGTCAGAGTATCCAGTACTCACTTCTCGTAAAACTGGCTCAGAAGTCCCTTCAAGAGGATCAGAAATAAGATCAGCCCTTCTACTCTGTTTGGAAACTGGAGCGGCATTTTTCCTGGTAGAATCCCCTTTTGTGGTGGTTTTTCCTCGCAACTCACGTACCCGTGCATTTAGGACTGAGGTAGGTTTTCCATCCCATTTCCTCATGTCCTCTCCATGATCACATAGGTAAAACCACAGGGCACCTCACAGTGTGTACCTTCTATATTGTCTCTCTTGGGCAGAGGAACGCTCACTCCTAATAGCTGAGACATTGGTCCTTACAGGTGGGGAATAGGACTTATCCTCTTTGAATTGCTGGAAATCCTGGGACAGCTTCTCCACAGCCGAAATGCAGGCTTGTAGGGAGGAGGAGAGATTTTCTTCGTATTGCTGGAGTTGGCGAGTCACTTCATCCACTGTCGGTGCCTCTTCGTCTTTCCAGGTCATTATCGCCAGTGAGTTGGCATAGGACGATGGTACGCTCCTGTCATGGTTTCAGCCCAGCCAGTAACAAAGGACCACGCAGCCGCTCGCTCACTCCTCCCGCCCCCCTCCGGTGGGATGGGGAGGAGAATCAGAGGGGAGAAAAGAAAAAAAAAAACCGCAATCTCAAGAGTTGAGATAAGGGCAGTTTACTGGGACTACACAAAAAGAGAGGTTACAACAACAACAACGGTACTAACAAAAGAATATACAAAAGGAGTGATGCACAGCGCAACTGCTCACCACCCGGAACCCGACACTCCACCACTTCCCCCACCGAAAGTCGAGAGACGTCCCCCCAGCCTGCTCCCCATATATATACTGAGCATGATGTCACATGGTATGGAATAGCTCCTTGGCTAGTTCAGGTCAGCTGTCCCGGCTGTGCCCCCCCCTCACCTCCCGGGTTCCTGTAAAAAAATTAACTCTATCCCAGCTGAACCCAGGACAGCTCCGTACAAACTTCCGCCACATGGGTCGTGTGCATGGGACTTCATCTGGATCTTTGGGTAATTGTGGGTTGTCCGGGTCATAATGAATCGTCTCTAGCACAGCTAATTCCCTCAGATATTGGATACCTCTTTCCATGGTGGTCCACTTGCATGATTGACATAGAACATCTTCCTTAAAGGGGTACATTTCCTTCACACTTGACAGGAGTCGCCTCCAGAGGCTGAGGGCTGGTGTCCCTTTTCCAATTGCCTTGTCAATGCCACCTTCCCTGGCAAGTGATCCCAGCTGCTTGGCTTCCCTACCCTCTAATTCCAGGCTACTGGCCCCATTGTCCCAGCATTGGAGCAGCCAGGTGATAATGTGCTCACCTGGACAATGGCCGAAATCTTTTCGCAAATCCCATAGCTCACTCAAGGATAGGGATCGGGTGATTACCTCCGGTTCTGCCTCTTCCTCCTGTTCCCGTGATGACCCTGGCTCATCTCCCTCCTTCGCTAAGCGAACTGATTTTTTTGTATATTTCTTCTTCTGTACGGGGGCAACTGATATTGGTGCAGGTTGGTCCGCTGGTTCAGTTGCAGTACCACTTGCCGGGTTTTGGATAACCGCAGTGTCTGTTGCCGGGGTTTGGGTAGCCGCAGTGCTCGTCACTGGGGCTGGAGGGGCTGCAATGCCTGTCGCTGAGGTTTGGGTAGCCACAGTGCTCGTCACCGGGGCTGGAGGGGTCACGGTGCCTGTCGCCAAGGTCTGGGTGTGTGTGGATTGTCCGGCTCATAGCTCACAAACAAGTTTCACCGTGTCTAGTGCACACAGGCAACTCATGGGGGGTTACAAAAGCGACCCAGCCTTGGATTGCCTTGAGGCCCTGTCTCTCTGCAGAGTCGACTCACAGGGAGCTGTGGAGACAGCTTAGCCTTGGGTTGTCTGATAAACCCTAAACTAAACAGGGCGGTGGCTGCACCATTCAAAGAACCAAAACCTGAACGGAGCCTTGAAATCCCTTAACAAATAGTATGCCCTGAGTCTCAATCCAACCACTATTTAGTTGCAAATTACAACCTTGTGTATTCAAACAATCACAGACCAACAAAGGAAAGATAAGGGGAAACTCCACTCAGATATACATAATCCATTTAGGCACATATCATAATCCACTCAGACATAGTCATACACACCATTCCACAAGTCAGGGGATAAAAACTCTAAGATTCAGGTTGGAAATGGGGGAGTCACTTTGCCAACTATACAGTTAGCTTGTGAAGGAAGCCCTTCCCCTCCTTGATCGGGACGCCGGTCGAGGTAACTTCCCGGGGATTGAAAGCCCTTACCTGGAGGGGTAAGTGAATATTGTTTATGCTTTAAGTTTGTAAATGCGTGTGTGCTTGTGGTTGTCTGTGAATCGCTTGTGGTTGTAATAATGTACTACTCTTGCCTTAAAAAATTGCAATAGTGCATTCCTCCATTGTATCTGTAAAACCTGCAATTAGTGGCGTAAGTCTGTAAGTGAAGTTCAAATAAATCATTTGCTTGTGACGTGTGGAAAACAGACTCCACAATCAGTGAGATTGTAAAGTAGGTATGTTTATTCAGCGCTGGGCAGCACGGGGGGGGTAGTCCCGCCAAAGTGCCAAAGTCGTGCGCGCCTGACGCAGCAACTCTCTTCAAATTTAAACAATCAAGTGTTGCATATACATAAGATTTCGCAATACGCCAATACATATGCATGACCTATCCCCGCTTCGTATCAAAATTAGTTCCAAGAAGCCATTTCCCTAAGTTCCTCTCAACTGCGCCTGCGCAGTGCCTCCTTGTGGTGGTCGTCGGGGGTTGTGAAGATGAAGGCTGTATGTCTTCTTCACGATGAACTCCTAACCTTCTGTCCCTGCGCAGACTCAGTCACTCCTTGGTATTCATCCAAACAGCAAGGCCGATCTTGGCTGGTCCTTGGGGTCGGTTCCTGATTCTTATCAGGAACTATCTCTTGCTTCAGTTAGTTTCAACAATATAAACGTTAAACATCATTTTTCATTCCCTTGGGCTATGTCTACTTCTATTGAAATTCCCTTAACTTCATTACAAGCTAGATAATTATTAAACAGTTCCTATCTACATCCCTCCTTTGGCTCCCTGTCTCAGTCCCCCCTTTTCTAGAAAAATAGTAAATTCTTTTACTATATCCAACTCTAGTACTTTAATACATTGTTTCCCTATCTAGCATTCTCTCAAAGTATTTATTAGACTCCAGCTTCCGCCATAACTGATTCTTCTTCCATTCACCATAAGAGTCTCCTGTGCTCTTAAAACACCATAAGCCACATCGAACTGTTATGCAAAGGATATTGCAGTAAAGGAGATGAGTAGTACCTGGAATGGTCCTTCCCACTGTGGCTCCAGGATTTTTTTTTTTATGTAAAAGACTTTATATATACATAATCCCCAGGTCGAATATTATGTATATGCCCATCCAAACCTCTCCCTCGAGTCCCGTCCACATGCTTCCTGATTTTATTGAGCTGCTTGCCCAATGCTACCATGTAGGAAGTCATAATTTCGTCCCCAGCTTGCACAGACATCCCTCTCTGTATCCCATAGGGTCGTCCATACAAAATTTCAAAGGGGCTCAGTCCTTCTTTTGCCCTTGGTACGCAAAAGGGCTAAAGGGAGAGACTGAGGCCATGTCAGATTTGCTTCTTGTCCCAATTTCACAATTTGCTGTTTGATTAAGTGGTTCATTTTTTCCACTTGACCACTCGACTGAGGGCGATATGAGGTATAAAGCTGCCAATCTATACCCAAATGGCGGCTAATTTGTTGTACTACTTTTGAGACAAAATGTGGTCCTCTGTCAGAGGATATGGTTGCTGGAACCCCAAAACGTGGTATTATCTCTTGCACCAATATTTTAGTTACCTCCCGAGCCTTAGCTGTTCTGGTCGGGAATGCTTCTGGCCAACCTGAAAAGGTATCAGTTAATACCAATAAATATCGATACCCCCCTTTTCTTGGAAGTTCTGTAAAATCAATTTGCCATTGTTGTCCAGGCCCATTGCCTTTTCCAATCTGGCCCATTTCTGGCTTGGGGGGTATTCTTAGGATTAGTCTGGAGGCAAAGGTCACACTGTTGAGTCACCTGTCTCACCGTGGTGTATAAATTTCTAGCCACAATTTCTCTTATTAAATGTTTATACAGAGCCTCTGTTCCCCAATGCCTTTTCCTATGCTCCTCCCGTACCAGATGCCACAGTAAGCAAGAGGGAATGATTAGTTTCCCTTGTGGGGTATGAGCCCACCCCTCTTCATTATATGACCCTTCTAGATCTGTAATAAGCTTCTGATCTTCCTTAGTATATTCTAGCATACCTTCTAGAGAGATTTACCTATCAGGGACTAGAGCCCCTTCTATTTTTACCTTTGTTTTGGCCACTTGTTTTGCCTCTCTGTCTGCCAGCTCATTCCCTTTTTCCAAATCTGAGCTCACTTTCTGGTGTGCCTTAATATGCATAATTGCTTCAGTTGATATTTTTCCCTTGGGAGTTCAATAGTCCTCTCTCTTTCCAAATTGCTCCGTGTGCGTGTACAACTCCAAAGGCATATCTGCCTTCTGTGCGGAGGTGTTCATGGGCAAAGCCCCTGATTCTATTCCCCATTTTCCATGGGGCTGTCCCTCAGGTCTGGGCGGCTTGCGTATGTTGCTTCGATGGTTTCCAAACAGTCATGATGCACCACTTCTCCTGTGTTCCCGCTGAGAAAAGAAGCTGGGTTGACAATGTTAGTGACTACAATCTCCACATCATCCTGTTCTACCAATATAGTTTGATATCTCAGGAATCTTTGTGGAGAGAGCCAGTGACCACCCTTCACTTCCAGTACTGCCGATACTGTATGAGACACCAAAACAGTCATTTTCTGGCCCAGAGTAAACTTTCGGGCTTCCTGTATGTTCAGTATCACAGCTGCAACCGCCCGCAGGCATCCAGGCCAACCCTTTGTGGTCGCGTCTAACTGCTTAGAGAGGTAGGCAACTGCCCGTCAATATGGACCCAGGTTTTGTGCTAATATTCCCAGGGCAATGCCCTGCTTCTCATGGGAGTAAAGAAGAAATGGCTTACTCACATCTGGGAGTCCTAAGGCCGGGGCTGACATCAAAGCCTTTTTCAGTAGCTCAAAGGCTCGTTCGGTCTCCTTGTTCCACTCAAGGTGTTTCTGCTCAGTGGCTGTCAACGCATACAGTGGTTTAACAAGCAATCCATAATTATAGATCCACCATCGGCACCATCCCGTCATTCCCAGAAAAGTCCGTAACTCTTTTACTGTCTGAGGTCTCTGAGTTTGGCATATTGCCTCTTTACGGGCCTGTCCCAAAGTTCTTTGCCCCGCACTAATTTCATAGCCCAAATAATTCACTTTGCGCTGCATTACCTGGGCCACCTTCTTGGATACCCGGTACCCCTGGAGTCCCAAGAAATTCAGCAGACTCACCATCCATATCATACAATCTTTCTCTGTTTTGGTGGCAATCAGGATATCATCCACATACTGCAACAGTTTTCCCTCCTCAGACAGGGTTTCCCAGGATTCTAGGTCTTTCGCAAGCTGATTGCCAAAAATGGTAGGACTATTCTTAAATCCTTGTGGCAACACCGTCCAAGTGAGCTGGGTCTTTCGACCACTCTTGGGGTTTTCCCATTTGAATGCAAATAGTTTTTGGCTGGCCTCGTGGAGAGGGAGGCAAAAGAAAGCATCCTTCAAATCTAAAACAGTAAACCAAGTCAATTCAGGTGTTAACACGGTCAACAGGGTATATGGGTTCGCCACTACTGGGTAAAGATCTTCAGTTATCTTATTCACCACCCGTAAGTCCTGGACCACCCAATATGACCCATCGGGCTTCCGAACAGGTAATATAGGGGTATTGAATTCAGACTCACACTCTTTTAATAATCCCAACTGCAAAAATTTTTCTATCACTGGCCGGATTCCTTCTGTCTTCCTTCTTTAGGGGATATTGTTTAATTCTTACCGGCTTTCGGCCTTCCTTGATCCTAACTTCAACAGGTGGAGCACTTTTCGCTCTTCCAGGCACATCGGTAGCCCATACCCCCGGGTACACTTGGTTTACGATGTCCTCGTTAATCCTTCCTTCTGAGGGGAGACTGGTTAAGGTTATACTCAATATCTGGATATATTGCTGATCTTTTACCTCCAGAGTAATTTCTCCCTTTTCGAATACAATTTTTGCTCCCAATTGTTCCAACAAGTCCCTTCCCAAAAGTGCCTTTGGGGAGTTGGGCATATACAAAAATTTATGAATGCCCCACTGTTTTCCTAATTTATATTCTAAAGGTTTACAAAAATATGCCTTTTCACTTTGGCCAGTCGCTCCTTTTACCATGACATAATCATCTCCCAGGGGCATCAAAGCTTGATTCAGAACCGAGTATGTTGCCCCTGTGTCTACCAAAAATTCTACCTCTTGTTGTGTTTTCCCTAGCTTAATTATAACCAGTGGATCCGCTAGGGTAGATTCCCCAGGTTCCCGTCAATCTCCCGTCACATGGGCTACCGTTCTTCCTGTTTGAGCCCTCTGATCCTCCTTCTTGTTCCTTGGGCATTCCTTTTTCCAGTGACCAAATTTCTTACACAAAGCACATTGATCCTTGCCCAATCGGGGCAGGTCTCGTCTAGGCCCTCTTCCTCTTTCTTCCTGGATAACAGCCATTAATTTCCTTTGCCCTTGCCTATATCCTTCCTCTCTGTTACTAAATACCCTCCATGCTTCATCCAACAACACTTCTAAATTCCTACCCTCTGTAGGGCATAATTTCTGAAGTTTGTGCCTTATATCCCCTGTAGATTGACCCAAAAACAGGGAGACTAATTGTTGTACTCCTACCTCTGACCCAGGATCCAGCGGTGTGCTACGGCGCATTACATCCCTCAGTCGATCCAGGAATTCGGATGGAGACTCGGAAGGACTCTGTTTGACTGCATATAAAGCTGACCAATTTATAGTTTTGGGGATTGCCCTCTCCATTCCCTTTTGTAATCCAATCCTGATACCCCTGCAATTTTTCCATATGTGCAGATCTATTAACATCCCACTTTGGGTCTTGGAGAGGGAAATATTCTTTAATGTCCCCTCCTGTAATCTTATAATGATCTTCAGCCAGATCCCCTGCTGTTTTTAAAATCAGCTGTTTCTCTGTCTCAGTCATATATTCCAATAATAGCTGTATATCCTTCCAGTCAGGGTTATGCTGTTCTACAATGAATTGGAAATGCTTAGTTACACTTACCGGATCACTCCTATAATCCTTTGCAACCTTTTTCCATTCCCCTAGGTCAGCAGTAGAAAAGGGTACCTTGATTAGCATCGTCCCACCATCCGGCCCCAATGCCTCTCGAAGAGGTGCTTGTAAAGCTGTTGGGGTAGATTTCTTCCTAGTATGGGAAGATACAGGGCTGTCCGGGGGGGTCGGAGTTCTGTCCGAGTCTGCATCCCGTTCCTGTGGTCGAGGGGGAGGCTTAAACAAATCAGATCTTGTTCTGGTGCCTGATGAATTTTATTTGCCTTTGTACATCTTTGTCCGATACTACATGCCAAACACCACCGCCTCAGTTTACCTCTAAGCTCTTTGTTGTTTTCTCGCTCAAGTGCGAGTACCATGGGGTCCTGTGGGGGTACCATTCCACAGTCCCTTTGCCACTCTGGATGGTTTCGGAGGGTGAAAAACATGTCTGCATACGAAACCTCATCCCATTTTCCTTCTCTCCTTAAAAACAGCATTAGTTGTAACAGAGTACTGTAATCAATTGACCCATCAAACGGCCACTTGGCTCCACTTTCCAAGTTATACAAAGGCCACCATTGATTGCAATATTTAATAAGGTTCTTTTTACTTTCCGTACCTCCAGTCCCAACAATATCTTTCCAGTGGGCAATTACACACCCCAGAGGACTCTTCCTCAATATTCCTCCTTGATTGTTTCCCATTTTATAACTTCTCCTGATGATTCTTAATTTTGATTTTGGCTTCTTCTCTTAATAAGCTTCCATGTAAATTGTTTCCTACACCTCTTTATAATCTTCTCCCAATTTTCCTCCCACACGTCCCAAATTTCTGGGATTAAATTTTTCTTTCCACACACCAATTTCACTATTTCAGATTCTTGGTGGGATCTTCCCAATCATAAAAGTGTGAAATTTGGGGAAAGCACTTAGGGCAATCTGGTTTCCGTCTGCTAGATGTACAATACCACCTTCTTCCACAAGATTTACACTTTAACAAAACCCAGGCCGGATGCCAATTATTATATAGTCTAGTTGCAAGCCCACATACAAAACAGGGAATTACCCCTGTTTGTCCACCAACCCTGGGATTTTGAGATATGTTTAGAGCAGGTTGTTCCCAGTCTAAGGCTACTTGCCAGCCTGCGGGAGTTACATATGCTCCCTTTTAAACAAAATTGTCCGTTTTCCTTCTTATCCAATGCCCTCCGTTATTTAAATATTCCCAAGGTTCAAGCCCAAACCACCGAAGAAGTGATTCTCTTTGCTCTATTCCCCCATTAATACATAAAGACATTTACACATTAACAAACATGTATACACATATAAATTTCAACATAACATTTCCACACACTCACATCCTTGACGTAAAATTTCCAAACATTCAAATCATACAATTATCGCTCTAGTTGACAACCTTCCAGCAGCTGCAAAAAAATATACCAAGTGCAATTGCGAGGGGTCCGCTTACCCTTCTACCAAGCGCAATTGCGAGGGGGTCCGCTTACCCTTCTCCTGCCTCTTATATACCAGTCATCGACAGGTCCGTCCTGGCTCCCGATATTGGGATGCAGCGGTAACCCCGGATTTGCTCGATCTACCCTCAAGATCGCTAGCGGCCGCTCTATCAGTCAGCAAATCCCCCCTTGTTACCATACAGGGTACCCTCCTCCCATACGGGGACTATGCTGCACGCCAGACGTCTCTGTGCGATTTACCAGCTGCCCCGGCCCGTACGTCTACAGGCTTCCTTTGTAAAACATACCGTTTGGTCCGCGGCTTCAGGAGGTTGCTGTCTGCTCCCGCAGTGAGCGGCTGGCAGCGGAGGCTCCTCCGAGGAAAGTGCTTGGGGCGCGCCTAGGGGCGTCTGCTCCACAGTCGGTCCCGCAGCCGAACAGAGTCTCCTGGCTGGCTCGCCAAACTGACGTGCGGAAACAGACTCCACAATCAGTGAGATTGTAAAGTAGGTATGTTTATTCAGCGCTGGGCAGCACGGGGGGGGTAGTCCCGCCAAAGTGCCAAAGTCGTGCGCGCCTGACGCGGCAACCCTCTTCAAATTTAAACAGTCAAGTGTTGCATATACATAAGATTTCGCAATACGCCTATACATATGCATGACCTATCCCCGCTTCGTATCAAAATTAGTTCCAAGAAGCCATTTCCCTAAGTTCCTCTCAACTGCGCCTGCGCAGTGCCTCCTTGTGGTGGTCGTCGGGGGGTCGTGAAGATGAAGGCTGTATGTCTTCTTCACGATGAACTCCTAACCTTCTGTCCCTGCGCAGACTCAGTCGCTCCTTGGCATTTATCCAAATCACAAGGCCGGTCTTGGCTGGTCCTTGGGGTCGGTTCCTGATTCTTATCAGGAACTATCTCTTGCTTCAATTAGTTTCAACAATGTAAACGTTAAACATCATTTTTCATTCCCTTGGGCTATGTCTACTTCTATTGAAATTCCCTTAACTTCATTACAAGCTAGATAATTATTAAACAGTTCCTATCTACATCCCTACCTACTATATCTTACTAAGATTCCTTTGGCTTCCCGTCTCACTTGAACCTTGCAGTTAAGTCTGTGAGTGAAGTTCAAGTCATTTGCTTGAACCTTGCAGTTAAGTCCTTTTCTGTCACAGGGTGGCCGCAATGCTTGTCGCCGGGGCTGGAGGGGCCGTGGCGCCCATTGCCGAGGTTTGGGTGACTGCAGTGCTCATCGTTTTGTCGTTAGATCCAGCGACCTTCTCTTCCCCTTGAGGGTACTGAGTGGTATTGAACAGGGCTCGATTGGCATGGGCCAGGCCCCAGCACGTTGCAGTGATTTGTATCTCTCTGGAGTTGCCGGGGTGACAGCACACCTTTTCCAAATATTTTACTAGTTCTTCTGGATTCTGCACTTGTTCAGGGGTGAATTTCCAAAACATTGGAGGTGCCCACTTTTCTAGGTACTTGCCCATACTACCCCACACACCCTGCCACTCATAATTATCCAGCCTCAGGGCAGATCTCTGGGTGATCTTCTTAAATAGTTGTTTAACCTTAAACAAGAGCTGAACTACATTCAGGAGCATGCTAATTCCTAGCAATAGGGCTAGGACCGTGCTGGTCTCAACATCCCAAGGGTATTCAAATTTTCCAAAATTCTCAAACACCATTGTAACTGGACTGAAGGAGAAAGGAGAGGGGAAGAAAGGTACCCCACTCATAGACTGGCTTTCCAAGGAGGAAAGGTAAATGGTGTAATTATTAATAGTTTCCCACAGATGGCTCCCGAAGTATGAAGGTGACAATGCTGAGTGTAAATACCGGATTAATCCCACAGACGATGACTTTATCATACCATAAACCAGTGTTACACAATACATCAAAGCGAAAACCTTAATCCACCTCCCACGGATGATAAGCAGCAGCACAGGGACTACATACAGCAAGCAAGGTGATACATAACAGAACTTTAAAAACGAGAGCAACAACTCTAAGAACACATAAATCAACATAGTGACCAGCAACTATTAGACCAATATAATGAATGCTTATAACAAATTTGTTTTAACAAGCTCTGGTTAAGCTTGTCGTTATCTCAACCCTTCGTGCTCCACGTTGGGCGCCAAAAGGACTGTCGTGGTTTAACCCCAGCCAGCAACTAAGCACCACGCAGCCGCTCACTCACTTCCCCCCCACCCAGTGGGATGGGGGAGGGAATCGGGGAAAAAAAAAAAGTAAAACTCATGGGTTGAGATAAGAACGGTTTAATAGAACAGAAAAGAAGAAACTAATAATGATAATGATAACACTAATACAATGACAACAGTAATAATAAAAGGATTGGAATGTACAAATGATGCGCAGTGCAATTGCTCACCACCTGCTGATCGACACCCCGTTAGTCCCCGAGCGGTGATCCCCCCGCCCCCACTCCCCCCAGTTTATATACTAGATGTGACATCCCATGGTATGGAATACCCCATTGGCCACTTTGGGTCAGCTGCCCTGGCTGTGTCCTGTACCAACTTCTTGTGCCCCTCCAGCTTTCTCGCTGGCTGGGCTTGAGAAGCTGAAAAGTCCTTGAATTTAGACTAAACACTACTTAGCAACAACTGAAAACATCAGTGTTATCAACATTCTTCTCATACTGAACTCAAAACATAGCACTGTACCAGCTACTACGAAGACAATTAACTCTATCCCAGCTGAAACCAGGACAACCTCCGAATTCTTTGTCTCCAAAATTATAATTTCAGCATAGCTTAGAATTCAATAATCATTTATTTATTTATTTATTAAGAAGTTTCCTCTTCCCCAATTAATAAATCTTCACAGAAATATTAAGGCTGGTTTTGCTTCTTCATTTATGCAACAGCATCAAATTTAGACCAAAAAAAATCCTTAATGGTGATAACAAGAAAAGCTAAAGATCATAACAATTTCTTTGGGATTTGAAATAAAAGTAGTATTTGTTTCTTAATAATCTCATTATTATCATTTTTTTCCTCAGACATCTATCTTGACAGTACTGGGGCATCTTACAAAAGATATTTTCCTGTTTCTCTAAATTAAATCATATTTGGGACCCAAATTAATAATAGATGCTTGAAAATATATCAGAAAAAAAAAAAGAAGCTTTTCTCTTAACAGCTCCTAGCGGAAGTGAAAGAAGGGGCAGCACAAGTAGTCTAAGCATTATGTGGTATGCCCTGGTCATCCCCTATTCTGAAAATGCAAATGAAACAACAAAAATTTAAAAGAACATTGAAGTTCCATGTCAAACACTCCAAAGACAATGCCAGAATTTAGAATGCCACTAGAAGCACAGTTTAGTCACGCAGTATGTATCCGTCATGATCTAGGGATACAGAAGTGTCCTGGGTTCAGCTGGGATAGAGTTAATTTTCACAGGAACCTGGGAGGGGGCACAGCCGGGACAGCTGACCTGAACTAGCCAAGGAGCTATTCCATACCATGTGACATCATGCTCAGTATATAAATGGGGAGCGGGCTGGGGAAGCTCTCTCGATTTTCGGTGGGGGAAGTGGCAGAGCGTCAGGTTCCGGGTGGTGAGCAGTTGCACTGTGCATCACTCCTTTTGTATATTCTTTTGTTAGTACCGTTGTTGTTGTTGTTGTAATCTCTCTTTTTGTGTAGTCCCAGTAAACTGCCCTTATCTCAACCCTCGAGGTCCCGTTTTTTTTTTTTTTTCTTTTCTCCCCTCTGATTCCCCTCCCCATCCCACCGGAGGGGGGCGGGAGGAGTGAGCGAGCGGCTGCGTGGTCCTTTGTTACCGGCTGGGCTGAAACCACGACAAGAAGCAAGGAGAAGACAAACGTTAAGAGTGGACGCTGGGGAAGACATGGAGGTGGGTTAACACATGGTGAGTGAGCCTTCTCACATGAGCTTAGTCCCA
Organism: Gypaetus barbatus; assembly: GCA_028022735.1. Lineage (NCBI taxonomy): Eukaryota > Metazoa > Chordata > Aves > Accipitriformes > Accipitridae > Gypaetus > Gypaetus barbatus. The sequence continues at coordinate 38,136,492 of CM051561.1, read as the reverse complement.
AATTCTGTTTTAAAGTTTGGAGGGTGCTAGAATACACTGAATAGACACATCCCTGCTTTCATCAGTTGTCTCACAATCATCTGACTGATCCTAGTCCACCTGTCTCCATCCTGGCTCTTCCTTAACCCCGACTGCTTATCCCAAACACTTATGAAGTAATCAATCACAGGCTTCACTTCTTTTCTATAAGCCATGCCCAGCCCAACCTCCTCTTCCAATTCTTTCCTTCCAGACAGGTTCTAGTTCTCACTTCCCCAATACAGCCTCCACTTATATTTTCTCCTCTAACTTCTGCTTAATCTTTTGTCATGGTTTAAGCCCAGCTGGCAACAAAGCACCACAAGGCCGCTCACTCACTACTCCTCCTCCGGGGGGGCCGTGGGATGGGGAGGAGAAAATATAATGAAAGGCTTGTGGGTTGAGACAAGGACAGGGAGAGATCACTCAGCAATTATGGTCATGGGCAAGAAACAGACTCAACTTGGGGGAAAAAAAAAAAAAAAAAAAAACCAAAATCAATTTAATTTGTTACCAATCAAGTCAGAGCAGGATAATGAGATAAATCCAAACCTTAGAACACCTTCCCCCTACCCCTCCCTCCTTCCTGGCTCCCTTCCTGGCTCAACTCCACTCCTGATTTTCTCTCCCTCCTTCCCCCGCAGCGGTGCAGGGGGACCAGGAATGGGGGTTGGGGTCAGTTCATCACACATTGGCTCTGCTGCTCCTTCCTCTTCAGGGGCAGGACTCCTCACTCTTCCCCTGCTCCAGCGTGGGATCCCTCCCACAGGAGACAGTCTTCCACAAACTTCTCCAGCATGGGTCCTTCCCACAGGCTGCAGTCCTTCACGAACTGCTCCAGCGTGGGTCCCTTCCACAGGGTGCAGTCCTTCAGGCACTGACTGCTCCAGTGCGGGCTTTCCCATGGAGTCATGGCCATCTTCTGGGACACCCACCTGCTCCGGTGTGGGGTCCTCCCTGGGCTGCAGGTGGGCATCTGCTCCACTCTTCACCTCCACGGGCTGCAGGGGGACAGCCTGCTGTCTCACCATGGGCTGCAGGGGCATCACCTCCTCTGGCGCACCTCTTCCCCCTCCTTCTTCACTGACCTGGCTGTCTGCACAGGGGTTTCTCTCACATTCCTCTCCCTTCCTCCACTGCAGGTTTCCCTTCTTAACTATGTTCTCCCAGAGGTGCTACCACTGTCACTGATTGGGTCGGCCTTGGCCAGAGGCAGGTCTGACTTAGAGCCAGGGAAGCTTCTAGCAGCTTCTCAGAGGAGCCACCCCTGCAGCCCCCTCCCCTGCTACCAAAACCCCACCACACCAACCCAATACATCTTTCCTATCAGAAGAGTCATTTTTTTTCCACTGCTTTACCATCCTTATAGCTATAAGATCCTTATTTCTGCCTACCCCAGCTTCCATTTTTCCCCTTTTGCCACTATTCATCTGAAATGCAGTCCCTCTCTGTATTTTGACCCCAAACTCTTTGATCTCTCTATCCTGTCTCCCCCACAAATCAGTTCTCATCATTTGAATCGAGCCTGTTCTTCCACATGTCCAGGCCCAGAATCACATCACAGGTAAGATGCGGTCAGTTCAGCACCCAGAAGAATCCACAACAGTCTTGAGCCAGCACTGCAACACAGTCCACAAGGACAAGAACGCTTTCATTGTAGAGTGCATCAAAAGAATTGGAGCATGTGTTACTGGATTTTTCCAGAGTTTGTAAGTTTGGCCAATTGAGTGGATTTTAGTAAGAATAGCAAAAGACAATCACTGCATGCATACCTTACACCACTAAGCATCTCATCTCCAAGGAACAGCAGCACTAGAACTTTTTAGAGAAAAGGCTAGGAGAGTTTATCATCATAGACAAAATAAAGGTTGGATCTTCTTTTGGTTTTGGAACTGGTTGAGACACTTTAGGTCAAGTTTCTTTTGAAAGAAGTCAGTTTTAAGTGGGAACACCCTGTGGAAAAACTAAGCCAAAATACCTAATTTTGACCAAATTACAACAGGTCTAACAAAACTGCTTTAGGGAAAAGGAGTAGACCAGACAACTACTTGAAATACCTAATTTTCCTTAATTCTGTGATAATAAGTATTTGGCAACCCTGACAACAGGCTAGCCTATTTATGATTCACAGCGTGCTCATCAGGGTGGTCCTCTATTAACTGTATGCCCTAGTAAAGACTACTCAAATTTCAAAGTTTCAACTGCAATGGAAGGATAGAACTGACTTCAAGTTTGCATGAAACTTCAGTCGTTCCCTACCCAGACAGCACTGATCAATTCCAAAGCAAATGTAAGCTTAGGCTGCAGACAGATATTGTTTTTTCACTACTGTGAAGTTACTCAAAGTTTTGTAGTGAGACCACTGCATACTACCTACTACTCCCCTACCCCCCAAATCTTTTGTCATAGTTCATCAGGAATGAATTCAAACAGATGGGTCCACATAGCTTCTCAAAAAAAAAAAAAAAAAAAAAAAATCAACCACAACAAAATGAGGAAAATCTGCCTTTAAAGTAGGGATTTCAAGCACACAAAGCATATCTTTGCTGCAAGAGTCTTAAGGAAAAAAAAAACAAAATCAAACAACAACAAACAAAACACATGTTCCTAAAAAAAAAAAAAAAAAAAAAAAAAAAACACAAACACCACACACTCCCCATGCTATTCAAATTAAACCTTTACCAAGTTGACATTACACTTCACTGGATAGCTGCAGTTATATCAGAAGCGCCATTTTATTATTGTAGGGTAATTTTAAATACTGGGCTAGATAAAATAATTTTATAGAGAATAAATTAGCTTTGGGGGAGGGGAAAAAAAAGAAAAAGAGGTAGGTAAAATTGATTTTACCACACTTGAAGGTTTTTTCATATGGTATTATATCCCTGATATCTTATTTGCAAGTGAACTGTGTACACTTCAGAAGAACTTGAAGAATTTCAAGTTGCTGTACTTGAAAATAGCCAGAATCTGTATTCAAATTTGACAAGTCATTTCTACCATTTCTTGTCTCTGCAACAAGCTTTAAGATAAAAAATTAACTGATCAGAGGTACATTGAGGATCTTGATTCATTCATGTATGATAGGCAAGTATTGCAGTAGTTAAAATTATATTGTTTTAAATTGTTTTATATTTCTAGGTTTTACAGAGTTTTATGAAGTGTAAAATTGCATGCATTAACCTTCTGCCATATCTACCAGATTTCTGAAAAAGTATTCATGCTTGTGCAATCTATTTCTAGTAAAGGACCCCCCCCCCCCCCCACAGAAACAACAATAAAAAAAAACCCTACACCCCCCCACACTCCACAAAAAAACAATCAAGCATGCCTACTTCCCAGTAGCAAATAAACCTCAGATGAATTAGTGAAAGCTTTATGTGAATAAATTAAAAAAATATTAATCAGGAACATACATCCCACCCACATTCATGAGCTGACTGAATACACAAGATGTATTTAAGAGCCATTAGATGTGACTACAACTCTTACATTGATTTCACTGAAGTCAGTATTTTGTTGAGTATTACATCAGATTTAATATTTTCCAGGAACTGTTCCATGCCCAGCTAAGCTTGTTGATGTGTATATTATTTAGTACAAACAGACCAAATTCTTTCTATCAATATAAGTGCCACTGTGCTACAAAGGATCTTCTGGGTCATAAAGGGCAATCCCCTGCTGACAGAGACAACATATCACTGAATTCCTTTCATAAGCCAACCAAGCTCCGTCATAAAAAAGCTTTTTTTTTTGTTAAGCTTTCCAGTGCTAAACTGTGAAATATGATTGCTTGAATTTTCAAGAACCCTCCTCTAACTTCATGTTTAAGTTTGTGGACTGTTATCTCCATTTCTTTCTGTTCCAACACTGGCCTATAGCTTGAACAGTCCCTTTTTGTCTCAGCATTGTCTCTCCCCCTTTTCGCCTTACCACCATCTCGACCTACTTCTATATGGCCAGTCACTATTCATAAATATACGCGCACACACACTTTAGTCCCTTCTCAGAAAATAGGTTCTCCAGGGCCCCCATCATCTTAAGTAGCCCTTCTCTACAACTTCTGTCACTAACTTCATTTTTTATTTGAACAAGGGATGACTCAGGACTGAAAACAGTATTGCGCACTAGGTTTCATCAATGTTTTTTAAAATAGCATTAGTATCCTCCCTATTTGAAATACAGTTCCTGATAAATCACATACTATTTGCTTTTGCTGTAGTTGCAGCACTGTCTCTCCCATATCTCACTGTAGTCAACTGCTAGCCTTCTGAGGAATTAAACAAGAAAGCATCAATATCAGATTTGGAAGAGAAATGAACAAGAGCATTTTGTAAAGGTCTGTCACCACACTGAAGGAAAATTGCAATTCCTGCAACATCGACTTTGCATGTGATATTCCAGGACTGGGACTAAGCATATACAGCTTAAAAATGGAAGTCACAGACTGCAAGAAAAGAGAATCAGCTAACTTTTATATAAAAAACCAAACAAACAAAAGCTACACCAAAAAAGTCTGAACTGGCTAAACCTCCTAGTACACATATACAGTTTAAATGCCTTCAGTGTAAAGTTGTCTTTCTCTGGACACAGAGAGCGCTGGAATACCATGCAAGTTTTAGACCTCAATTACAACAACCTAACAGGATTAAGTAAAAAAAAAAAAAAACAAACAAAAAACAACTATAACCATATTTCAATGCATAAATTCCTTATTGTCATTTTTAGTTGACAAATATCTATTTCATAGCAAAACATCATCATAGGAACAGCTGGATGGCAGTTTTAAGCTCAAGTGAACCAGCATCACATGCTGACAAGTCATCTCTCTGCTTTTGAATGGCAGCACACGCAAATTTATTCTCTGCCATAAATTAGAACAATTATTTCTCTGTAATTCACTTTTTATTTCAAACGGTGAGCCCCTGCACACATTTTTCTAAAGGATACCTTCCCTTTCCTTGATGCTAAGTTCATTCTGTTCCTCTAGCTGTCTGATCATCTTCTCAAATGACTCCTGTTCAGCTTTCAACCATTCTTCTGTCGCCTCCTTTTCTTCACTTACCCTGAAAAGAATTTGAGAGAAATAAAATATATGCCCATAACCACAGTGCCTGACTTCCAACTCCTCTGCTTTCCAGGTAAATGGATATCAGCCTCTCCACCCTTAAACAGGTTAGTTCCTCATAATGTTTATTTTTTTTATATTACACTAGAAGATGCATATTACTTTATGCAGTACATTATTTTTTCAAAGACACTGGTCTTACTAGAGTACATGCACATTAATGGGCAGCATGGAACAACAAAGTAAGGACCTGAACCCTCAATTAGATTTGTGCAGTTTGATTCCCTGCAGCCATAATGAAGTCACACTGGGATCCTTACAAGCCTAGGGCATGTTGACAGACAACTCAAATGGGAGAGCTTAGCTGCTGAGACAGGAAGGAAATTGAAAAACTTTTCTGTTTCTTAATCTATAAACTAATCTTTCTTTCACATTTACTGGTCAAATATAAAGTCCAGGAAAGGAATCATTTTTCTTGTTAGTTTTCCTCAAAACAAAACAGTTTGTCCTCTTCTGGGGATTTTAAAATATCAAGCTGCAGGAGTAAATTTTCCTTTCTGTCTGGGTCATAGCACCCTGTATCTTGCTGCTCAGTGTAAATAATTGGTCAAGATTAAAAGATGACAATGTGAGAAAGGTTTACAAAGATCATTTATTCTGCACCTGAAGAGCAGGTTATAAAACAATTATTCTGGTATCACGTAGGCAAGACAACCATTATGCACAGATGATCCTATAACTATGCTAAAAAACATGGCTTAGAAATCATGGTTCTATAAAAGCTCTACAAAAATATTAAGTAATGAGCTTCGACTAATAAATATAATTGCTCTGCACTTAGGCAATTTCTGTTGCTGAAGGCTCTTAAAGTTCAGTCTTTTATGATGATGAAACAGCTGCCACAACACAGGTGACAGGAGACCAAAGCAGTACAACTTTCAGAAAACTTCAATTTGAACTTCCTTTAAGTGGAACAATCCTATAGGAAGGGGGGGGGGGGAGATATAAAAAAAATATATATATAGGCATTGGACTAAGCCTTCCACTCATCCCATCAGACTCATTGACATTCTTAACAGAGAACGCCATTGAGGGACTGAGCCATCCATTTGACATCATGACATTTCCCTTAAGAGGACACAGATTTGTTTTGATATTCCAGTGGAAAAGCCATAAATACCACAATTGGGTCACCCCCCTGGGGTGAACTATAGACAGGCAGTATTCCCCAACTCCAAGATCAACCCACAGCCCTTCCCACAACAGCTCAAGCAGACTACATGAAGTTGGAAATAATAATACTGAAACTCACACCTTTTCTCTACAAACCTGGAGGGAGAAAAATAACATAGCATATAATCAAATTCTGTAAATTAGGGTGGTTTGAAAGCTTGGAACAAACTATTAATTGGAAAGTTTCTAAATTACACAAAAAAGACAAGGATTTAGCATAAAAACATTCCACTATTCATATGCCCATGGTCTCATTTAGAATCCTGTCCCCGGCAGTGTTTGTCAACTCATTCCTAGGCCCCTTTCCCTCCACCCAATGGCTATCAAAAGGGGTGTGCACACATCAGAAAATAAACAATGAAAAGGGAACCAGCTGTATTAACTCTAGATCCATCCCAACACCTATGTACTCCTTAGTTAAGCAGGCAACAAACTTTTGAAAACTATCTACCATACATCCTTGCTCCCCAATGCAGTTACAACTACAGTACATATGCCACAGGCTGCAGACGCAGGCTTTTGCATCTAACCACAACCAGTTTGTTTTCTCCAAATCTAGAGCAATCAGATAAGTGACTACAGCATATATGACCTTCCTTCATGTAATCAGTGAAAGATGCAAGAATGCTTCCTGTTTCTTAGGGTAAAAAAAAAAAACCAAAACCAAAACAAAACCACAAAGTAGAGAACAGAGAATAAAAGCCATCAATTAGAAAAAGACAATGAACAGCAATGACCATGTAGATGAAAGACAGGAAGGAAACAAGAATGGGGGGGGGGAGAAATCAGAAGGGAAAGAGGACAAGTATCATCTCCAGGGCACTATATAAGGAAGGATGCTTGCTTACTAACTGCAGGAGTGATGCTGCATTAGAAAAAGGTTCAGGACAACTGAAACACTGGGCCATGCTGGCACCTAAGAATATTAAAATCAAACAACAGTATAAGAAAATAAGATAAGGTAAGAAAGAACAGAGCACTAGAGAGATTAGACTAAACCTAGCAGGTTTTACCCACCTCTAGATTCTGTGATTTGCTGCTTGTATCAGTCTGCATCACATTCACATGCAGTGTTTGTATTTAACACAGATCACAGCAAGCTGTCATACTCCCAGACACATGAATATATTGTGCCACATATTTTATGCAGTAAATGACTGAGAACAGTAAGTGATCTTAGAAGAAACGTGGCAGTATGTGTTTATGTATTGCAAAGCAGGAGACAGCCCATAAAGGGCAGGCAAGATATAGAAGACAGTTACAGGAGGTGGCAAAAGGAAGCTAGAGAAAAGGAATACAAGAATGTCATCATATTATGCTGGATTTATGTCACATCCTATATATAGCTCAGTGAAGATTTTTATATACTTATTTCTTTGCCTTCTGGCAGTAAAGAACAGATGATTTTTAGCAGAACTAGGAAGGACTTCACTGATGCCAAACAGAAACATTACAAGGCTCATAATGCTCCTCAAAAGGATTTTTACCCAGTTTTCATCTGCTCATGGTCAGAAAAGAGCAGTGAAAGAATGAAGGCACCCCAACTACAAAGGGCACAACTGCTCCGTTGGGCAACACACTGGTGTCCAGCTGTTATCATTGTTTCCAGGAACAAATAGAGGACTGACAGCTGAGAGCAAAGATGACAAATCAGTAGAACTATTCCTGCTGTTCAGTGTCTACAATGTTTCCTTGCATGCAATTTACATTCACCTATCTTGTGGCATAGGATACACACCATCTTTGTTCAAGATCTGTTTTAAATTCAGCACTTCAAAGCTTATGTAATTCTAGATGCATCTAAATAAAGATTTTAATTTTATTTTACAGAAGCCTCTGTAGGAAAATAAAAATTCATAATGCAGATATATTGACAAAAAACCCTCCTAGGACATCAGCCTTAGGATTCAAATTAATTCCTAATTCACCAGTTCCAATTATTATGGTGTGCTCTCATTCCACTGAGTAAGCAGGATTGATGCTCTCCAGGTGGAATTTTTGAAGCACTGCACAGGTCAACAGCACTTGAAGTTTTATTTGTCTAATGAAAAACTGGTGTGCACAAGAAAGAGCCATGATAATACATCAACACTACACTAGGGACAAAACTCAGAAGTAACTCTTCCTGACTGAAGGCACTTACAATCTTTGCAAAAGAAAAGAAAAGAAGAGCCAAAAAAGCAAATTAAAAATAGCATTCTCTATTTTTTAAAAATGTTAGTAAAAATTGAGCTTTTACCAAAAGAAATCTGAATGCATTAAGAACTGTGACTGAGCAAGTTAAGACAGAAGACAAAGCAAACAAAAAGCAGACACAGACACTGGAAACTTCACTGATCAGTCCGATACTCATTGGGAACATTTATCTTTTAGGGAACACTCACCTGATATTAGTCTGCCAACTAGCTAGCAAAGATGAAAATATTTTGGTGACCATTCTCAAAACCCACAAGTTTTACATTCCAAGCAAAGAATGGCATCTGGTACAGGCAAGACAACAGGGGGAGGAAAAATGGAGCAAGGACCAAAATAAGGGCATCATGCAGAGCCCAGCATGTGCAGGATCCGTGGAATGAAATCAGGTATTCCAAGTAAAAGATGCGCTCTAAAAAGATGAAACAATAAGTTTTCATGCCAGAGTTGATCACAACATGCCTATGGCAGAACTGAGCAACAAACTGACTTTTAATACCAGCACTGCAGGAAGAGAAAATGGCAGCATTTTTTGTCTAAGAACACTTCACAAATCTGATACATTTTACTCAAATATCATGGGCAGTTTGTAGAAATTAAAAAAAATAACAAAACCCCCAACAATCCCAAAACATAATTGAAATTGCTGCACAATGGATAAATTTTACGGTATGCGACTTGTAAAATAATACAAAACTAGATCTCACAGCATGAATTTATAGCTACAAATTACTTTTTAAGCACAAAAGGTAAGTGAGATTGGTGATACAATAATCCTAGGCATGCTTTACCTATCAACAAGAAGTAATTTCCAGACAAGCTTAGGGATATCTCATTTGCAGTCTCACTGCCTGACCAATTAAGAGAACTGCAGCACGATATTGTCTCCTAAAGTAGCACACAAAAAAAGAAGACAAGATCTTGACATTGAAGTTAAGGCCAGATAACAATTTGGTTAAATATGAGGTAGCGTAACCCAGGAGAGAAGGTAACCCAAGAGGCCAAACACTGCAGATTTGTAATATGGGCTTCCACAGGCAAGTTGTCCTTCAAAGATCTTAAGTGCTGGAAGAAAAACACTTAAACAGCAGATATACACTATTATAGTTTTACTGTCCTCCTCTGTAATGGTTTCCAGTTCTATAACCAGATTAACCTTCTGGTTTGATTCCCGTTTTCACCTTTTGTTGGAAAAATTCAATTTTAGTTGGTCAACTTCATCTTCGCATCAGGATAAAAAGTCCACATAAAGCAATGCCAGTAGAAAAGACTAGCATCCCAGACTGCCAGCACCCTACAAAGGGTTTAGGAATCCAAGGTCTTGGGAAGGAGGAAGTATTTTCTCAATAAGGGACAAAGGGCTGTCTGACAGCTGTTTTACTAGCTGCTGGGTACAAGTCATTCTGGGCATGCCAGTGGTCTTTGCCAGAAAGACACTAATCTGATAGCAAAAACCATCTTGTATCTCATTCGAAAAGGGCAATCACTCCCTCCCTTGGGTGGATAAGGGCATTATGATACCTTTCTACCTAAATTGCTTCCGAAGATTTGTTTGCAAAGACAACAGGGAGCCGGCTTTCTCCATGTTTATCTTCTCTGAAGAAAGAAAGAATATAAAGTAGTTAGATACCAATTCTCACCACTAAAAGCAAAAATTAAACTTTCATGAACCATTCTACGTCACTTAGTCAATGCCTCTGTTCATTCAAAAGCAAATTGCATATGTGAGCTGTACAGGCATATGTGAACTGTGCAGGCAGGGAAGAAGCATTTATGATGTACATGTCATAGTAGGAGCCAGAAAGTCACTGATATATAGCCATAGTACTGTAAGGAGTGAGGTGAATGCTTGCAAGCACACACACACGCTCTCTCTGCAAAGAAAGCTATGACCCTCTCCATTCAGCCAAATGCCAAGACAGGGAGAGCTCTCAAAATCTGCATATCACTTAAAATATTTCACTCCAGAATACTTTGTAGCCATTCTCCATATGATGTCTAGCAAGTCCTTAATGCTCAACAGTCAACCAGCTAGGTCCCAGAGGACCTTGCACTGCTCCCTCTTGGAAGAGGCTAATGTTTCCTGGCATTGGCACAGAGTACAAGGGTAGGAATCTTTCAGCGTCTTCACCGTGTCACTGCTCATTTCATTACATAAGCTGATAACTGCTTCAGGAGTAGCCTGCAGTAATGAAAGCTCAGAGAGTCTTTTTTGCCTCTTAAAAGGACTCTGCTTGTAGGGAGAGCTAAAATTTGCTCTTACTGTGCCTGCCACTTTCACCACCACGCCAGCAGCACCTTGCTGAAAACACAAAGGTGCCATGCTGGTTGTTTTTGAAAATAATGGCTGATCACACTCAAGAATTTCCCATTTAACCACAAAGCACTTCAGCATTCATGGGCGTGACTCATTCTACTCAGAAATTCCCCTACAAAAACAATTTGAAAAGAATCTGCTGACACAATAAAAAAAGTTCAAATTTACAACATTCGAGTCTTTTAAACTTTGGATCCAGTTTGCCTCTCTTTTCACCTTAAGAGGGAAGATAGACTGGATATGTTCAAAGAAAGGCAAAACAATGGTTAGATTTACAGGTGGCAGCTCAAAGCAAAAACTAAGATTATTTAGCCTAGAAAGGAGGATTAGAAAGGATACAGCCGAGTCCTTTCTTTTGACCCTGTCTCAAAATTCAGTTTCATAAAGTCCCTAACAGCTAACGTGATGTCAGCCACTGGAATCCCCAGCAGCAGAGCATTACAGCCCAGTAACTGATTTTTTTCAAAGGAAAGGATAATAATATAGCCAGCATTAGAATTTACTCACACCAAGACAAAGTCTGACACTGCAGCAGATTAGCTAATGCATAGGCACATACCTTCCCAATGTTCAAAAGTGCATTAGGAATGAGAGTTGGAGGAAGAGAAGAAAAAATAGGAAGAGAAAGAAAAGTGTGTTAGCTCTCCTTCAGCAGTTGCAAAAGTCAGGGAAAAGACCAATAGCCTGAACTGCTCAAGCAAGACTTGGTTGAAATTCATGCCCCAGGAGTTAATCATATTTTGCTACTGGTTTCCACGCAAACAGAATTTTACCACTTTAAAACTGTCTTAATGCAGATGGTTATTGACCAATCTATTTCATCCACCATCCCACAATGCATGAATTAGTCCCAACTACCATCATTTTCATTCATAAATAGTAGCAAATTAGGAACAGTGAAGCATAGCTCTGGTCAAGTGAGATCTTTATTATTCCAATTATTTACTGCAGGACAGTCTTCCTAGAAGACTTTCAGCATTCTGCTGGTTCTTTTTCTTCTCTGAAATAGTAAAGAAGTTCTACTGCATGTAAAAACCCTCCAGCATTGCACAACTACAGATGAAAATTTTGGAGAGTTTTAAAAAAAGTGACAAGGTGAGCGGAATTAAAGTTCAACTTCCCTATTACTCTGCAAAGGACTTTTAATTACATCCAATAAAAATATGATTAGGTTTAAAAATAAAAGATAACTAAGTATAAAATAATAGTGTTCTGCTAATTTTACTTTTCAAAATTAATGTTGCTGCATCTTCTATTTTTCTTCAAAGAAACATCAGACAAATATCAAACTGTCCTCAGGGAAAAATCACAGCATCTGAGATTTAAGAAGAACCCCATGCTCAAATGAGTTAGTGTACTACTATTCACTAGGGAGCAGTGTATTGTGAGGAAGAATGTAATAAAAGGGGTTTTTTTTAATATTAGAATATACCTCTATATATCAACAGTGGCAACAGTGTCCGAATAGCTCCAACATCTGACAATTTGCAACCAAGCTTCCCAGCAATCTCCTCTTTATGACAGCCTTAACTAGGCATTTTCTAACACGAGGTAGGATACAATAGAGTTGCAAGCATGAAGAACTTCAGAAATTACTAAAATACTGTATAGCAAGAAATCCTATATTGGTACAAATTATTAGCAGGCAAAATGGCCCACTAGATGAGGATAATCAGAGAGAAAATATTCCTAGCTGCACCAGAGACTTATTGCATGACCTTGAGCAAGTAACTTAATTTCTCTGCCCAAATTTTCCTATACAAAAAGAAAAAGGACAGTAATGCTTGCCAATTATTGCACAGATATGAAATCTATGGCAAAAAGCATTTCATTAATGCCAGAGAACTTGCATTTTGTTCTAGAAAAACTTTGCCTTTATAAATTCTTAGTGTGGACACTAACTTTTAGCCCAAAGGACTAAATCTCACAAGACTTTCCCCTCCGATGTTGTGCAAAAGTCTGCCAAGGTCCCATGTGCTCCTTCTCAATTTTACAGCCATTACGTAAGAAGCAGACTCCCAGAGATTCTGAAGTGTTAGGGACACAGAGGGGGAGAAAAATCTCCTCACTCAAATTCAACCTATTTTTCACATTATTTATCTTCGTGAATGCAACTAGCACTGGAATGAAACTTATGTTACGGAGGCACACATGATCAAATCCAACATGTGTTTGTTTAAGGCACATGATACAATCAGCAAACAAAACCCTAGCCCTGTGTCTAGGTTTATATGAATGAACTACTCCAGATCACAAAACTTTGGCTCTTCTTTTCAATACATTTAGGGGATTTTGGGTCAGGAAGTAAGGAAAAACCGATCAGGCTGCTTCACTGTTCATACCTCTTCCAGCAAGAAAAATTACCTTATGCAAATATTCAGTTCTATAATGCAGTTCTACATTGCTTGATGTTAATTAGAGGAACGACTCTCCTTAAACATAATGCATTTTCAGGTGATGCTTATTCTCACCTGGCAAGTTCTTTAATTAAGTTTGCAATGCACCTCTTGTCCTCAGGACACAAATCCTTTAAAGAAGCACTCTTCATTCTGTTGCCTCAAGCCTTCAAAAGACTGATTAACAAATAAGAAGGCAGTGATAGTTTAAAGAAAAAAAACTAAAACATGAGAAGTGTGGTATGTTTGCTATTCGAGGACTGTTTAGATTACGTGTACTCAAGGTAAAGTTTACGTAGTTTAAGATTCTGCTTACAATCGAGGATGCTTAAAGAGTCACAGACTTGCTAATTAAGGACATACATCCAAGAGAAACAAAGACCCTGGTGTCCTCAGATGACGCATGACCATAAAAGGACAAAAGGAGCAGCGGTATCCTTCCCCAAACGACCACCGAAGACCACCAGAGACCCCCGCGCAGACATAGAAGACTCTGGGATGATTGCTCAAGAGAACAACACGTCATGCTTGCTCAACATAATGAATATGCAATAGTTAGGTGGAACATGTGTATTAGATAGGCGTGGTGTTTTAACTGTAGTGTATAAGTATGAACTGAAAACCTCAGTAGGTGTGCTCGATTTGTGGAAATCTTCCACTTTACACCCTGTGCAGAATAAATCAATGGCTCCTTTCTAAACATACTTTGTGTGTTTCAGGAGTTACTTTCTGATCAGGTAACAATTCCTCCTTCATTAATGACCTGAAAATTGAAAGTAACATTTTAGAAAGTACTCTTCAAAGGAGAACAAATATTTCATAAGATATTAAAAGCATTTCAAGACCTAATAATTAGAAGTTGAAAGTAGACAAATTCCAACTGGAAATAAAATACATATTTTTTAAAATGTAAGTACAGTTCAGTGAAACAAATTACCAAATTGTGGAGAATTCTTATAAGAGACTTGTAATTCAAATGCAAGCTGCTAGCTTCAATACTAAACATGTTGGGTAAAGTTTCAAGACATATGCTATTCATTGATTTGATACTGAAAAGCCGGTCGAAGAAACTCTCTAAGACTCGTTTTGGAGTTTTAGAAAGCAGGCATTCTTTATTGCGGCACTGGATGCACGGGGGATAATTCCACCTAGCGTGCATATCACAGCTTCAGCACAAACAGGTTATATAGAATAACTAATTGCATATTAATCAGATTAGTATACATATACATAAAAATGATTGCAACTGATTATCTTAGTACTGCCTACATCCGATCATGCGCAATGAAGGATCCATTTGAGTCGAAGGGCTGCTTTTGCGACCACCGACCCATTTGAAGTTCTTGTTGGCTGTCCTTGAAGTCTTTATTCCTGTCCTTGTTCTTTGATCTTGAAGCTTAACGCAGTTTCAATCACATGTGGTCAGTTTCAACATTGTTCTCATCTAGCGTACAGGAACATCTAGTCATAAGAGCAAAGAACTGCAAAACTTATGAATAATTACTAGTTAATCACTTGACTAGACTTTTGTAATTATCTCCCCGGCTACCCTTTGTCTATTGTTTCAACCATTATGTTAATATATGATCATTTATCAAATCTCACTTGCACAGTCACCTAGCAGCAAACCAGTTTCCATGGATGGTACAAAATATTAAAACCATAAAAGTTTGAGCAAACCACATGAAATGTATGGACATATGCTATCAGATTCATACTAGATAAAGTGCAGTAGGTCCTCATGACTTGGAAATCTAGTGTAGCAATATCCAAATCCAAGTTCAAACTTTATATTAGAATCCTAAAACACAGAGTAAGAAAAAAAAATTCCACCTTAGCATTTATGAACAAAGCATACAAAACAGCAAAAAGGTGTGTAATATATCGCTAGTAGAAGTAAGTCCTTATTTCAAAGGATTTTTTTAATACACAGAAAAGTACACACCCCTTCACACGTCACTATCATTTGTTTTTAATCACTTATTTGCTACCTTCGTACTTACTATTCCTTCTCAAAACAAACCTTTAACATATTCCAATACTGCAGTTCCTTTAATGCATTCCTTTATCACACTGAGAACTGCAGTATTTGTTATCAATGTCAACCAGAGGGCATATTGCTGTTCGGGTTTGCAACAGTCCTTTGTATTATTGAAGTTATTGTCATTACCTATTTTGGGTGTTTCCAAGCAGGAAACAGTTCTCAGTTCTAAATTGTTTTTATTTATCAAAAACTACTGTCATCGGTGACTCAGTTCTACAGTGCTAGCAATAAGCACAAAATAAGAATCCCAAGATGAAAGCAGCAATAAGAGCTATGCTATTCTGCCCAAGATTTTGGCAAGTTTAAATATTTCCACTTAATCTGGCTTGTTTATTTTCAGTTTAGGCTTTTACAAACCTACAAATATTACAAACCTCCCTGAGGGCATACAGTGCTTAACATGAGATACAAGAATGCTACCAAATGCCTTGCAGTTTGGCCAAGTTAACACAATACAGCACAGAACAACCTCTGTGCTTACAAAGCAAACACTGGGCTTCTCTCCCCTCATTAGCAGTCATGGCAAGTGATCTACACACATCAGAGAGGAAGTGCCCCCTTCCATTCTTAGCTAATTGCTTCTTGAACAGTGGGTTGAAACAATTAAAGGACTATGTCGCTTTTGAAAGAAGTGATGATTTTATACAGTCATGTTATATCCACCTGACCCTTCAGTACACTCTTATTTTAACTTATTTTCCTCGGGGGGAGGGGGGGGTGTTACCAAAATTTCCCCCCCTTTGAAAGTTTTGAAAATCATTTCAATAATTTCATCCTTTCTGTTTGAGGCTACTAATTTTTAGTAGTCTCATTTGAACTTTCAAAGGGGGGAAATGTTGCAAATATTCTGATAAAGAAATTAAATTTGATTATATATAAAAGAGCCAGGTTTGATTAAAAAGTAAAATCGTAAAATATAGGAGTGTGAAGTTTGCAATGTAGCTATAGGAACTTGGGAACTTTAGGAAATGTACTATGTGTAACCATAAGAATTCGAGTATTGTTTAAAATCAGTTAACCACAGAAACTTTGACAAAGATTTGTTGATTTGTAGTGTTTTGTTTTAAGAAACTAAGGAAACCGTTATGGACACCAGTTTGCTGCTTGGAAACCCCTTACCTTTCCCATCTCGATCTAATTAACGAGGATTCCAATCAGTAGAGTTAAGTGAGATTAACCAATGATTGTTTTAACATAAGAATATTAATAAGATGGTGTGACTGAAGGACCAATCATTAGAAAGGTTAAATATAAGAATGGACATAGTATGCATTTTTATGTAAACTAATATAGATGATGGTGAGAATCGTAGTGCCCAGAATCACCTAAGAGAGGTCAAGAAGCGGACAAGTGAGGAAGACTATGGAAGACCACCAGAGGGCTTCTGAAGACCACCAGAGACTTTCACTGTGCCTGCGTAAAGAGACATTTACATATGCTAATGACTTACTGGAAAGTTAATGATTATGTATAACATTTCCCAGAAACTTAGTGTATATGTATAACATTTCCCAGAAACTTAGTGAATATGTCTAACAGGTGTGTATTTAACCTGCACAGTTAAACTAGACAGATGCACACGATAGGTGGAGCGATCCCCCGTGTGCCCAGCGCTGCAATAAAGGAGTGCTTGCTTCTTAACTTCTCATTGCTGTTAAGGAGTTTTATTCTGGATTTCGGTAACAGTGTCACAGATCGTTTAAGGCAGTCAAAAGCAACACAGATTATAACAATGATGATAACTATCACAATTATATTTTGCAAAAGCCCAGCCAACCATCCAGTCAGAGAAAATCCAAAATTTTGAAATATTTTGTTTAGCCAAAAACTTTCTATGTTTGATCTTAATTCTCTACTACTTTGAGCTACATGCTTTATTCCGTCTATCTGATGATTTAGATAATCTGTCACATTTGGTATGTGGATACAACATAAATCATTCAAAAGTCCAATGTACCCACATACTCCATGTTCTTTTAATAGTAGTAAGTCTAAAGCTAACCGATATTGCAATGTCATTTTGATGTACTTAAGAAATTATGTACTTAAGCCACCCTAAGAAGACCACAAAGGTCTTGTGAAACAATATACCCTTTGTATACACAAGGCATGCCTTGCTAACCACTGTGCCCCTGAAGAAGAACTAAAAGACTGATAAGAAGGGAACATCCTACCCCAGGAGGTGCCGAAAAGTTGAATAATTGCTAATAGGCATGAAGTCAGCAAAAATCTTCGATAACTGGAGGAAAGGTAAAGGCGGCAGGGGGAGATCATGACCACTGACTCAATTCAAGACCAAAAGACTTACACACACACACCCCCTTGAGCATGCGCTGTAGAATAAAAGAACACTGTACCTTTAATTCGAAGCAGGGAAACTTTAGCCCAGTAGAAACTGTGCTAGATAAGTGACTACCAGTAATAGTTTTGGGGAAGAACTTTGGAAATTGAATATGTATAACTGAACTGTATAAATTGCTTGCCCGTTTAGGCATGAGGTGTGCTAGCTTTGTGGATTACCACCTAGCCCCCATCTTTGTGCAAACATGAATTGGAATAAAATACCTCTGCTCTGTGTGTATATTGGCATTTCGCACACCAGGAAAACAACCCCATTTGTGGGACAACAATTTTACTAGTAGCCTGTACTTGTACATTGAGTTCATTTAGCCCACTTTGAGTAGCATTAGCTAATGTTTCTACTTGGAGTGAAAGCATCTTATTTTGAAGAGTTGTTAACTGCGGTAAAAATATAGATTCCAATACCCATCCTATTTTAGTTCCAGTACTTGGTGATTGCCAGGAATCATCTCGCTTTACCTGATTCCACCATCGAGGCTGCAAGGGAGATTTCTTCCAGAGACGGCATAGAGTTAATAAGCCTAAAGTCCATTGTTTGCTTTTGTCTTTCATGGGAAGGTGAGTGGACCACATACCATCACTGACACATGGAACAAACTTTACAACTTGGAGAGTGAGTTATAAAGCAGGTATGTTTATTTCGGCGCCGGGTGCAAGGGGATTTTTCCTCAGAGCTTGCACACCATCTCAGCAAGCAGCCAGATATTTATTACACCAGGGCATACATATTCATAGGGGTTACACAATAGAAAATATACATATGTATAAGTTGGGGCGGGGTTAGTTCAAAAGCTTGTGTCAGCAGTTCTAAAATGTTTATGTCATCTTGCGCAGGCTCAGATCTGTCTCTGGTGGTCGTTTACTTCTTCAGGGGTCTTATCTTCTTCTTCTGTCCTCTAAATGAACTTTAGTCATTTACGCATGCTCTCTTCTTACTTGGTGATTTCAGCGGTTTTTAACAAGTCCTAACAAGTTCTGTGGTAAGACTAACATTGCAGTTCCCGTTATCACTCCCTTTGTCTGGCATGTCAGTCCTTAACGAATACCGGTCCCTGATAAGCTTAACCCTTGACAGATGCCACAGGTGCCAGGCCCCGGCAAGCGAGCCTCGAAAGAACAAACAAGGCCAACAGAATTATTAAACAATATTTAAGTGGTCAAAGAGCAGACAGTTATTTCCCCATATCATCACTACTCACCCAAACAGTTAATCCTAAATTTTCCACCTGTCCTTTAATACAGTCAATCCCAGGCTAATTTTCCTTTCATTATTAAGAGGGGACCAAGTATCATTTAAAATATTATTATAATTTCTACAAGCACATCCCCATCTTAGAGCTTTAGCTACTGGATAAAGTCTTTGAATTTCTGGGTGTATTGGGTGTGGCCGGAATGGAGTTAATTCTCCCCATAGCAGCCCTCCTAGTGCTGTGCTCTGTATTGGTAGCTAGAAAGGTGTTGATAACACACCAGTGTTTTGGCTACTGCTGAGCAGTGCTGGCACAGCATCAAGGCTGTCTCTCCAACATTTTCGCCCCCCTCAATGGCAGGCTGGGGCTGGGCAAGATCTTGGGAGGGGACATAGCCAGAACAGCTGACCTAAACTAACCAAACAGATATTCCATACCATATGACGTCAGCTCAGCTATAAAAGCTAAGTAAAGGAAGATGGAAGGAGGGGCCTTTTCATCTTCCGGAGCAACCACTACATGTACTGAAGCCCTGCTTCCCAGGAAGTGGCTAGACATCGCCTGCTGATGGGAAGTAGAGAATAACATCATTTGTTTTCCTTTGCTTTCACGCGCGCGACCTTTGCTTTCACTTTATTAAACTGTCCTTATCTTGACCCATGAGCCTTTTGTTATATTTTATCTCCCCTGTCCAGCTGAGGAGGGGGAGTGATAGAGCGGCTTTGGTGGGCACCTGGCACCCAGCCAGGGTCAACCTACCACACTGGGTCAGAGGAATTACAAGTATAAACTTTCATACAGTTTCATTTAGGATTTGTGATTTCCTCCATTTGTCTAATTCATTCTAAATTTCCGTAGATAGTCCTGGCTCTGGTGATAGCATATTTCCATACATTCTGTATGGTATGTCTAAATATTTTGATGGTTTTAATATTTTGTACCAGCTGTGGAAACTGGTTTGCTGCTAGATGACTGTAAAGTTGAGATTTGGTAAATAATTCTTAGAAATCTTATACTAACACTATGATTGAAGCAACAGACAAAAGTATAGCCAAGCAATTAACTAGTAGAGGTAGTTACTCCTAAGTTTTGCAGTTCTTTGCTCTTATGACTAGAGGTTCCTGTACGCTAGATGAGAACAATGTTGAAACTGACCATATGTGACTGAAACTGCGTTAAGCTTCAAGATCAAAGAACAAGGACAAGAACAAAGACTTCAAGGACAGCCAACAATCTCAAATGGGTCAGTGGTCGTAAAAGCAGCCCTTTGACTCGAATTCTTCATTGCGCATGATCGGATGTAGGCAGTACTATGATAATCAGTTACAATAATTTTTATGTATATGTATACTAATTGGATTAATATGTAATTGTTACTCCATATAACCTGTTTGTGCTGAAGCTGTGGCATGCATGCTAGGTGGAATTATCCCCCATGCATCCAGCGCTGCAATAAAGAATGCCTGCTTTCTAAAACTCCAAAATGAGTCTTAGAGAGTTTCTTTGACTGGCTTTTCGTTATCACTGGGTGGATCTAACAAGTACCCTATAACCCCAGTAAATGCTAAACACCATTCTATATTTTGAATATGATCCCAAGTTCTTTTTTGCACTTGTTTCCATGGTTTTGGCAATTGGCAGCCCCAAGGGGTGTTTGTACAAGTTTCTCCTGAAGGGTGATAAATTAATTCTTTTGACCATGAGGTGGATGGTTTGGTAATGTTACAATTTAAAATGCTATAATTCCTTCTTTCAAAGTTTAAAGAATAATTTCCTTCTAAATCCGTCCAATTTAATTTACTAAAATGATTGTCATTGTCCCACATCTTTTCCCAAGTTTTCCTTAAATTCAATGTCAATATTCCCCATGGAATTGGATTTTCAGCTGACTTTAGAATCGGAAGGCAGGCTGTTATTGAAGTTAAATTTTATACCTTTGCAAAACCTTGAATCAATTGCAGAACTAGATTATCTTTTATCAAAATCACAGGGACGACTAGTATCAAGATTACTAGCTCTAACAATAATTGCTTCATTTTATTTTATACTACAAATTCTTTTATCATGTCAATCCGTGATTCTGCCTCTGTAATTTTACATCTACTATTATTTATCTTATGTTTAGAACAACTTAAAAGAAAATACTTAAAACTTATAACACACAAAAGGATTACTGCCTCTGACAATATTCCTAATAGCAACCCCAATATTACGAGTTTTACACAATTGTTCTCCCAGGTACATTGCATGGAACTTATTTGTAGGTTTTTTTACTTTAAAAGGACCAGTTTCTTTAGACCTCCAATTCCTTGTTGATGCTTTCTTTATTCTTGAATAGTGAAGCCAAGGTCCTTTTCCCCAGACCTTTACTGCTGTATATGTTGTTAAAATGACCTGATACGGTCCTTTCCACTTCTCAGCTAGTGGTTCTGAAGTCCACAATTTTACATATACCCAATCTCCTGGTTGGAAGGGATGTGCTGCTGTGTCCAATTCTAAGGGTCCAACTCTGGAGACATACTGACGAAGTTCTTGTAAAGAGTTTCCTAAAGAAATCATAACACCCTTTAAAGACATCTCTCCAAAGGCACTCAAGGTACTATGAACATAGGACCCTTGATATGGTCTTCCATATAACATTTCATAAGGACTTAAATTTCCTTTCCCTTTTGGCTGTACTCTGATTCTTAATAAAGCCATGGGTAATGCTTTAACCCATATAAGTGAGGTTTCCTGACAAATTTTATTCAGCTGTTGCTTAAAGGTATAATTTATTCTTTCTACTTTCCTACTTGCTTGTGGTCTATATGGGGTGTGATAGTCCCAATCTATAGACAATACTTTGCTCAGTTGTCTTACAATCTTTGTTATAAAATGAGGGCCATTGTCAAATGACATTCCTACAGGGACTCCAAATCTTGGCATTATCCCTTTTTAAGCAAGACTTTAACTACTTCTCTTGCTTTGCTGGTGCAACAAGGGAAAGCCTCAGGCCACCCAGTAAAGGTATCAACTAGAACTAGGATATATCGATATCCTTCTTTTCGAGGCAATTCTGTAAAATCAATTTGCCAATATTTTCCTGGAGAATTTCCTTGCTTAGTAATTCCAAAAATGATTTTATTATTGGTTTTGGGATTATTACATATACAAATTTCACATCTACTTGTAGTTGTTCGAATAATCTTTGTCATATCTCTATTCAAAATACACTTTTGTAAATGTTTAACAAGGTTCTCTGTTCCCCAATGTACTTTGTTATGTTCAGCCCGGGCAATTTCTCTCATTATTGCGGGTGGGACTCTTATTTGACCTGTTGGTGTTACAGCCCATCCTGTTTCATTTTTATTAGCCTGCAATTTAATAATTAATTCTTCATCTTTTTCATTATAATTTGGAGCTTCTTTAGGCAAATTTACACTTTTCTCTGGAACTAGTGCTAGGATGCCTTTTTCTGCAGCCTCTTTAGCAGCTCTATCAGCCAATCGGTTACCTGTTTCAGGGACAGTCCTACCTGACTGATGTGCTTTACAGTGCATTATCACGACTGCTGTTGGCTTTTGAATGGCTTCTAACAATTTCAGTATTTGTTCTTGTATTGGCTTTGCATGGCAAGGTTTTGGAGGCGGGGGGGCTTACAGGGGTGGCTTCTGTAAGAAGCTGCTGGAAGCTTCCCCTGTGTTCGACAGAGCCCATACCAGCCGGCTCTAAGTTGGACCCGCTGCCGGCCAAGGTCGAGCCAATCAGTGATAGTGGTAACACCTCTGTGATAACATTTTTAAGAAGGAAAAAAAGTTGGGAGAGACAGACAGAAACGGCAGCCAGAGAGGGAGTGAGAACATGTAAGAGAAACAACCCTGCAGACACCAAGGTCAGTGAAGAAGGAGGGGGAGGAGATGCTCCAGGCGCCGGAGCAGAGATTCCCCTGCAGCCCGTGGTGAAGACCATGGTGAGGCAGGTTGTCCCCCTGCAGTCCATGGAGGTCCATGGTGGAGCAGATCTCCACCTGCAGCCCGTGGAGGACTCCACGCCGGAGCAGGTGGATGCCCGAAGGAGGCTGTGACCCTGTGGGAAGCCCATGCTGGAGCAGGTTCCTGGCAGGACCTGCGGATCTGTGGAGAGAGGAGCCCACGGAGCAGGTTTTCTGGCAGGACTTGTGACCCCGTGGGGGACCCACGCTGGAGCAGTGTGCTCCTGAAGGACTGCACGCCATGGAAAGGACCCATGCTGGAGCAGTTCGTGAAGAACTGCGGCCCGTGGGAAGGACCCACGTTGGAGAAGTTCGTGGAGGACTGTCTCCCGTGGGAGGGACCCCATGCTGGAGCAGTGGGAAGAGTGTGATGAGTCCTGCCCCTGAGGAGGATGAAGCAGCAGAAATAACGTGTGATGAACTGACCGTAAACCCCATTCCCCATCCCCCTGTGCCACTGGGGGGGGGTTAGGTAGAGAATCTGGGAGTGAAGTTGTGCCCGGGAAGAAGGGAGGGGGTGGAGGGAAGGTGTTCTGAGATTTGGTTTTATTTCTCACTACCCTTCTCTGGTTGATTTGTAATAAATCAAGTTAATTTTCCCCAAGCTGAGTCTGTTTTGCCCGTGATGGTAACTGGTGAGTGATCTCTCCTGTCCTTATCTCGACCCACAAGCCCTTTGTTATATTTTCTCTCCCCCGTCCAGCTGAGGAGGGGGGAGTGATAGAACGGCTTTGGTGGGCACCTGGTGTTCAGCCTGGGTCAACCCACCACAGTCTTTTTGGTGCCGAAACCCGGGATGTGTGAGGAATTCGAGATAAGGACAGTAATTGAGAGAGGTGACAGGCAAAACACGGACTGAACGCAGCTAGAGAGTTAAGAGTTACATGACAAGTGGGGAATTTTTATTGTTGTAATTGTGGTGAAGGAAAACTCTGGCCTGCACTCTGCTGCCAAAGGAATGGAGAAAAACGCATTGGCAATATCAACTGTAGCATACCACGTGGCTGCTTTTGATGCCAGTTCATATTGGAGCTCTAACATGTCTGGTACAGCAGCACTCAGTGGTGGTGTCACTTCGTTCAGGCCACGATAATCTACTGTTAACCTCCACCCTCCATCAGACTTTTGCACTGGCCATATAGGACTATTAAAAGGTGAATGAGTCTTGCCGATAACTCCTTGGCTCTCCAGTTGATGAATCAGCTCACGGATGGGAGCCAGGGAGTCTCGGTTGGTGCGGTATTGCCACCGGTGCACCGTCCTGGTAGCGATTGGCACCTGCTGTTCTTCAACTCGCAGCAATCCCACAATGAAGGGATCTTCTGAGAGGCCAGGCAGGGTAGATAGCTGTTTGATCTTCTCTGTATTTACAGTGGCTATACCAAAAGCCCATCGGTACCCCTTTGGGTCCTTGAAGTACCCTCTCTTGAGGTAGTCTATGCCAAGGATACAGGGGGCCTCTGGGCCGGTCACAATGGGGTGCTTTTCCCACTTGTCCCCCGTTAAGCTCACCTCAGCCTCCAATATAGTCAATTCTTGGCATCCCCCTGTCACTCCAGAGATCCAGATGGGTTCTGTGCCCCTGTACCCTGATGGCACCAGCGTACACTGTGCACCAGTGTCTACCAAAGCCCTATACTTCTGTGGGTCCGATGTGCCAGGCCATCGAATCCACACAGTCCAGTATATCCGGTCATCCCTTTCCTTCTCCTGGCCGAAGGCCGGGACCCTCTATTGCTGTTCCTCATCAGAGTATTCACTGTCTGACCCTTGTGGTGCCAAACCAGAAGTCCCCTCACCAGAATCAAGGGAGGTGGTTTCAGTTCTTCTATGCCTGGAGGATTGCTGATTGCTTTCTTGGGCCTCTACAGCAACGACGCTGACAGCCTTCTTCTTGGGTGACCCCTTCTTAACAGCTGTCTTCCCTCTCAGTTCACACACACGGGCTTCCGGCTTAAAGGTGGGTTCACCATCCCACTTCCTCATGTCCTCCCCTTGGTCACACAGGAAGAACCAGAGTGTACCACGTGGCATACGCCTTGGGCTCCCTTTCCCTCTGACTGGGGCAGGAGAAGACTGATTTCTTGGAGCGTCCCTAACAGCCAAGGCACTGTCCTGTAGGGATGAGGACACACAGAGATTTTCTTCAAAGTTTTGGAGCCAAGACGATACTTTCTCCACAGTTGGTGTTTCCATATCTGGGCAATACATTGCTGCCAAGCTGTTAGAATATGACACTGGGGCACTTTGAATCACCTTTCTCCACATGGCCCGTGTGCACAGGGCATCCTCTGGATCTTTGGAGACCTCCTCATCATGTAGATCACTGTAGACGACTTCCACCACTGCTAACTCTCTCAGGTACTGGATGCCTTCATCTGCAGTAGTCCACTTTCCTGAGGCATTCACAAGATCTTCCTTGAATGGATATCTTGCCCTCACACTTGAGAGGAGCCGTCTCCAGAGACTGCAAATTGCTGCCTCTTTTCCGATTCCTCTTTCAATTCCCCGGTTTCTAGTGAGGGATCCCAGCTGTTGGGCTTCCTTGCCTTCCAGTTGCTGACTGTCGGCGCCGTTATCCCAGCATCGGAGCAGCCAGGCAGCAATCCGCTCACCTGGCTGGCGGCTGTAGTCTTTCCACATGTCCCGAAGTTCTGAGGACGTCAGGGACCGGGTAGTTTCTGCTTCCTGTTTAAGTTCTCTCACTCCTTCCTCCAATTTCTTTGTCAAAGGACCAGCTTCTAGATTAAACCTTTCCTCTTCTTCTTCTTCTTCTTCCCTTACTAATCGATGCTATGGACCCGTTGATCTCCTTGTCCACTGTTTCTTTTTCACTATTGGGGCAATTACTGTAGTTGTTGTTGTTGTTTGGGTCCCTATCTCGAGCTTGGTGTCCTCAAATGCAGTCTGGGTCCCTGCCTCAACCATGGTCCTCTGAGAATGTTGAACTATGGCTCGGTAGGCATAGGCCAGGCCCCAGTACAGTGCGAGAAGCTGCTGGTCTTCATTGGGGTAGGCAAGGCACCCTTCTATCAGGTGGTGCGTCAGTTTGCCAGGGTTGCTTGCCTGTTCAGGTGTAAAGTCCCAGATTATGGGAGGTGATAACCGTCCTAGGAATCTGCCCAAATCCTTCCATATACCCTGCCACCCAGGGACCGGTCGCTTGAGGGCACATTTCAGTATTGCCTCACCCGAAACTTGTCTTCTCTTATACCAGGACGAGACCAGATTCCACAATACCCATAACATACCACCAGTATTAATTACTAGTATTGAACAGCTCACATAAGGGTGAACAAGGACCTCGGGAGCCTGCATAATAAAACCATTCACATCAATGCCCGGTAGGGAGAGGGAGATGTGTTCCCTCATCTCCTCCACAAGATAGCTCCCACGGCACAGTAAAGCCATCAGTGCCAGGGCAAAGCACAGAGACATTGTTTGCATTACCATGTTCCCAAACTAAGCAAGATAGAGATAAGCAAGCAGCCAACAAGCTCCATGACCTGCACAGGAGCTTGCTACTTAATAACTAGCTATGGCACGCTTAATGCAAAACTGCCGTTGTCGTGCCCCATGTTGGGCGCCAAAAAAGGACTGTGGTGGGTTGACCCTGGCTGGGCGCCAGGTGCCCACCAAAGCCGCTCTATCACTCCCCCTCCTCAGCTGGACAGGGGGGAGAAAATATAACAAAAGGCTCGTGGGTCAAGATAAGGACAGTTTAATAAAGAGAAAGCAAAGGTCGCGCGCAAAAAGCAAAGAAAAACAATTGATATTATTCTCTACTTCCCATCAGCAGGCGATGTCTAGCCACTTCCTGGGAAGCAGGGCTACAGTACGCGTAGTGGTTGCTCCGGAAGACAAAAATGCCCCCCTTCCGTCTTCCTTTACTTGGCTTTTATATCTGAGCTGACGTCATATGGTATGGAATATCTGTTTGGTTAGTTTAGGTCAGCTGTCTTGGCTATGTCCCCTCCCAAGATCTTGCCCAGCCCCAGCCTGTTGTTGAGGGGGGGCAAAAATGTTGGAGAGACAGCCTTGATGCTGTTCCAGCACTGCTCAGCAGTAGCCAAAACACTGGTGTGTTATCGACACCTTTCTAGCTACCAATACAGAGCACAGCACTATGAGGGCTGCTATGGGGAGAATTAACTCCATCTCAGCCAGACCCAATACAGTTCTGCATGCTGAATAGTGGTTCCTTGTGCAGACAACAGTCTTCTTTCTCTCCATATCGCTCCATGTGCATGTACTACTCCAAAAGCATACTTTGAGTCTGTCCAAATGTTGACTTGCTTTCCTCGACTTAGTTCCAGCGCTCGAATAAGAGCTATCAATTCAGCCTTTTGGGCAGATACATTCAAAGGCAAAGCTTGCGATTCAATTACCTTCTCAGTAGTAGTTACCGCATATCCTGATAGACATTTTCCTTCACGGATGAAACTGCTTCCATCGGTATATAGTTCCCAATCTGTTTCTTCCAGTGGCGCATCTCGGAGATCTGGTCGGCTGGAGTAAACTTCTTCGATTGTCTGCAGGCAGTCATGTTCCAGTTCTCCTTCAACTTGATCAGTTGTTAAAAACACAGCAGGGTTAACGATGGTAGTAGTTTTTAAGCAAACATCATCTTGTTCCAGCAACACCACTTGGTATTTCTGGACTGTCCTGGTTTACCCCCAGCCAGCAACTAAGCACCACACAGCCGCTCACTCACTCCCCCTCCACCCAGTGGGTTGGGGGAGATAATCAGGAAAAGAAGTAAAATTCGTGGGTTGAGATAAGAACAGTTTAATAGAACAGAAAAGAAGAAACTAATAATGATAATGATAACACTAATACAATGACAACAGTAATGATAAAAGGATTGGAATGTACAAATGATGCACAATGCAATTGCTCACCACCCGCTGATCGACACCCAGTTAGTCCCCCAGCGGTGATCCCCCCACCCCCCCCAGCTTATATACTAGATGTGACATCCCATGGTATGGAATACCCCATTGGCCAGTTTGGGTCAGCTGCCCTGGCTGTGTCCTGTGCCAACTTCTTGTGCCCCTCCAGCCTTCTTGCTGGCTGGGCATGACAAGCTGAAAAATCCTTGACTTTAGACTAAACACTACTTAGCAACAACTGAAAACATCAGTGTTATCAACATTCTTCTCATACTAAATCCAAAACATAACACTATACCAGCTACTAGAAAGAAAATTAACTCTATCCCAGCTGAAACCAGGACAAAGGTACAGTGTCATCACAAGTTGTAATGGGACATATAGGATTATAGCAGAGGATTTATGCTCAGCTGCTTAGATAAGCATACGGTATAAGATGAACAGTTTCAGGGGAGTTGTTTCTATTGCAGGTACAGCATAGTTTTATCCAATCTATAAGGTAAGCTGAATTTTTAATGTGGTCTCCAAAGAATGTTGAAGCATTAGAGATGTTCAGGTCTTTTGTAAATTTTGAAAATAATTAAAATGAAGATTCATTGTGTAAAGAAAAATAAATTTTTTTTTTATTAGTTCTCTTGACCTCGATTTACTGAGTGCATGCTTGTGTACATCCCTGGGGAAAAGATGGGTGTTCTTAGTCCCCCTTCAGAATTTTCTAATTGTTTACAAACACAGCTTTTACAGTGACTCCAGGTCCTGAAAACATATCTGGGGATGATTAACTCTAGTAAAATTGTGTATATGTCCAGAGTATGTCCAGCAGTTATAAATTTTGAGGAATTCCACTCTCTAGGCTTGGAGTAGCATGGTTACCCTTCAAAACTACTGGCCAAACAGCTCTATTAAAAATCTCTGTGTGTGTTTTGTAGCTAGCATAGTTCAAGCCAGGTGATGTCAGATCTTTATACTTTGTGCCCTGGAAAGAAAGCAGTAATCCTAAATTATGGAAATGGCTTCACTCTGGGAAATATTCTTCCACTTATATGGAAGAGAATTTCAGAAGCATTGCTTTCCCTTGTGTACGAGCATGGAGATGTTAAAGCTTATTACAATTTAGTTATTTTACTTGAATTGCTGGCACACTTCTGAAATACATTGCCTGCTAGTATAAACTCAATATTTTTTGTTCAAAACTTTTTGCACTTCTGAACAGTCAAAACTCAAACCTTGAGGCAGTGCCAAGAAGCTATTGGCTTTCATCTGGCCTTTGGAGGTTTTAGTGTTAGTGTCAGTGTTGGCACTTTATAATTGTAGCACCATGATTTTCAGTGCTTTCATGTTGTTACCATTGGTAGGGGTGAACTAATTCCGATTTTTACAGATAATCTGTGGAATGTGCACTGCAGTGTTACCTTACTCATATGCCTGGTCCTGAAAGGAACAATTAGCCTGAGCAATCAGTAGGTTGGTTGTATAACAGAAAAAAGTTATATTTTATCATATGAGTGGTACTTTTAACAGCATTACTGCTGCTTGGTTCCTAGTTGCCTTTGAGTGTGAAAGCAGAAGCTCAATTTTATGCTTTTGCATCTTAAACAAACACAGGTTTTTGCATTGAACCTCAGTCAGAAGACAACATGTGCATTTCAGAATTTACTTTGATGTTCATGTGGCTGGGTGCAGTTCAGTGCCGTGCACCTCTTTTTCTGCTGATATGTTCATCTTAAAATTTTGTATGGAGTGAGAGGCTGGGGGGAACTGCAAACATATACCTAAAATGCTCATTCTTTTCAAAAAGAGCTGCTAGGGCAAGGATGCACTTGTGGAAGTCCTGTTGTAGGAGGCAAGAGAAGGGTCCCTTTTGACTTTATAATCTGTGTGTTCTGCTTGTATTTCATCTACAGGAGTGTCTACAAAAGGAAATTTGAGAACAAGGTATTTGCCAAAATATCCAAAAAGTGAAACTGAGCTAAAGGTGCCTGTAGCTGTTGCTTCTGTTTCCATGGATCCTGTTAGAAGCACAGGAGATCTGACAGGGCAGCAGGTCAGTAAAGGCAAATTTTTCTTGAGGCTCAATTTTCCAGTACCTTTATGAACGAATGTTCATGGCACCATTTCAAAAACCCTCCTTTAAACAAATTCTATATATGGGGGTGGGGGATGGGGGTTTAATTTGTAGTCTCTGTGGAAGTCCCTACAAGGTGGGAGATTTCTCAAGCATTATGAAGGTTATAATTTGAAGAAAAAAGAGAGGCATCTTTCCCATTGCCTGTATCATTCATTTTACTGAAGTTCTATGACTAATAGCAAATTCCAGAAAGGTTGATTGCTCACAACTAAATCTGAATGGGAGGTGTTAGCTGTTCTGGACTAATGTCCTGGGCTCAGCTGGGATAGAGTTAATTTTCACAGAAACCTGGGAGGGGGCACAGCCGGGACAGCTGACCTGAACTACCCAAGGGACTATTCCATACCATGTGACATCATGCTCAGTATATAAATGGGGAGCAGGCTGGGGGTTCTCTCTTGGCTTTTGGTGGGGGAAGTGGCAGAGCGTTGGGTTCCGGGTGGTGAGCAGTTGCACTGTGCATCACTCCTTTTGTATATTCTTTTATTCGTACTGTTGTTGTTGTTGTTGTAACTTCTCTTTTTGTGTAGTCCCAGTAAACTGCCCTTATCTCAACCCTCAAGGTTCCGGTTTTTTTTTCTTTTCTCCCCTCTGATTCTCCTCCCCATCCCACCGGAGGGGGGCGGGAGGAGTGAGCGAGCGGCTGCCTGGTCCTTTGTTACCGGCTGGGCTGAAACCACGACAGTCCTTTTTGGCGCCCAACGTGGGGCACGAAGGGTTGAGATAACGACAGATCTGGCCAGAGCGTGTTGAAACAAATTTGTCATACGCATTTCTTATATTAGATAAATAGATGCTAGTCACAATGTTGGTTCATTTGTTCACATGGTGGCGTTTTGTAAGTTCTTATATGCTCTATGTATTGCCTGTAGTTACGTTTATCACCTCTGGGAGAAGGATCGGGATTATCATTTTGCTATACTGGGCAATGTCGACTTGTGAAATGATTACATCACTGGTCATGAGGTTAAGCTGGTATCTGTATGAGGCAGTGATATCATTTCCATACTTTGGGTGCCTTCTATCAGATTTCATTGGTCATTGCACCCAACCCATGGGGAAGTCAGGGGGGGATACTTCCCCCCATCTGTTCACCTCCCTTTTCTCCTTCCGGCTAATTACAACAGCTTTTGAGAATTTTGAATATCCTTGGGATGCGCAAGCCAGTGTGCTGTTAGTGCTATGCCTCCTGAATATGTTTCAGGTCTTGTTTAGGGCTACAAAAAGGCTCTTTAAGAATACCACCCAGAGATCTGCCCCAAAGCTGGATATTCATGGGTGGCACGGCATGTGGGAGGATATGGGCAGGTATCTAGAGAACTTCTCACCTCCAGTGGCTTGGAAGTTCACTCCTGACCAACTACAGAACCCTCATGAAGTGGTAGAATATTTGAAAGGAAAATGCTGTGGCTATTCCAGAGAGGCACAACTTACCGCACTGTGCTGGGCCCCGGCCAGTATCTACCAAACACTGCTTGATATTCTGCAGCACCCCCAGGGGGAAAGGAGGGAAAACAGGGCTACAGGCACCGTGGCTACCCCAACCCCAACAACAGGCACCGTGGCTACCCCAACCCCGACAACAGGCAGCGTGGCTACCCTAAAACCGGTGACAGGTACTGCAGCTAAACCAGAGAACCAACCTGTGCCAGTATCCGTCGCCCCTATACAAAAGAAGAAACACACAAAGAAATCAGTTCGCTTAGTGAGAGATGAAAGTGAACCAGGGTCATCGCGAGAACAGGAGGAAGAGGCAGAACCTGAAATAATCACCCGATCTCTATCCGAGTGAGTTGTGTGACATGCGAAAAGATTTTAGTCGCCACCCAGGTGAGCACATTGTTACCTGGCTGCTCCGATGCTGGGATAATGGGGCCAGTAGTTTGGAATTAGAGGGTAAGGAAGCCAAGCAGTTGGGATCCCTGTCTAGGGAAGGAGGCATTGACAAGGCGATTGGGAGAAAAACACAAGTCCTCAGCCTCTGGAGGCGACTTCTGTTAGGTGTAAAGGAAAGATACCCCTTCAAGGATGAAGTTACATGTCACCAAGGCAAGTGGACCACCATGGAGAAAGGTATCCAGTACCTGAGGGAATTAGCCATGCTGGAGGTGATTTATAATGATCCAGAAAATGGGCAGTCACCCACAGATCCAGATGAAGTCCAATGCACGTGACCCATGTGGTGGAAGTTTCTACGAAGTGCACCACCAACCTATGCCAACTCATTGGCGGTAATGTCCTGGAAAGAAGGCAATGGACAAACGGTGGACGAACTGGCTGTCCAACTCCAGCAATACGAAGGAAGTCTCTCTTCCTCCCTATGGGCCTGTGTCTCGGCTGTAGAGGAATTGTCCTGAGAGTTCCAGCAATTCAAAGTGGATATGTCCTCCTCCCCACCTGTACAGGCCCGCATCGCAGCTATTAGGAGTAAGCATTCCTCTGCCCAAGAGAGAGGAGAGAGAAAGTACACGCGATGGGCTAACCTGTGGTTTTACCTGCGTGACCATGGAGAGGACATGAGGAACTGGGATGGAGAACCTACCTCAGTGCTGGATGCACGGGTACGGGAATTGCAAGAAAAAGCAATCAGAAAAGAGGATTCTTCTTGGAAAACTGCTGCTCCAGTTTCCCGTGAGCAGTCCCCCAGATGGAGTAGAAGGGCTGATCTCATTTCTGATCCTCTTGAAGGGACTTCTGATTCACGTTTGCAAAAAGTGAGTAACGGATACTCTAACCAGGATTAGAGGGGCCCTGCCTCCAGCCAGGTGGAGGAAAGGGACAACTGAGTCTACTGGACAGTGTGGATTCGATGGCCTGGCACATCAGACCCAGAGGAATATAAGGCTTTAGTAGACACTGGTGCACAATGTACCCTAATGCCATCAAGTTATAAAGGGGCAGAACCCATCTGTATCTCTGGTGTGACAGGGGGATCCCAAGAGCTAACTGTATTGGAAGCTGAAGTGAGTCTAACTGGGAATGAGTGGCATAAACACCCCATTGTGACTGGCCCAGAGGCCCCGTGCATCCTTGGCATGGAATATCTCAGGAGAGGGTATTTCAAGGACCCAAAGGGGTACCATTGGGCCTTTGGTATAGCTGCATTGGAGATGGAGGAAATTGAACAGCTGTCCACCTTGCCCAGCCTCTCTGAGGACCCTTCGGTTGTGGGGTTGCTGAGGGTTGAAGAACAACAGGTGCCAATTGCTACCACGACGGTGCACCAGCGGCAATATCGCACCAACCGAGACTCCCTGATTCCCATCCATAAGCTGATTTGCTGATTGGAGAGCCAAGGAGTGATCAGCAAGACTCACTCACCCTTTAATAGTCCCATATGGCCAGTGCGGAAATCTAATGGGGAGTGGAGACTAACAGTAGACTATTGTGGGCTGAATGAAGTCACGCCACCACTGGGTGCTGCTGTGCCAGATATGTTAGAACTTCAATATGAACTAGAGTCAAAGGCAGCCAAGTGGTATGCCACAATTGACATTGCTAATGCATTTTTCTCCATTCCTTTGCCAGCAGAGTGCAGGCCACAGTTTGCTTTCACTTGGAGGGGTGTCCAGTACACCTGGAATCGACTGCCCCAGGGGTGGAAACACAGCCCCACCATTTGCCATGGACTGATCCAGGCTGCACTGGAAAAAGGTGAAGCTCCAGAACACCTGCAGTACATTGATGACATCATCGTATGGGGCAACACGACAGAAGAAGTTTTTGAGAAAGGGAAGAAAATAATCCAAATCCTTTTGAAGGCTGGTTTTGCCATAGAAGAAAGTAAGGTCAAGGGACCTGCACAGGAGATCCAGTTCTTAGGAATAAAATGGCAAGACGGGTGTCATCAGATCCCTATGGATGTGATCAACAAAATAGCAGCTATGTCCCCACCGACCAATAAAAAGGAAACACAGGCTTTCTTAGGTGTTGTGGGCTTTTGGAGAATGCATATTCCAAATTACAGTCAAATTGTAAGGCCTCTCTACCAAGTTACCCGGAAGAACAATGATTTTAAATGGGGGCCTGAACAACGACAAGCCTTTGAACAAATTAAGCAGGAGATTGTTCATGCAGTGGCCCTTGGGCCAGTCCGGGCAGGACAAGATGTTAAAAATGTGCTTTATACTGCAGCTGGATAGAATGGTCGTACCTGGAGCCTCTGGCAGAAAGCACCTGGGGAGACCCGAGGCCAACCCCTGGGGTTTTGGAGTCGGGGATACAGAGGATCTGCGGCTCACTATACTCCAGCAGAGAAAGAGATATTGGCAGCATATGAAGGAGTTTGAGCTGCCTCGCAGATTGACTATATCACACTCCCACGAACCCGCCAAGGCAAGTGCCGTGTGCTTACAATGGTGGAAACAACCACTGGATGGCTGGAAACATATCCTGTGTCCCACGCCACTGCCCAGAATCCTGCCCACATCCTGGGCCTTGAAAAGCAGGTCTTGTGGCGACACAGCACCCCAGAAAGAATTGAGTCGGACAACGGGACTCACTTCCGAAACAACCTCATAGACACCTGGGCCAAAGAGCATGGCATTGAGTGGGTGTATCATATCCCCTATCATGCACCAGCCTCCGGAAAAATCGAATGATACAATGGACTGCTGAAAACTACATTGAGAGCAGTGAGGGGGGGGACTTTCAAACATTGGGATACACATTTAGCAAAAGCCACCTGGTTAGTTAACACCAGAGGATCTGCCAATCAGGGTGGCCCTGCCCAGTCAGAATTTTTACATACTGTAGAAGGGGATAAAGTCCCTGTAGTGTGCATGAAGAGTATGTTAGGGAAGACAGTCTGGGTTAGTCCTGCCTCAAGCAGAGACAAACCCATCCAAGGGATTGCTTTTGCTCAAGGACCTGGGTACACTTGGTGGGTGATGCAGAAGGATGGGGAAGTTCGATGTGTACCTCAAGGAGATTTGATTTTGGGAGAGAATAGCCAGTGAATTAGGCTGTATGATGTTAACTGCTAAGTAACCTGCCAATGTATGTCATTGTATCTATAGTGTCTATATGCCATATCAAGGGTATTACAGTAAGAATTACCCAAATGACTGAAGGATGGACTTTGAAACCGAGCCAAGTGCAACAGTGATAGAACTTGAACTGGCGCCCAGCGATTTCCTCAAGATCAACATCTTCGACCTGCAGACCAAGGGCGTGGGTTGCACCAAATGTACCATCCGCAAGCTCCAGAGGCAGCATACAACAATCCAACACCTCACACCATCTCTCCTATCCTGAAGGACTGTTACAACAGATGGAGCCCCAAAGTCATGGACTAAATGAAATTGATGGACACATTAGAGGGATGGCCCATGGACTAAGGGAATGCTACTTGTGTGTGGGGGTGTCCATATACATATATATATATATCTCAAAGACACGGAAAGTGGTGGTGGTTAATTGGAAAATGTAAGATCTGGGCATGATGTAGATGGTATAGAATAAGGGGTGGATAATGTCCTGGGTTTAGCTGGGATAGAGTTAATTTTCACAGGAACCTGGGAGGGGGCACAGCCGGGACAGCTGACCTGAACTAGCCAAGGGGTTATTCCATATCATGTGACATCATGCTCAGTATATAAATGGGGAGCGGGCTGGGGGGAGTTCTCTCGGCTTTCAGTGGGGGAAGTGGTGGAGCGTTGGGTTCCGGGTGGTGAGCAGTTGCACTGTGCATCACTCCTTTTGTATATTCTTTTATTCGTACTGTTGTTGTTGTTGTTGTAACTTCCCTCCTTGTGTTGTCCCAGTAATTTGTCCTTATCTGAACCCTCGATGTTCCAGTTTTTTTTTTTTTTTCTTTTTCTCCTTTCTGATTCTCCTCCCCATCCCACCGGAGGGGGGCGGGAAGAGTGAGCGAGCGGCTGCATGGTCCTTTGTTACCGGCTGGGCTGAAACCATGACAACTGCTCAGAGCAGGACTATACTTCACTATTTACAGTCTTTATTAGATAAGAATTTAACCATTCAGACATTTTTAAAAGATGCTGAGAGTTTATCCAACTTATAGGCAGTATTAGCAGTACCGTAAGGACTGATAATGCTGTGATTTCCTGCTTCAGCTTTGTGTCAGACCATTACATCGACTCTTACATCAGTAATGTAATCAGTAATCGGTACTGCAAAGCATTTTTGGAAGCTTCCAGATGAAATGTCCTAAAAATAGGCCAGAGTTTACTGTGATCTTGATTCAGAATAGTTAATAGGGAGGAGTCTCCTGAACTAGTTAAGCTTTAACCTATAACTTTTGTCTAACCTAGGTGGCTTCTTTATTTCTTCTATCTGGAAGAAAAAGCAATCCGTTGCAGACTTCTTTTCCTCATTAATATTTAATGGAGCTCCCATCCATACCTACACACATCTGTTAAACACTATCTTCAGTTTACCCACAGGATATTTTTACTATAACATTCAGGCTTTTAAGACGGAATTTCTCTTTCTTTTGATCTTGGATTTGGTTCAGACCTCTTTAGAAGTTGCAGTTCTCTCGTTCCTAGACATCTTCCTTTGACTGATATGATATTTAATCTTTCATCATCCCATCCGAGCCATTGTGCATGATGAATTAAACATCCCTGCTCTTTTCTTTAATCACAGAAATAACAATTACTCTGTTATTATAATCTCTCAACTTGTCATAAGGCTTGCATAGCTTAGATGGAAAAGACCAGTTAGATCATTGATTCCACACACTTTTTTAGAAGCAGAATATGTATGGATGGTTCATATTTGAGCAAGAGACAGATCCCCCCACCTTGCACCCACCTATTTGAAGTGA
The DNA here is from genome assembly GCA_028022735.1 of Gypaetus barbatus. Lineage (NCBI taxonomy): Eukaryota > Metazoa > Chordata > Aves > Accipitriformes > Accipitridae > Gypaetus > Gypaetus barbatus. The sequence continues at coordinate 38,099,889 of CM051561.1, read as the reverse complement.
AACTTGGTGAAATATCAGAGTCTTCTGTATGTTGGGGCCCCCCCTTGGCCAGATTACCTAGGTGACCTACTATGGCTGGGTTTTTTTTTTTCTTTTTTCTGTCTTAAACTTGGAGCTTGGCTTCCTGGTGCCAAGTTTTGTCTTTTAAATTATCTGACAATGTAACAATCAATACATCCAATTGAAGTGAAGTTTAGACTTCCTGAAACTGAGTGCTGCTCTTCCACCAGCAGAACAGACAAGGGCAATACCACTGCTGAAATTAAAAGCCCAGTGCTGGAGGTAACCAAACCAAAGCTCTCTGGTGCCTGCCTTTCCTGTCTAGTGCACTGTGTATGTTTTACCAGAAAGCAATTCCAATATGTGTGACTGCTTTGGGAGCCAATAATTTCACAGCAGAGCCAGTCTTGAAAGCCCTGCATAGTGATCACTTCTACTCCATGGCCCTGCGCTGGGCTTGCAATTCCCACAAGTTAGTAGTCTTTCTGGACCTGATCGAAAGTGAACGAAGTCATAGAATCGTTTAGGTTGGAAAAGACCTTTAAGATCATCGAGTCCAACCATAACCCAACACCAACATGCCCACTAAAGCATGTCCTGAAGTGCCTTGTCTACACGTTTTTTGAACACCTTCAGGGATGGCGACTCTACCACTTCCCTGGGCAGCCTGTTCCAATACCTGACAACCCTTTCAGTAAAGAATTTTTTTTTCCTAATATCCAATCTAAACCTCCCCCGGTGCAACTTGAGGCCATTTCCTCTTGTCCTACTAGTTACTTGATAGAAGAGACCAGCACCCACCTCACTACAACCTCCTTTCAGGTAGTTGTAGAGAGCGATAAGGTCTCCCCTCAGCCTCCTTTTCTCCAGACTAAACAACCCCAGTTCCCTCAGCCACTCCTCATAAGACTTGTGCTCCAGGCCCCTCACCAGCTTTGTTGCCCTTCTCTGGACATGCTCCAGCAACTCAATGTCTTTCCTGTAGTGAGGGGCCCAAAAGTGAACACAGTACTCAAGGTGTGGCCTCACCAGTGCTGAGTACAGGGGAACAATCACCTCCCTGCTCCTGCTGGCCACACTATTTCTGATACAGGCCAGGATGCTGTTGGCCTTCTTGGCCACCTGGGCACACTGCTGGCTCATATTCAGCTGGCTGTCAACCAGCACCCCCAGGTCGTTTTCTGCTGGGCAGCTTTCCAGCCACTCTTCCCCAAGCCTGTAGCGCTGCATGGGGTTGTTGTGACTGAAGTGCAGGACCCGGCACTTGGCCTTGTTGAACCTCATACAATTGGCCTCGGCCCATCGATGCAGCCTGTTCAGATCTCTCTGTAGAGCCTTCCTACCCTCAAGCAGATCAACCCTCCCTCCCAACTTGGTGTCATCTGCAAACTTGCTCAGGGTGCACTCGATCTTACTTGTGACCCGCCGCCAACTGGATTTAACTCCATTCACCACAACTCTCTGGGCTCATCCATCCAGCCAGTTTTTTACCCAGTGAAGAGTACACTTGTCTAAGCCATGAGATGCCAGCTTCTCAAGGAGTATGCCATGAGAGACAGTGTCAAAGGCCTTACTGAAGTCCAGGTAGACAACATCCACAGCCTTCCCCTCATCCACTAGGCGGGTCACCTGGTCATAGAAGGAGATCAGGTTGGTCAAGCAGGACCTGCCTTTCATGAACCCATGCTGACTGGGCCTGATCCCCTGGTTGTCCTGCACATGCCATGTGAGCGCACTCAAGATGAACTGCTCCATAATCTTCCCTGGTACCGAGGTCAAGCTGACAGGCCTGTAGTTCCCCAGATCCTCCCTCTGACCCTTCTTGTAAATGGGTGTCACATTGGCAAGCCTCCAGTCCTCTGGCACCTCCCCTGTTGACCAGGATCGCTGATAAGTGATGGAGAGTGGCTTGGCAAGCTCCTCCACCAGCTCCCTCAGTACTCTTGGATGGATCCCAGCTGGTCCCATAGACTTGTGAGTGTCCAGATGGCGTAGCAGGTCATTAACTATTTCCTCCTGCATTATGGGGGGTATATTCTGCTCTCTATCCCTGTCTTCCAGCTCAGGGGCAGAGTACCCTGAGGATAACTAGTCTCACTATTAAAGACTGAGGCAAAGAAGGCATTAAGTACCTCAGCCTTTTCCTCATCTCTGGTGGCTACGTTCCCTTCTCTATCCATTAAAGGATAGATATTCTCCTTGGCTCTCTTTTTGTTGTTAACATATTTGTAAAAACATTTTTTGTTGTCTCTTACAACCGTGGCCAGATTGAGTTCTAGCTGAGCTTTTGCCTTTCTAATTTCCTCTCTGCATGACCTAACAAGATCCCTGTACTCTTCTCAAGTTGCCTGCCCTTTCTTCCAGAGATGGTAAACTCTCCTTTTTTTCCTGACTCCTAGCAAAAGCTCCCTGTTCAGCCAGGCCAGTCATCTTCCACGGCGGTTCGTCTTGCGGCGCATGGGAATAGCCTGGTCCTGAGCCTTTAAGATTTCCTTCTTAAAGAATGTCCAGCCTTCCTGGACCCCTTTGCCCTTCAGGACTGTCTCCCAAGGGACTCTCTCAACCAGTGTCCTGAACAGGCCAAAGTTTGCCCTCCGGAAGTCCATAGTGGTGGTTTTGCTGACCACCTTCCTTGCCTCACCAAGAATTGAAAATTCTATCATTTCATGGTCGCTAAGCCCAAGATGGCCTCCGACCACCACATCTCCCACCAGTCCTTCTCTGTTTGTAAACAGTAGGTCTAGCGAGGCTCCTCCCCTGGTAGGCTCACCTACCAGCTGTGTCAGGAAGTTATCTTCCACACACTCCAGGAACCTCCTAGACTGCTTGCTCTCTGCTGTGTTGTATTTCCAGCAGACGTCCAGAAAGTTGAAGTCCCCCACGAGAACAAGGGCACACGATTCTGAGACTACTGCCAGCTGCTTGTAGAATGTTTCATCTGTCTCTTCAACCTGCTTCGGTGGTCTATAACAGACTCCCAGCACGATATCTGCCTTGTTGGCCTTCCCTCTCATCCTTACCCATAAGCACTCAACCTTATCATCACAGTCATGGAGCTCTATACAATCAAAACGCTCCCTAACATAGAGAGCCACCCCACCACCTCTCCTTCCTTGCCTATCCCTTCTGAAGAGCTTATAGCCATCCATTGCAGCACTCCAGTCATGGGAGTTGTCCCACCATGTTTCTGTGATGGGGACTAAGTCATAGCTATCCTGCTGCACAATGGCTTCCAGCTCCTCCTGTTTATTGCCCATGCTGCATGCATTGGCATAGATGCACTTGAGCTGGGCTATCGATTCCACCCCCAACATTGGCATGCTGCCCCCAGGCTCATCTCTGGTGAGCCTAGTTTTATCCCTTACCCCCTTCAAACCTAGTTTAAAGCTCTCTCTATGAGCCCCGCCAACTCATGAGCGAGAATCCTTTTCCCCCTTTGAGATAGCTGGACTCCATCTGTCGCCAGCAGGCCCAGTGCCATGTAAACCTCCCCATGATCAAAAACCCCAAAATTCCACTGATGGCACCAGCCTCTGAGCCACGTGTTAATCAGGTGTGTTTTCCTGTTCCTTTCAGTATATTTCCCTGCCACTGAAAGGATTGAGGAAAACACTACCTGTGCTCCCGATCCTTCTACTAATCGTCCCAGTGCCCTGAAGTCCCTTTTGATTGCTTTTGGACTTCTCTCTGCGATCTCATCGCTGCCAAGTCAATGGGAACTATTTCAGTTGGCTGTAGATGAAGTAAAACATTATAAAATACTAAGTGTAAGGGAGACTGTTCTGCTATCACACACCTGCAAGGATAGCACCATGTCGATTAGTATCTTGCATTTATATAGCATTCTTTCCCATAAAATACCTTGATGATTTTTATAAATGATGAGCTCAGTGCTCGTAAGAAATTTACATGTGTCCAGCTGGGATTTCAGAGAACTGATGTTTGCTCATGCAGATCCCTTTGGCAGGATCAGATTCTGCATCTGTTCAAATCCACTGAATCCAGTGCTGAAGTGTGCCTGTCTGTGGAATACGATTGTTAGCAATTCACAGCAACACTGCACAACATCTTGTCTCAAGCTGAGAATATCCTACCAACTGAAACCACAGAGCATGCTTACAAAGAAAGATTCGTCTCTCTCTTTTAGAATTTGCCTAGGAACCCATGGTTGATTTTTCCATTAATTCTTTGCAAAAGATCACACTTTGAATACAAAATGTGCGTGTGTGTGTGTATATATATCTATAAAAACCATCAAAGGATGGCATCATGTGCAGCACTAGGCATCCTCATGTCAAGATATGCTGAGTACAGTTACACACAAAAAAGAAAGCAACTGCTCAGTCACCAGCACAATGCTTGCAGTCATTAATGCCTTTTCCCCAGCTGTCAGTCAGGTTAACTTGCAAAATTGTCTGGCTCTCGGTGCTTGGTGTCACCCGTGCCAGCTGCAAACATGCTCCTCTTTTCCTTTTAGAGACTTCTCCAGGAGTTGCTGAGGTGATGTTTGTGGAAAAGGAGCCAGCTGAACACCACACAATCATTTCATGGGAGCAAGTGAGTATTTTTGTGATAATACTGCAGTGAGGTCAGTCTGAATGTGCAGCAGCCCATGGAGAATGTCAAATGCAATGGCTACCTTTTGTTTGTTTGTGAGACAGCCTGCTACCAAGTTTGATGCACAGTGGAGCCTAAACAGCTAATTTTTTTTTTTTAATTGAGTATTACTGTCTTTTAGAGTATCACATGCACCTGATCTATTAGAGAAACTTCATCAGTGTGTGCATATTCAGAATGACAACTCTAAGAAGAAATCACATAACTGTCATAGGCAGCAACAGTGGTGACTCAGTGGAGAACAAACATTGTTCTGACTCGGGTCTAAAACAATTTTCCAACTCCCTTTCAGAGAAAATGAAGAAGCTCTTTATTATTTATGGCCATTAAAGGTAAAGGCCTCAAGCTGGAAAATACCACTGAGCTACCCAGTTTGTTCCAGTTATCTATTTCTCTTTTCAGTTTCAGCTATTCACTTCCATTTCTCATAGCCCCTCCTTCCACCTCCTCTTCGGCTAACCGACCCAATCTTTTGGCCAAGGCATGTCCCATTGCCTGTTCTAGAAGACTATGAAGGACGCATGCTACCTTGACTCCACATTGCCCCGCGCTACAGGAAAGACATTGAGGTGCTGGAACGTGTCCAGAGAAGGGCAACCAAGTTGGTGAGGGGCCTGGAGCACAAGTCTTATGAGGAGCGGCTGAGGGAACTGGGACTGTTTAGTCTGGAGAAAAGGAGGCTGAGGGGAGACCTTATTGCTCTCTACAACTACCTGAAAGGAGGTTGTAGTGAGGTGGGTGCTGGTCTCTTCTGTCAGGTGGCTGGAGATAGGACGAGAGGAAATGGCCTCAAGTTGCGCCAGGGGAGGTTTAGGTTGGATATTAGGAAAAATTTCTTTACTGAAAGGGTTGTCAGACATTGGAATAGGCTGCCCAGGGAAGTGGTAGAGTCACCATCCCTGGAGGTATTCAAAAAGCACGTAGACAAGGCACTTCAGGACATGGTTTAGTGGGCATGGTTGATGGTTGGACTCGATGACCTTGAAGGTCTTTTCCAACCTAAATGATTCTATGATTCTATGATTAGCTGACCTCACTGCATCAGACTGTGTGACCAGAGGGCTCCTGAATACTGTTGTGTGACTGGTGAGCAGAGATGGCATTTTTGGTCCCCTTTTTGAATAAACATGTGTTTATCAATCCCATGACCATGGTGGAATAAGTGCTTTCTAGGTATCACTCATATGTAGGGAACGGACAGTAGAAGCTGACTGGCCTTTGGAAAGGGGCATGGCAGAGGATGGAGTTGAGTGAATCATCCTCCCTCTGCTCCAACCCTGGCTATGCCCTAATGCACACACTCCCAGAGACTGCACTTGTCACCACTACATAAAATAACTTCCCATTTGATGACGCCTTGCCATTTACGGTTTTTCCTAAACAGTAGGGAAAATTTGGTAGCGCCCTATCCCAAATAGTGATATTTATCAAGAATTTATAAATCCAGGTCAGAATGTATGTGATGTAAACCTGCATTATTTACAGAAATTTGTACAGTAGCCAGCAACTGTGGTCAGGCAGAAATGTCCAGTTTTTTAGGTTCGTGTGAACTGATTCCTGATTTCCTGTAGCTGTTTTTCAGGTGTTGGGTTTAACTGGGCTGGAAAGTCTGAGGTACCCTGACTGTGAGCCAGCTCGGGTCTGGGAGCAGCAGAGTGACATTCGCTCATTCTTCTGTTGAGAGGAGATGACTGCTCCTCCTGAACATGTTATTGCTCTCATTTTCAGGTGCTGCTTCTCTGAACTAAATTGGGTTTGTTTCAAAATTGAGCTATTCTTGTAAAGCCAAACTTTGAAATGCTGTAGCTAAAGCACTTCACTCCAAAGATGTCAAAACAAAACTTCAGCTTTCCTTGCCCCCCCCGCAGTGATGGACTAAGTTAATTGTGGAAGTAAATGGTGAAAATTAAGTAGATACAGTTGAGCTGGACTACTAATGGTGAAGGACTTTGCTATCTATTTATTTGCTTTTGTTTCCAGTTGCATTGACAAAACCTGAAGTCTCCCTCTCAAATTAAAAGATAACCTTTTTTTTACTTTTTTCTTGAGTTTTGGGGATGAAGTCTGATATCTAACACAGTCCATGCAATTGCTGTATGTCCTGCAGTGATGATTAAGTGCAAAGCACTTGGCACCTCACAAGGCCCTTCCACAATGAACTTGTACATCTCTTTTCCTCTAACTCATCCTGTCTGAATTTGAATACAAGTTTGTGTACCCAAGTGTTCACTTTTATCACTGTGGTTTTTTCGTAGCCACTAGGTGGCTCTATTTTTAAGATTTTTTTTTTTTTTTACATTTTTTTCTAGAAGCAATTTTTCCAGTCCTATTTCAGTTTTGCAAAGGAAAGGTATTTCTGCTGAGAGAAAATCTATGGTATTCAGAAACTCTTAAATGAAAATCAACATTTTTTAATTATGAAAGATTAAACTTGTTTTCTAATAATGCTGGCAACATGCATTTTTTCCCTTGTCTCAATCAGCTATGTTTGTTGAATTGGGCTGTGCCCAGTTTGTGCTAGTATTTAACTGGATATAACAGTGGAAGTTTAGATCAGCTTGTTGAATGCCTGTCAGCTGCCATGAGGCGCTGCAGGGAAAGGTGAGCTTCATGACAGGATACAGTGCAGTAAGATGGTAGGAGAACAGAAGAGATTTTTCAAAGGCTTTCTGTAGAAGCAGACAGGCAGAAAGAGCTGCTAAGTCTTACACTTTGGGAAATCAGACCTGAAATCAATCTTAAATATTATTGGAAATCAGCATGCTCGCAAAAATATTTAAGGTCTGTGATTGTCAAGTGATTACATAGGTAGCATTGCTTCCCCCAAAATTTCAAGCATTTCAAGATATTTTATTAAAAACAGATTATTTTTTCACCTTTCCTGATATTTAGACCTACCAAGATCTTATCTTTTCCCCAAGAAAGCGAGACAAGCAATAGAAGGGGGGAGTAGAGACAGAGTTACCAAATCACTGGAACACCAGTGCTGATAACTGTATATTGTCCTATGAATCTGTTCCCACTCCTAAAATAAGGCTGGCAACTGCCCTGCTCCCCTCCATGTGCAGTTTTTTAAAGTAGGTGTTATACTAATATATTGCTAGGAGGCACTCTGGTATCTGCAATGACAGTGTCTGAACTGCATTTTCTTTTTGCCTCAACCAGAAGAGAAATAAGTCACTCAATCATTGTTTTGGTTTTCAAAAAATATAAAATTGCATTCTGTTAGGGGGAGCTGGAGGTCCCAGAGCTCAGCACCTCAGCAAGCCAAGCAAAATGAAGGGAGTTATTTTGTCTGTTCCTCTAATTTGCTTGTTAGCAGTGTCTGAACTGCCCCTGGCTGGCTGTAAGCGATCCCTGCCCTTCACGCTGTTGGAGCATTGATATTCTACGACTCTACATGGGAAATTTGTTGTTTCTCCTTATGCACTGTCATGGTTTAACACCAGTCAGCAACTAAGCACCACGCAGCCGCTCACTCACTTCCCCCCCACCCAGTGGGATGGGGGAGAGAATCGGGAAAAGAAGTAAAACTCGTGGGTTGAGATAAGAACGGTTTAATAGAACAGAAAAGAGGAAACTAATAATGATAATGATAACACTAATAAAATGACAATAGTAATAATAAAAGGATTGGAATATACAAGTGATGCACAATGCAATTGCTCACCACCCGCCGATCGACACCCAGTTAGTCCCCAAGCCGCAATCCCCCCACCCCCACTCCCCCCAGTTTATATACTAGATGTGACTATCACATGGTATGGAATACCCCATTGGCCACTTTGGGTCAGCTGCCCTGGCTGTGTCCTGTGCCAGCTTCTTGTGCCCCTCCAGCTTTCTCGCTGGCTGGGCATGAGAAGCTGAAAAATCCTTGACTTTAGGCTAAACATTACTTAGCAACAACTGAAAACATCAGTGTTATCAACATTCTTCTCATACTGAACTCAAAACATAGCACTGTACCAGCTACTAGGAAGACAATTAACTCTATCCCAGCTGAAACCAGGACATGCTCTTTGTCTACAAAGATTTATTTTTCTGTAATAAACCCATAAAAAAGCCCTCAAGCAGCCTGGTGCTTTTCTGTTGTGGACTGTCTTAGGCTGCCAGACAATTTAGAAACTCTCTCTGCATGTAAATCTCAGTGGGAACTGTGGTGGTGTTTCCTGGCTATTCTAGAAGTCTTCCGCATTGCTTCTACCATATCTCTTTTTGACTCAAAAGTATGCATGCAGGCATGCACATCCGCAAGGGTCCTTCTTGCCATCCTCCTTGTAATGTTCTGCCTTGGCATTAGGTGAGCCTGCCATCCCTGATCCCCAGGAGTACAGGATCTACCCATCTTGAACCTGCCTTGTGGCCCTGACCATGGGAGAGGTGGGGAAGTGGATCCAGCAGAACCAGTGCATGAGGAAAGGTATATTTCTTCAAGCTGCATAACAGGGGAGAGGCTGGAGGACTTTTGGGAGGTGGATAGTGTTTCTGACACAGTGTTCACCTCCTGTGAGGCCTTATAATATGCTGATTAAAAAATTGGCTACACAACACCGTCCTCAAGAGAATTGCCAAATCCTGTTCTCTGTCGCGGGGGACAGGTCTACCCCAGCCCTGTGCCTTTCGGGGTAGGAAATCCAAGCAAGGTGATCTCCTCGGAGCCCTCCCTGATCAGATTTATAAAACGTGCAACAAGAATGTCTCGGTATCATACATAAATTAATGTCTTCTGCATTCACTAGCAGCTAGGGCAGACCAGTCATGAAACAGCATGATGTTAGGGAGAAAGAAAGGTGGCTGCTGATGTGCTCTGCTACTTGGAAGCCCTGAGAAGTGACATAAATCCCTTCTTTTCCCAGAAGTTGGATAAAACTCATTCAGTTTTTTAGAGAAGTCTCTCTAGAGCAATATGCTTTGATTGCTGTCCATTTCTTTAGTATATTTGCTTGGGAGGCATTGTTTCAACAGTGCTTTAAGTGAATTGCCATATGTCAGTGTTTTAGCTCTGGATCCAGTGCTGATCAGGTATAGGCAGCAAAACTACCCTGGTTCTAATATTCTTCTCTTTCCTTGATGGACTGTGCTTTCTCTGGAGACTATTTGGGGATATTATGGACAATAAACAAAAGAAATAGACCTCACACACTGTATTGGGCACTTGGGATATTTTGTTTTACGAGTTGCTGAGTGTAACCAGATGACTGGAGTGAAAACAGCTGCTTGCCAGGGCTGTGGTTAAGCCACTTCTGGCATGTTATTAGGAATATTGTATTTTATGGGGCTGGAGATCACAACCCTGGAAACTACCAGTTGAGCAGGGGGAATACAGAGCTTGAGAAGCCATTTTTAATATATAGTAGTGGCTTGTTTCTCTGACTCTGCTGTCAGAATACCGCTGTTTTGAAGTCATTGGATCATGTGGCTAAGCATAATATGACAGATCAGTCAATCCTTTCTGTCAGATGGGAGAGACAGATATTAGTGAAGCTTTCTAACATAGAGGCCTTTTCCTATAGACCCCAGATTTGCTCTGGTACAGCATTTTCCGCCTATGTATTTTGCACCATCATTTGGAAAGTCATGCAAAGGGACATGGTTAGGAGAATCCTAAAATAAAGTGGGGAGGGCAGCCATTTGGAAAAACATGCACATGTTGATCTTTCCATCCAGAAAAGGAGGATTCAGAGCAGAAGACCTATCCAGATGTGATTTTTTCCTTGTCTTAATCAGCTATGTTTGTTAAATTGGGCTGTACCCAGTTTGTGGTAGTATTTAACTGGATACTACGGTGGAAGTTTTGAAATCTTAGATTTTGTCATCCCAATGGATCTGGTCCTCCTGCTTAGAGGAGAGCACCCACTGAAGTTGAGAGCTGTTTGCATATATATTTTTTACTGCTGAGGTAGATTAGTTAAAATTGGGGGGTTTGAAATGGACTGAAAGTGCTGTGTAAACATTTGTACTCTTCTGAGGCTTTGTAGCAGGTCTGTCATTTTCTTTCTTCATATTTTTAACACTAGTCACTATGCTTACAGCTACAGCTTGAAATTGCAAGTGGTGAAAGTGCAGCATGAAATTATAAATATTTAGGGCTGAGAAGAACCCACAGAAGAAGGTGTGTTTGTTAAAGGCAGTTGAAGAACTTCAGCTATGTCCATGTGGTTTAGTAATCTCCTGAAACTTACCACCAGGGCCTCAGCCATCAGCAGGCTCTTATCAAAGGATGATAAATTCTCCTCAAAACAGTTTCTACAGTTACAGTATCAGATTCTCTGCTTTAATACCTGTTGCCTCTGAAGATTTTCCCTACCTGGGTTAGGAAAGCACTGTGCTAGCAACCAGGCTGCTGATGGGGCAAGTCAAGTGACCTGCCCTATCGCAAGCTGCAAAGCCATTAATATCTGGGACTTAGCAGCAACAGTCTGTCGGCATAAATGGATATGCTTAGAAAGTAAATTAACATGCAGGAGTGAAGGTTGTGGATGGGTTAGAGGCTCCTGCACAGTGTATATGCCACAGTTTAGGGGACAGGGACTAACAACTCAAAGAAAGTGACCGTGAATAAGGCTTTAACAGGCAGAAGGGCTGCCCTGGTCCTAGGGGAGGGAGGGGATGTGGACAGGAGGCGGCCAGCACCTTCCCTTGCTCATGCCAGTCACTGATGACCAGAGGCCAGTGTTGCAGCTGGATGCACAGCTGGCAGGTAGCTCCTGCTGGATAAATGCATTGAGGCAACATCAGGGCAGATAACTGGATATGCACAAGTTGCAGACATCTCTTGAGATGTTACAAATTCGTGCCGCAAGTGAAGCAGAGCTACATGAACTGTCTGTGCATGTTTCTTTTCCTTACCTACTGATTACCAGAATATTCTTCCTTTATTTTATGGGGCTTTGAATGTTACATTTTCTAGTAGCTGTGGGGAAGTAGTCCCAGCAGAGGCACAATACTGGAAAGCTGTTAACATCTGACACCTCTGCTTTCTCCAAAGTAATTCTGTAACAGCTCCAAAACCCACCCAGGCCTCTGAGGCCAGGCTGTGAATACCTACCTGAATAACATCTTGATCTGTGGCAGGGTAAGCCTATATGAGGGACAGCACTTCTGACCTCTAAATGTTCTTAAAGTTTCTAATTCTATCTTTTCTTGCTTTGAGTGTCAAACTCACTGCACAAAGAGCAGACCATGTCCAACAGCATGTCTTTAAAACTGGCTGAATGAAAGAAATACACCTTTTTTAGAAAAGGCTGAAAAACCTGTCACAAAAGTACTTGAATTATCAGACATGTTCTGTTGCAAATCTCACATTATTTGTCCATTTTCCCTGTAAAGTGTAGCTCCCGGCATCCTGTGATTATAAACAGGTCTCAGATCAACATTTTAAAGAAGTTGTCAATCCTCCTGGTTTAATGACAGAGCTTGACCCTCAAGGGGCTTATTTGTGTCTTTGTTCCTGAGCAAATTTAAAAGCATATGGGATTGAAAAGGGAGAATGACCACAAGTTGCAACTTGGAGGTTCAGACTGCAATTAGGAAAACTTTTTCACAAGGAGGGTGGTGCAGCCCTTGGACAAGTCAACACAGAGACTGTGGAACCTGCATCATTGGAGACTGTCCTGAGTTTTGGAGTCTGATTCTTTCTTTTGGAGTCTTGAGTTTGATGATACTTTAAATGCAAACTCACTTCAATCTTTCTCAATCTCTTTTTTCTCTAAAACAATTGCAAACAAAACAACGGATAACTCCTTTAGTCAAGCGTGTTGCTTGTCTTCTTAAAACTGACAGGCTTCTGTACTGTTTCATTTTGTGTTCTTGACACATCAACAGGAATGGAGGGTCACTGGTCTGCAGCCAGTCCTGTCACCAGGAGCAGTGCCTGCAATTGCCTATATAGCTCTTTGGGCTTCTTGTTGTTCCTCATATTTGTTGTTTAGCTGAAGAGTCAAAGTTAAGAAAGGCTCCTTCCACAACCAAGACAGGTATAGGAGAAGGGTCCTGGTTCTTAGAAGCACTCTCACCAGCTCACTGGAGTTGCTTCTTTCACTGTTGGCTCAGAAGGAAGCAGGCTTAGGAGCCCCAGCCAAGCACTGAAGTTTGGTGGGATGAAGCCAGACCAGCAGGTTTGTGAGACTGGCTACATGTGTGTTTGCACACATACTGTTTGTTAAGTGAAATGTCAAACCTGCTTAAGTATGTGCAACTATTGAGTCTATGCTTCTCTCACCTACTTGGAACTGAAATCCCTCAGAAGAAGAGAGTCCTTGTGCTAATATTATACATGTTTTAGTGGAACAGGTAAGTTTAGTCTGATTTCACTTAAAGCAAAACTCTACTCTTGTAAGCCATATATATGAAAAAGAAGATTGTTCTTATATATGTGATATTGGAGTGGCTGTTAGTGTCAAAGGATGATATGTCGTCTCAGTTGGGGAACAATCCTGTAATAATCTTGTGATGACTGACTCCTCTTGTGAAATTTTCCCAAGTCATCTTTGTTAATACAGTAGCACAGACCCAAGAAATATGCAGTTTACTCTCAAGGTTTTAGGATGAGATATTTAAGCTGATTTGAGTCTGTGACGGAAAAGGACTTAACTGCAAGGTTCAAGCAAATGATTTATTTGAACTTCACTTACAGACTTAACACGCCACTATTGCAGGTTTTACAGATACAATGGAGGAATGCACTATTGCAATTTTTTAAGGCAAGAGTAGTACATTATTACAACCACAAGCAATTCACAGACAACCACAAGCACACACGCATTTACAAACTTAAAGCATAAACAATATTCACTTACCCCTCCAGGTAAGGGCTTTCAATCCCAGGGAAGTTACCTCGACCGGCGTCCCGATCAAGGAGGGGAAGGGCTTCCTTCACAAGCTAACTGTATAGTTGGCAAAGTGACTCCCCCATTTCCAACCTGAATCTTAGAGTTTTTATCCCCTGACTTGTGGAATGGTGTGTATGACTATGTCTGAGTGGATTATGATATATGCCTAAATGGATTATGTATATCTGAGTGGAGTTTCCCCTTATCTTTCCTTTGCTGGTCTGTGATTGTTTGAATACACAAGGTTGTCATTTGAAACTGAAGCTGAAACCCTCCAGGTTTGGGTTTTTTTTTTTACCTTGCTTCCTCAGCAACTGAATAGTGGTGGGATTGAGACTCAGGTCATACTATTTGTTAAGGGATTTCAAGGCTCGGTTCAGGTTTTGGTTCTTTGAATGGCACAGCCACCACCCTGTTTAGTTTAGGGTTTATCAGACAACCCAGGGCTAAGCTGTCTACACAGCTCCCCATGAGTCATCTCTGCAGAGAGACAGGGCCTCAAGGCAATCCAAGGTTGGGTTGCTTTTGTAACCCCCCATGAGTCGCCTGTGTGCACTAGACACGGTGAAACTTGTTTGTGAACTATGAGCCGGACAATCCACACAGAGTCATCTTGGAGTTGAGCAAAACATTTGGTGGCAAATATTTCTGTACCAATATTCAGTTGTTCTTTGGGTTTGAGGCACATTCTGCATTTTCCCATAACACTTTGACTGTGATTTGCAGAAAAACTCCTGCATATTGCCAGAGGATTTAAAGAACTTCTATATGATGACCGATGGCTTCCAGATGACCTGGAGTGTGAAGACTGATGGTGAGTCATAGAATCATAGAATCATTTAGGTTGGAAAAGACCTTCAAGATCATCGAGTCCAACCATCAACCATGCCCACTAAACCATGTTACCGAGTACCCCGTCTACGTGCTTTTTGAATACCTCCAGGGATGGTGACTCAACCACTTTCCTGGGCAGCCTATTCCAATGCGTGCCAACACTCTCAGTAAAGAAATTTTTCCTAATATCTAACCTAAATCTCCCTTGCCTCAACTTGAGGCCATTTCCTCTCGTCCTATCTCCAGCCACCTCACAGAAGAGACCAGCACTCACCTCACTACAACCCCCCTTCAGGTAGTTGTAGAGAGCTATGAGGTCTCCCCTCAGCCTCCTCTTCTCTAGACTAAACAGCCCCAGCTCCCTCAGCCGCTCCTCATAAGACTTGTGCTCCAGGCCCCTCACCAACTTGGTTGCCCTTCTCTGGACACACTCCAGCAACTCAATGTCTTTCCTGTAGTGAGGGGCCCAAAAGTGAACACAGTACTCAAGGTGTGGCCTCACCAGTGCTGAGTACAGGGGAACAATCACCTCCCTGCTCCTGCTGGCCACACTATTTCTGATACAGGCCAGGATGCCGTTGGCCTTCTTGGCCACCTGGGCACACTGCTGGCTCATATTCAGCCGGCTGTCAACCAGTCCATGTGTTCCTCTCCACCGATACCCTCATTTCATTGCAGTCAGTCTTTCCTTTGCAGAACCTCTTTAATTTCAAACTTACTTTCTGCACAGTCAATACATATCTGTCAGCGTCCTGCATTAGTCTGAGCAAAAGCACACGCACCAAGTAATTTTGAATGAAAAATTAGCACCATTCCTTAACTCACAAAAAAATGAAGTAGTTTGTTTCTGCTAGACAGCTTGATCAGTGACTATAGAAAACTGACCTCAGAACTAATAAGTGAGTGCAGTTCTGCATGGGATCATAGACTATTTTAGAGATGGCCTGATGAGAAAAAAATATGACTGCACATCAGAGCCTATTGCTTGCATGTGCTGGACTTCCACAGAAGACGTGTACAGTGAACACTGGCTAGAAACAAAACAAGTCTTCATGACATAAATACCATTCTGTAATACACTGGCCATCTGTTGACACCCAGATTTAGGTATGTAGTTTAAATCTAGTACCTAGATTCCCTCTGTAGTTCATGGAGAGAGAAGCAGCTCTAGCACATTATCCTATCATAAAGCAGTAGGAGTCACCCTCTGATAATGCCTCTTTCTCATTAAAAACTATATGTATGTGCCAGAACCTGATTTTGCTTTCCACCAGCTAAAGTCCATTCACTGGAGTTATTTCTGGAGTCAGTGGTGAAAGTGAGAACAGGACTGAGCTTTATTGTCCATCCTTGTTTGGCAAGAATCAGGCAGTTCATTCAATCTGCACTGGAGCCCTGCCACTATTATCCTGGCTCTCATTGCCTTCAAGTGAGGTTGTCAAATTGGGCTGTGGACACTGCTCGCTTCTGGAGATTGGTGTCAAATACAGGATTTTCCTCAGGAAGTGGAATTTCATTTCAGAGACAGTTGACATCAGGGCTCTAGCACCTGCACTGAGTCCCATCATGTTTCAAGTGGGATTTAGTGTGTTGTGACCTCTGAAGAGTCTTGTTTTCAAGGCACACAAGTGCACAGAGACCAAGGCAGCTCACATAACTGTCCTGTTTGAGCAAGCATCCAGTAGTGCCTTCTGAAGCCCTTCACACTGGCACATGGCTGAACAGGGTGCTTGTTGCCTTGATGTTTGGTAACAGTACTAGTCATCAGAAGGAGAGACAAGTGACAAGTCCTCAAGCATTCATTCAGGAACACCCACACGTTGACACACTGATAAAATCCTGTGTTGGAGTGGGAACCAAGAGGATGCACCTTGAGCAGGTACATGGGGTGGAAGAGGACAAGCTGCCCAATAAGCTGTGAATGGGTGGGGTGGTTTCTGGTAGAAAGGGCAGCAGCAGGGAAAGGAGTTTTGAGGAGGTGGCTGTAGCTAGCCAGGATTTTTAATAGCCAGTTTCACAGGACTGAGCTAACAGCTGCAGCACAAGCTTAGTCAGCAGTGCAGTTCTCGTACCTGCACAGCTCTGAGATGGCGTTGCATCACCTGTAAGTGTGATTCTGTGTTTGAAAAAGCTTAATTTTTGCTCCTGTGGAGCCTGACTTGGTTAAGTGGCCAGGCCTGCTGAGTATACCCATCTTTTCTCCCCCTCTGCATTTTAGAAGAGGTTGAGTTGATGTGTGGAGGAAAAAGAAGTACCTCTTGTGCTTTCCTGACACTGGATGTGATTAATGATCAGTCTTACTGCAGATACCCCAATGCCCCTGGGCTCCATGGTGATTAATAGTGTCTCGAAGCTATGTCGGCTTGGAGGTTCCTCTATGTACACGCTGCCTAATGCACCAACACTCGCTGACCTGGAAGATGACACAGACGAGGAAGGTAAGGTCCTGTTAACAGGCTAGAAAATGTGCTCTGTCTCATCCCTTTTGCTCTGTTAGGGTAATGTTAGGATATAGCACATGGATATAGCAACAGAAAAGGTCACCCCAAGTAGATGGGGTTTTCTTTGTCTCCTGGACTGGATCTACTATATGTCCTATTAGTCCCCTACAGCCTTGAGAGGTAGACCTGTATGCTGTGAATCTCATGGGGATTGTTAATGCTGCCAGTTGCTAGTATTATTTGCATACTCTTTTAACAGCTTGGCAGCCCTCCTGTTCTGCCTTTTCCCTATTTAAATTTTTAACTGAGGCTTCCTCCAGTGATTCAGCTTCTAAAGTCTTTGTGTGCTTATGGTGTTACATGAACAAAAGATAACAGTTTTTGTCTTGGTAGTGAAAAGACAGCTGGATATGCTCTTTGGAATTGGAAAAATAACTCTGGTAAATACATGTAAGTGTGAGGTGGCACTGGAAGACATGTGTTTCCAGACTGCTTAAAAATGCTGGGCATCCTGCAGTTTGGAGAGGAAAAGAAGAAAAAAAGCCCACTCCTTTTCTCAGAGCTCTTACAGTCTAACAAGACTGGAAGAAATAAGAAGAACAGAGCCAGGTGTCATGCTGACTCCTTAAAAAATTGCTATTTAATTTCAGTCTTATAACTGAATCTCTATAGCTCTTGTAGCTTCTAAATGTGGCTGAAAGTTTCTTTTTGCACATTCTAGCTTGGCTGCAGTCCTGATCTTCTAGCCATTTGACGTGGTTTCAGCCCAGCCGGTAACAAAGCACCACGAAGCCACTCGCTCACTCCTCCCCCCCACCCTGGTGGGATGGGATGAGGAGAAAATATAAAGGCAGGCTCTTGGGTCGAGACAAGGACAGGGAGGGATCACTCACCACTTATGATCACGGGCAAAAGACAGGCTCAACTTGGGGAAGAAACAAAATCAATTTAATTTACTACAAATCAAATCAAAACAAGGATAATGAGAAGTAAAACCAAACCTTAGAACACCTTCCCCCCACCCCTCCCTCCTTTCCAGGCTCAACTCCACTCCCAGTTTTCTCTACCTCCTCCCCTCGGCGGTGCAGGGGGACAGGGATGGGGGTTGGGGTCAGTTCACCACACATTGTCTCTGCCGCTCCTTCCTCCTCAGGGGGAGGACTCCTCACTCTTCCCGTGCTCCACCGTGGGGTCCCTCCCACGGAAGACAGTCCTTCACGAACTTCTCCAGCGTGAGTCCTTGTGGCAGTACACTTCCCCCCGCCCCCCCCCCCCATCCCGCCAGCAGGAAACGAAACTTCTCCAGGAAGGGAGAAGGGGAAGGAAACCCTGGAGGCCGCAGGTTGAAATTTGAACTGGCCAATTGAGATGCACCAGGTACACTGAGGTGACCTTCTTGGCCAATAGGGATTAAATGACCACAGGTCAGATTTGACAGGGGTATAAACGGGGTCCCGCTGGAGGACATGTGGGCAGTCCTCCTCGGAGCAGTGGGTCTGCAGTCGGGGACTCCCTCTCGGGTTGGGGCACCCTCAGCTTTTGGGTGAGTGATATGCGCATTTTGAGCCATCACTTTAAATCTTGGGGATTCTTAAGTTGGCCGTGTAGTATTAATTCTCTTTACATCATTGAGCCTGTGGTTTTATAAAAATGTTACCAGACTTCTAACTAACTTTTGCTGAAGAATAAATCTGAGTCTTAACACCTATTGGATTTGGTTAGTCATGCATCTGTAACAGTCCTTCCCATGGGCTGCAGTCCTTCATGAACTTCTCCAGCATGGGTCCTTTCCATGGACCGATCTTCAGTCACAGACTGCTCCAGCACGGGCTTTCCCATGGAGTCACAGCCATCTTCAGGGGCATCCGACTGCTCCGGCGTGGGGTCCTCCCCAGGCTGCAGGTGGGCATCTGCTCCACTGTTCACGTCCACGGGCTGCAGGGGGACAGCCTGCTGTCTCACCACGGGCTGCAGGGGCATCCCCTCCTCCGGTGCACCTCCTCCCCCTCCTTCTTCACTGACCTGGCTGCATAGGTGTTTCTCTCACATTCCAATCTCCTCCCCCACTGTAGGTTCCCCTTCTTAAATATGTTATCGCAGAGGCGCTACCACTGTCACTGATTGGGTCAGCCTTGGCCAGAGGTGGGTCTGACTTGAAGCCGGGGATGCTTCTAGCAGCTTCTCACAGGAGCTACCCCTGCAGCCCCTCCCCCGCTACCAAAAACCCTGCCACACAAACCCAAAAACCATTGTAATGAAATGGGCCAAATTCTGCTTATATTTAGCCACTCAGACCTCCACTGATGCGCTTATAAGGTACACTGAGAAAAAGTTACATCCCCAGAAGAGTTTTCATCCTGACTTTCATGGAAAATTCTACTGAAGAGTACAGCTCTTGTGTCCCCCTTCTTACTCAGCAGCATTAGAATTCAAAATTATATTCTGCAAGAACTTGTAGCTACACGATCCCAAAATGGTCCTGTAGAAAGGCTCTGTAGTGGTTGTGGGTCACAAGTTGAATATGGGTCAGAACTTGTGGCTGTTGAGAAGGACACTGATGTCACACTGGAATGTATGAAGAAATGTATATGTCTCCAAGTTCATCAAAGTCTTCTGTCAAGAGAAAAAGAATAAAATGTTCTCCCTGTCCTCCTTAGGAAAAAAAAAGTAGGGCAAAAAAGGGATGGTGGGTAGAAAAGAAGTAATGGGCTTCAGCTGCAGCAAGGAAGATTCAGGATCCACATGAGGAAAACTTCTAAGTGATAACAATGGATTTGGGTTGGCTGCCTGTAGATTGTGGCATCTCCAACACTGGAGGACTTTTTAAGAAAAGATTAGACAAACACCTCTCAGGAGTGACATCTGTAAAGCTGATCCTGTTTTATGCCAGGGAAGGACTAGAGGGCAGCTTGATGTCTTTTTTCAGCCATCTGATTTTGACTCTGTGGTTTGGTTTCCTACCAGAGATTAAAATTTTTCTCACTTTTTTTTTTTTTTTAACACAGGGAACTTAATCCTTTCCAAGAAGTATAAATATAATAGCTTGGTTTAGTTCTTCCTCAGCTGATTTATTAATAAGTATAAAATAGATTGACTTTTTGCAGCTGAGTCACAGTCAGTTTTCCAAATGTGTTTCATGAAGATTTTTTTCTGTTTTCAGGTAATGGAGACAAACCAGAGAAGCCACACTTTGATTCTCGTAGTCTTGTCTTTGAATTAGACCCATGCAATGGGAATGGGAAAGTTTGTCTTGTTTATAAGCACACTAAACCAGGTAAGACTGAAAAGAGCAAAGTTAGCCATCTCTTGTGGATTGTATCTGGAGGCCACATACATAGAATCATCTTACATTTCTGATTTTCTTTGCAGTTTGTAGATGAACATTTACTGGGACATCCTGTCTCCGCTGAAGTCAGGGGCTAAACCTTACAGAGACTTAACTGGAGCTAACATTTTCCCTCCTTTTAATGTTTGAGTCTGAGTTATAACTTATGATTTCTGCATACATAGCATACTTGCATACTAAAACAGGAAAGCATTCACATATGACCTACAGACAATAATGTTGAAATAATGCAGAGAGCTAGAGCTCAGCCACTAACATATCTCTGGTTACTTGCATGTCTCAGAACAATTCCCTTACATTTTGACGAGAAAGGGTGTAACTCTGCTTAGAAGCAAAGGGTAGATGGTAAAAAAGGTCCTTAGCTGATTGAGACAGACTTAGACTGGTTCTTCCACCTTGTGCATGGATGCAGAGCCTCCAGGTGCTAACTAGGTTATAATTTGACAGGAAGGGTTGAACAGGAGAGTGAAAGATGTGAGCTGAGCTGTTCCTTCTGACAGATACACAGAAAGCTGTTATCAGTCAAGGATTAGTGAAACACCTGAGTCACTTGAAAAGTAGTTGTCATCTGACACAGTGCACAGGTCACTAGGTGTATGTGTATATGTGTATGTTTGCTGTGGGGGGGTGTGCAGTTGTGATATACCTGTTCTTAAGAAAACCCTTTGGTTGTTATCTTGTGTCTTTGGTGTGACTACAACTCCCAAGGCAGAAACTTCTTACTTGTCCTCTTGCCTTCCAGTGTTAGTGATTCAGCACATGCAGTGGATAACCTGGGCAAGGGGAGGGAGCATTGTTTACAGGTGTTGATGTCAGCACAGGGGGAAATGTGTTTAATTGGCAATGTTCAGCATCTCAATTTCCCGAGTAAAATCACTTCTTTTTATGCTGGTAATCTGATGGTGATTTCTTCATAGGATGTCGCCACCAGAGAAATATTTCATCACTGTGGAAAGATTTTGCAAAATGTGTTTTTGTTGGCAGCACACATTTCCTGACTTCCAGACTCTGGACTCTATTCAGTAATCCAGATGACTGACAATTGAGTTAGTTGCTTTTTACTTTGTGGGGCAGATAAATGTTTGCCATAATTGTATTTTGAACTTACACTACAAAGTTGCTGATGTCCAAGCATGTTCCATGTAGCGCATCAGTCCCAGGTTGGGAAGGAATAGCATTGCATCCATTTTACGGTGGGGAAAGTGAGTATAATGGTTATTGTGCAAGTATTTTTAGTAAGGCTGGGAGCAGAACCAAGTCCTTTTCAGTCCCCATGCTCTAACTATTAAACCACATTGCCTCTGGATAATCATCTATGTTAGTCAGGGATGCTGCATTTTAGAAGCTGCAGCCTTTCTGATAAGTATGTTGTGTCTCCCACCTGACAATGGCCAGGGGTTGATCTTATCACTGCAAAGCAACAGTGTAATTTGTGTTTGTTTTGTTCTAGTTGTCTCCCCAGACACAGAGATATGGTTCCTGGACAGAGCTCTGTATTGGCATTTCCTCACCAAAACCTTCACAGCCTACTACTGCCTGCTAATTACCCACCTGGGTCTCCCGCAGTGGCAGTACACCTTCACCAGTATGGGGTCAGCCCCCAGGCCAAGGTAGGACAGCAGGATCCAGCTCGTCAGTATTTTGCATAAATATAGACTGGAAAAACATCTTCCCACCTTTTGACAAGCAGTCTGTAAGCTCAGGTAGGCCTCCCTAGTGAGCCATGGGGCGGCCATGAGCCCTTCCCCTATAGCATGTTAACAATCATTTATTTATGTTAGTGAATTCACTAACATTGTGTTAACTCTGCTTTTCTCACCTGAGTTGGGCTTTACCTTTGACCTCTGAAAGCAAGTGGTGGAACCCAAATTATTTCTTTGCTTTCTTGACTCTGAAGCCAACTTCCACTTCCATGACTGCTGGCAAGTGAGATGTAGAGCCATTCATCCCCACAGCTATGTAAGATTTGTCTAGATCAGTTTTCTGGACATAGCACCAAACAAGAGCCTATTACTCTTAGGGTGGAGAGGGAAGTCCAGGTACACATTAGACAGAAGCCCAGAGGAAGACTATGAGCTTGAGCCTTGCCAAGAATATCAATTCCCTTGCATCCTCCTCAGTCATGAAGGGATGCCTTGATAAAAATGATGCCCCAAAGGGGCAATTTAAATGCCAGCAGTCCTAGAAGTAGTTATAGAGGAGCTCCAGGTACAGCCTCGTGGCCATTCCAGCCCCTTATTATTATTAAAATTGCTATTCTGCTCTGCCAGACCCCTGCTATTAGAGGCTCCTGCCATTCCTCTGTGCTTGACTGGGCCGTAAGCCCTAACTCTACTTCCACCTTGTGAGAGGTCAGGGAATGGAGCTGACAATACTACTGAACACAGCACATAAGCCTGTGCAATGTCTATGCATGTTGGCAAGGCCTGGCGGGTCTCAGTGAGTGTCCTGCACTTCACCCAGACATGGCAGCTGTCTTACCAGCATGACATTCCTTGGTCCTGCCTCAGCCCTGTGCGTACATCACAACTACTCACTAAAATCACTGCTGACTTCCCATTTATCAATGGATGTAGAATTTGGCTCTGTGTATTTCTGGTGTCTTCCCTGTTATACTGTGCTCTGCTTTATCAGTCAAGGCTATGTACATGGTACTCTAGCATATGCCTGTGCTCTGCCTTTCTGTAACTTACCTGCTAGAATATTTTATTATGTTCAGTATATTCGCAAACCTTAGTGAAATCATTCATGTATTCCCTAAGAATTTGCATCCTCTGTTAGTTAAAATCCTTCTAGTATGTATGTTCTAGAGTATATTAAAGCCCTTTTCCATTAAGCAGTACATTAATAGATTGTCATCTACATTTTGGTATTGATCTGTTTATCTTGTTCAACACTTTGCTGAGGATGGTTTCAGTGGGATTTGTAATACCATAACCCCTACAGTTTTATTTCCTGACTTTGTCAATGGAAAACTGATAGGAAAAACACTAAGAGATGAGAACTTGCAGGGCATAACATTGTGGTGGCATCTGGGAACCAAAAAAAAATTAAAATTGTTGTGGTCACTTTTAGACGTAAAATCAGGCCAAAGAGAAACAAACACAAAATCCTTTGTGTAAAGAGTTAAAAAAAACCTGCATCATTGTGTGTGTGAAGAGAGGGAGGGAGGCTATATTTTGAGAAGTTCGACTAGTTTGGTTCCAATTTATAAGGACTTTTAAATTCCAAGGTTTTTTAATCTTTTTTGTTTCTCTGAATCTAAATAAATGTGATTTAGTTTCATCCCCTCCCTTTGCTTTTCCTCCTGTGGTTTAAATCAGGAGTTGCTCCTGATAGGAGTTACACTGCAGGAAAGGTAGTGTTAGGTTTGTGTCTGGTTCTCCTCTTCCCTGTCTGGCATGTGGGGCAGTTCCAGGGCTGTAGCTGTAGCTGAGCCTTGTGTATACTTATCACAAGGCACTCTGCATGGTCCTGTAAACTGCAAACTGATAAGTGGTGTATGATTAAAATCAAGTCTCAGGGGTGAGGGGGAACAGGGTGGAAATGTCTAATTGCAGTTTGATTTTAACGTCTTCCTTCTCCACCATCCTGCCTTTCAGCAATGGTTTAACATGTATAAACCCATAACCGTCAACACAGTTCTCCTCTCTGAAGAAGCCGATTCCTTTGTGAACAAGCTGGACCCCAATAAGGTATTTAAAAGCAAGAACAAAACTCCAGTGATCAAAAAGAAATCACCCTCCCAGCCAGCAGGCTCCCAAAAGAGCCACATGAGCATGACCTCCTCCAAGACATCCTCACTAGCTGGGAATTCTTCAAGGAAGTGAGACCTCCAGATCTGACCCTGGACAGCATTTGCAATAAGCTTTGATATTCTCTGATGCAGAGTCTCAGTGGTTCAGACCAAGTTCCTTGTGCATGAATAGATGTGCCCATGGAAACCACATTGCAGCATTTGCATGAAATATAGCCACGATGTACTTTGACATGGGAGGGATATAGTTCCTGGAGACTCTGAGAAGAAAACTTGAGACATTGATTTAATTCCCTTCTGCTACTTGCAGCACATACTTTTCAGAGGGCATGAAGAAGCCCTTGATGTCACTGCTCTCTATAGGGAAGCTGTTATTCCTGTGCAACTACAGTACTGAAATGAAAGCAAATGTAAGTTACTGTTACTTTAATAGACCCATGCTGAAATACAGTGTATGAAGATGTTTCTGCCATCTCCTTTGAAAGAAACCTGTCCTGACCTTGCGTGCTATGGGAGCAGGCTGGAACCCACTGAACAAAGAAATATCTTCTGCTTCAGACAGAATGAAACTCCGCACTTTGCTGTGCTCCTTCCAACTTCTGCTCTGAGATTCATGGTACAAAGGGACCTGGGGCTTCAATGTCTCTGCATTGGCCTAGCCACTTGCTCTACAGCCCAGACCACTCCTTGGCTGTTGTGGCATATCTTTTTGGATAGTGACGTCTGTGTGATGTCCTTCCCAATGAGCCTGAAGGGAACCCTAAGCTCCAAGATCCCTCATTGCCTCTGCTTTCTCCTCTTGTGGGAACTGCTGAGCCAGGGCAGCTGCAGGTGGGTCAGTGGTGTTAAGAGTCTCATAAGCCAGGAGGACACCTTGGTTTACCACACAGTCATTTGCAAAGTTAACCATTCAAACAGCCTTTGTCACTTGTTAATTGGGCAGGATCTCACCAGGGGCCGCTGAGATCCTACAGCCTTAGAAACCCCTGATGCTGTTTTCTATACTGTAAGTTTTCAGGTTAGAACTGCACTTTAACCCATCCACTGCCGGTTTTCAATTGCATCTGATTGTTTCTATTAATTTTCTATGCCATTCTGTCTTCTTAGATATGCTGGAAACACATGGTAGCAACCAACACATTTTGTGCCTAAGCAGGGAAATCAGTCACCATCTTCAAATAACCATTGATTATTTAAACAGCATCATCTTTTATTTATGAAAGTCACATAATTACATAAGACAAACCTACCTCACAGGGATGTTGTGAGGCTTTCATGAGTATTTGTATGGCCTTCAGAAAGACAAAGCCACCCTGTAAGTGCTTAATAGTATTTTAATAAAGATTTGAATATTTTCCTCCAGAGTGATTGGATATTTGAAGACACTTTTGGGAACACATGCACAAGGATGTATGGTAAGAGCAGGGTGCAGGCTTGTAAGATGTGGGAGTATATCTGGCTGATGCCGGTTACGAGAAGATTGCAGAGGCTTTTGAATGACCGTGACGGGATGAGCTTAATTTACAAAGGAATGCCAACAGTTGATAATCAGAAGGAACACAGATGTGTAGTTGCAAAAACTGTGTTGTAAGAGCCAATCACGACGAAGAGGTGTTGTTGCATGCTTTGCAGCTCTTAATGAATTGAATGTTGTTATTGTTCACGTGATATTGTATTGTTAACCAATCACATGCTTGGGCTGTGCGCGTGAACACGATTTATGTAACCACACTGTGTATAAATTAAGGAGATAGTGAGTAATAAATGGTCGTTTGTTATAACCTAACAAGCGTCCGTCTGCTGCAATCTCCTCAATGGTGACCCCGACCGGGCCGAGCAAGCGCAAGAGGAAGATTGATGGTGCGTCCGGAGGAGACTCTAGCCGAACGATCGTCTTGCCAGCTGGACTGAGCGGACAACTTTCTCCCGGGAGATTAATCACCCTGCTCAAGTGAAGTGAGGTGAGCGGCTAGTAAATATAAAATGGGAGGCCAAATGTCTGCGGAAGAAGGGGCTATTGTACGTATGCTTTCTCATATCCTCTCTATGAGAGGAATCAAATATGATTTGAACACTTTACGTATGATGTTAAAATGGCTTAAAGATCATGGAGCCCCCACAGAGACTGTGAAGGTTTTTGAAGTTAAAAATTGGGAAGATATGGGAAAAGTGATATGGGACTTTGTATCGCGTGGGGATGCGGGAGCACAGAAGATCTCCACTACGTGGAGGTTGGTGCTAGAGACACTTAAAACTATGAAGACGGAAAAGGAGGTGGCTGCTGCTGCAACAGCTGCAATTGCTGAAAAACATGAGTCAGCTCCTGTAACAGCCGCAATTGCTGAAAAACATGAGTCAGAGGCAGCCGAATTGCTTTGTAGTGACGGGTTAAATTCTAAGGAGGGAGATGAAGAAGAAGGAGAAGAAGGTGTTCAACGAACAAACAAGCCGTCACTGACGCAAAGATCTGTAACCGTACCGTCTGCCCCTCCATATGAGGAGGACACTTCCCCTGGGGAAGCCATAAAGGCACGATGGAGGACAGTAAATGAGAAAATGATGGCTGAAGGGATAAATCCTGTGGCTTTTCCAGTCACTGTTCAGCAGAACGCCCCTAATGTTTGGCAGCCATTTAATTGGGACTTGATAAAGGAAGTAAGAAAGACTGTTATGGCTAATGGACTTTCTGCCCCATTTAGCCAAGCGCTGTTGGACAATATCTTTTCTGGACAAATTTTAACTGGTTTTGACTGCGTGCAGCTAGCCACAATGATTTTAACCCCGACTCAACGTCTGTTGTGGAAGGTGAAATGGACAGAATTGTGTGATCTAGCTGCATTGCGAAATCTGGAACGTCCCCAAGATGATCCGCGTTATATGATCACCACCGCACAGATGACGGGGACCGGTGACTTTGCAGATGTGAACAGACAGGCAAGGTTGCCAGTGGAAGCCCTGCAAGAAGCGGCGGCTCTGGCCCTGAAAGCAATGTTAACTTTACCAGAAGCAGGGAAACCGCAACAATCATTTACCAGTATAAGACAAGGAAATGCAGAACCGTACATGTCTTTTATTGACCATTTGCGAGATGCTATTGAAAAACAAATAGACAATGCTGATGCTAAAGAGGCATTAATTCTGAAATTGGCTGTGGAGAATGCCAATACAGACTGTAAGAAGGTATTGCAAGCTATGACAGGAAGACTGACGCTTGTAGACATGGTTGAGGCTTGTAACAAAGTTGGGTCTCTAGAACATAAAACAACATTAATGGCCAATGCTTTTGCGGTAGCCATGAAAATGGACCCTAAGAATGTTAAGAAATGTTATTGAGCATACACACAAGGTTTTGAAGGATCTCTTGGAAAAACAAAAAGGGGGAGAGGTAGGAGAGTCTCCATCAAATAGACTCATGAAAGCTATATATGTAATGAATTTTTTGACCCTGCGAGGGGATTCTATTGTACCGCCTGTGGTACGGCATTTTCAAACAATGCGTGGAGGCCTTCGAAACCTTGACAAAGGATGGAAAGTGTGGGTAAAGAACATCGAGCGCCAACAATGGGAAGGTCCTTTTAAGGTAATAACATGGGGTTGAGGTTATGCTTGTGTTATTACAGATGATGGACCGAGGTGGATTCCGACAAAATGGAGAAAACCCTTTGTTGATCCTGATTTGGAGTATAATGGTGACGGTGAACGCGGGAGCACGGACACCACCGTGGAACAGCCACAGCAAGAGTGTTTGGGTAACTCTAGCTAAGGCTATTAATCAGACTTCTTTTTGTGTGTCATTGGCGCTACTGGAACAACCTTTCCATACATGTCTGGTAGGCATTCCGTTGGGCAACGGAATAACTGACCTTCAGAATTTTCGCCGGACTATCAATGGCGCCTCCAGGATCCGATGGTGTAATGAAATGAGCAACTGTTTGGATAATTGGGACAAATGGGATGATCGGTTGCCGGTTGCTGCCCATGAGCCAGAAGAGCTAAACATTTTAGGGAGTGTGGCGTTTCCAATGTGTATATATTTTAAGTTTTCTCAATGGTCAGATATATATAAGATGAATGGGACGGGGGTACAAGATGTGACTCCGGAAAATTTGGTATTCCGGAATGCATCGCGATGGTGTAATGCTACAGTAATGCAGAACAATATAACCTATAGAGCTCCTGGGATGGTTTTTCCACGGAGGTTACCCCCAGGAATTTTTTTTTTTTTTTTTTTAATATGTGGTGATAGATCTTGGCCTGGCCTTCCCTCAGGTATGATTGGTGGGCCATGTACGCTAGGTAGATTAACGTTTCTTACTCCAAATATTAGTATGATCTTAAATCATACCCAATTACATAGAGTGAGACGACATATCTTGACTGCAGAATGTAATGATGAAGTCAATTTATGGAATACAGGGGAAATTATTGCCGCTAGCCTTTTTACCCCTGGGTTAGCTGCAGCAGCAGCATTAACGCAATTACAAAGATTATCTTGTTGGTTGGGAAAGCAAACAAATCAAACTGCAAAAATATTAAGTGCCTTAGCATCAGATGTTCAATCAATTAGGCATGCTACTTTACAGAATCGAGTGGCCATTGATTCTTATTGTTGGCTCATGGTCATGGCTGTCAAGACTTTGATGGAATGTGTTGTATGAATTTATCAGATCATTCAGAGTCTATCCATCAAAGCATTCAGACTTTGATGGAACAGACGAAGAAGCTACAGGTAGATGATGGGGGGTTTTTTTGGCTTAGAACATTTAGCTGCGGGATGAGGACTCAGTGGTTGGCTTGTGTCTTTAATAAAGATGGGATTGTTGTTCTTATGTATTATTTTGGGAGTCATCTTAATCGTGCCATGTATAATCACCTGTGTTCAAAAAACACTAGTGAGAACGGTGCAGCAGGTATTGATTGTTGAAAAACAAAAAGGGGAATTGTGGGAGTATATCTGGCTGATGCCGGTTACGAGAAGATTGCAGAGGCTTTTGAACGACCGTGACGGGATGAGCTTAATTTACAAAGGAATGTGGACAGTTGATAATCAGAAGGAACACAGATGTGTAGTTGCAAAAACTGTGTTGTAAGAGCCAATCATGACGAAGAGGTGTTGTTGATGTTGTTATTGTTCGCGTGATATTGTATTGTTAACCAATCACATGCTTGGGCTGTGCGCGTGAACACGATTTATGTAACCACACTGTATATAAATTAAGGAGATAGTGAGTAATAAATCATCATTTGTTATAACCTAACAAGCGTTCGTCTGCTGCAATCTCCTCAGTGGGGGTTGGAGTAACTGCAGTGCCCGTTGCCGCGGAGTTGGAGGGGCCACACTGCCTGTTGCAGGGGTTGGAGGGGCCGCAGTGCCTGTTGTTTTGTTATTAGATCCAGAGACCTCCTCTTCCCCTTGAGGGTACTGAATATTGTTGAACAGGGCTCGATAGGCATGGGCCAGGCCCCAGCACATTGCAGTGATTTGAGTCTCCCTGGAGTTACCAGGGTAACAGCATACTTTTTCCAAATATTTTACTAGTTCTTCCAGATTCTGCACTTGTTCAGGGGTGAATTTCCAAAACACTGGAGGTGCCCACTGTTCTAGGCATTTGCCTATACTACCTCACACACTCTGCCACTCATAATTATCCAGCCTCAGGGCAGATCTCTGAGTGGTCTTCTTAAATAGTTGTTCAACCCTAAACAAGGCCTGAACCACATTCAGGAACATGCTAGTTTCTAGCAATAGGACCATGCTGGTTTCAACATCCCAAGTGTATTCAAATTTTCCAAAATTCTCAAAAATGCCATTGTAACTTGTCTGGATGAAAAGGAAAAGGGGAAGAAAGGTGCCTCACCCATAGATTGGCTCTCTGAGGACGAAAGGTAAAGGGTGTAACTATTAATAGTTTCCCACAGATGGCTCCCAAAGTATAGAGGTGACAATGCTGAGTGCAAATACCGGATTAATCCCACAACCGATAACTTTATCATACCTTAAGCCAGTATTACACAATACATCAAAGCAAAAACCTTAATCCACCTCCCACGAATGATAAGCAGCAGCACAGGGACTACATACAGCAAGTGAGGTGATACGTAACAGAACTATAAAAACGAGCACCACAACTCTAAAGAACACATAAGTCAACATAGTGACCAGGGACTATTAGACCAATATAATGAATGCTTGTAACAAATTCGTTTTAACACGCTCTGGTTAGGCTTGTTGTTATCTCAAACCTTCGAGCCCCATGTTGGGCACCAAAAAGGACTGTCGTGATTTAACCCCAGCCAGCAACTAAGCACCATGCAGCTGCTCACTCACTCCCCCTCCACCCAGTGGGATGGGGGAGAGAATCAGGGAAAAAAAGTAAAACTCGTGGGTTGAGATAAGAACGGTTTAATAGAACAGAAAAGAAGAAACTAATAATGATAATGATAACACTAATAAAATGACTATAATAATAAAAGAATTAGAATATACAAAACAAATGGTGCACAATGCAATTGCTCACCGCTTGCCAACCAACGCCCAGTTAGTCCCTGAGCGACGGTTCCCCCCACTCCTCCACCCCTCAGTTTATATACTAGACATGACGTCCCATGGTATGGAATACCCCTTTGGCCACTTTGGGTCAGCTGCCCTGGCTGTGTCCCCTCCCAACTTCTTGTGCCCCTCCAGCCTTCTTGCTGGCTGGACATGAGAAGCTGAAAAATCCTTGAATTGAGACTAAACATTACTTAGCAACAACTGAAAACAT
This sequence comes from Gypaetus barbatus, assembly GCA_028022735.1. NCBI lineage: Eukaryota > Metazoa > Chordata > Aves > Accipitriformes > Accipitridae > Gypaetus > Gypaetus barbatus. The sequence continues at coordinate 38,069,299 of CM051561.1, read as the reverse complement.
CAGTGTTATCAACATTCTTCTCATACTGAACCTGAAACATAGCACTATACCAGCTACTAGAAAGAAAATTAACTCTATCACAGTGAAAACCAGGACAGATGAGTAGGTAAAGTTTTGTAAGGGCTTTGCAGATGCTGGGGGACATCCCAGACACTGTTTTTTGGGGCTTTTGCTGAGGCAGACTGAGAGTAGGGCTCACACTGTGGAGGCTGTAGCTCCGTGCAGAGCACAGAGAGTGGTCTGTGTATACAAGAGAGATAAGAACAGTGTCTCTGGGGAATGGGGATTTTGGTGATATCTGAAGGGGAAGAGGGACAGCAGACACATGAAATAAAATTTGGATCCAGGCAGAGCAGCCAGTAAAGATCTGAGTCAAAACAGGACAGGCCAGAGCAGAAGTTTAGATGCTGGAGAACATATTGACTTTTTTGTCTTGGAGGGGCATGTCACCCTGGATAAACATTGGTGTAGTCCAAGGAGCAGGATACAATCTCTAAGCCCTAAGTGGTTTGCAAGGCAGAGACCTCAAGAGAAGCTTTGTCCTCCAGATTTCAGTGTAAGAGCTGTGCAAAGAACTGATTTTTCCACCCTTTGACCACATTAAAAGAGTGAAATAGAATTTACTTTCAGGACAGAGCAATTTCTTGAATATGTCTTTTCCTGCTGGAGAGTGCTTACTTTTCTTTTTGATTTTTTTCCCAGTTCCCCTTTAGTCACTAAAAAAATACTGAAACTTTGGCTGCTTTCAAACTGAAAGTATATGTGTTGAAAGGAAATGTCAAACCAGAATTTCATTCCTTGTTTTTCGCTGGAATAAGTTACCAAAATTAGAGCTGAGTTTGGCAAATAGTTGTGTATTGCTGTTACAGATACATGCATAACCAAATCCAACAGGTGTTAGAACTCAGATTTATTCTTCAGTAAAAGTTAGTTAGAAGTCCGGTAACATTTTATAAAACCACAGGCTCAATGTTGTAAAGAGAATTAATACTACATGGCCGACTTAAGAATCCCCAAGATTTAAAGTGACGGCTCGAAATGTGCATATCACTCACCTAAAAGCTGAGGGCTCTCTCCCTCGAGGAGTTACCTCGGGCGGTGCCCCGACCCGAGGGGGAGTCCCTGACTGCAGACCCGCTGCTCCGAGGAGGACTGCCAACGTGTCCTCCAGCGGGACCCCGTTTATACCCCTGTCAAATCTGATCTGTGGTCATTTAATCCGTATTGGCCAAGAAGGTCACCTCAGTGTACCTGGCGCATCTCGACTGGTCAGTTCAATTTTCAACCTACGGCCTCTAGGGTTTGGGTTTTTTTTTCTCTCCTCCCTGCCTGGAGAAGTTTTGTTTCCTGTCGGAGGGGGGGGTGTACTGCCACACTGGTTTAACAGAGGATCGTTGCTGACCTCTCTCCTAACATCCTTCGGACTCACGGGGTGGGGAAAATGGCTTGTTAACATTGGACTCATGTTGTTATATGGATTTTTGTTCTTAATGCTTGGCCTTGCAATTGTGCGATGTATGACTGCCCTGCTTGCTTTTCTCTGCTTCTTCTCTTTTCTCTCCTTCTGTCCGATATGTGAAGATTACTAATGTGGAAGATCTCAACAACTCGGTCCAGTCAAATGTTTGAGCGATGGGGTGGTGTGAGAGTGAAAGAGTTAATGTCTCAAACATTGTGGTGGGGCAAGTTCTGCATAACAACGAACCCTGCATATCAATGAACTACAGGTGAGAAGCTGGTTAGGACATGGAGGGCGTGCTGGAGGATGCGCAGATCTGTGTTCTGATATGCTGAGCAGGGCAGCTCAACATATATGGCCAAAGGTCAAAGAATGGTCATGCCTGCAGGGAGGGAGAAGTTACTCCCCAAACGACCCCCAAGCCCACTGACCCATTTCCTGAAGGTTCTGGAAGCACAAACCACGCATGACACCTGATTAGCCTAATGAGTTCGAGTGCCCACCCAAAGGAGGGGCAAGGAGATTATAAAAGGACATGAATTGAAGCCCCATGTGTGCATGCCCTCTGGAACTGGACCTCTAGACTGGCCGGACCAACACTGGACCCAGGACTGGTGAAATCTTTCTCTTTTCTTTTTTTCTCTCTCTCTTTTTTTTCCATAATCCCTACACCTCATCCCTTTAGACATAAGCCATTGACCAAGTCTGGGACTAGGAGTGGATCTAGTCACCCCTAGGCTCCTCTCTGAGAAGGAGTCTAGAAAGCAAGGGGGTCCACTCTGAACCTCATGACTCAACGGGAGGGCTCTCCTTATTTTCTTCCCTGAACTGATCCCCAAATAAGCAAGGCTTGTAGTATATGTTTGGTGACATATGGTTAGCACATTACACAGTTTACTGACATAGTTTCATGCCAATTCTTGTTGCGAGCATGCCAATTCTTGTTGCGAACGAATAAAAGTTGAGTTTTGTGAGTTAAAGGATCCCTGGTGTCGTTTCACCTTAATCCTGACCCGGGAATCGGTGAACCTGAGTCATCGTCCTGAGAAATTGGGATGTGCCACACATGACAGAGCATTACCTTTGCCTTGTGCAATTTCTGCATTCATTTGCACCAAGAGAAGAGATTATGGGCTCTAGTGGGCAGAAAATTAAAGCAAGTCCTTGCTCTTGAACTGTTGGAGCAGAGAGATGTCCAAGGCTGGGGTTGGCTTGGAAAGGAAAATTTTTCCACGTGAGCAGTCAGCTCTTGGTCTCCCTGTCCTTTTGGAGCTGGTGGAGACATCCTGGGGAAAGTGGGCTGAGGAAAGGGGGTCCCTGCAGTCCCAGGTGACATTTGAGATGGAGCTGATCTGCTGAGGGCTGGGAGATGGAAGAAGGGGTCTCAATTCAGCCAGCAACAGGCTAGCTGTGGAGCCAGCATCAGAGATCCTTGGCATTGTGATTTGGCTTAATTTGTGTCACAAGATGCTTCTTGTGATCTCTAAAATGGCTGGTCATGCCCACAAAGTGTCAGAGGATCAAAGAAAAAGGGGTCTTCCTCCATTTCAGTTGTGGTTGTGGGACTGTAGCAAGCGGTACATGCTCTTTCACTTCACTCTGTTCTGCACTTTGATGAGATGATGTGTGTCTGGATCTTACCCCTTTCCGAGTCTGGAATAGGAGAAGGCCACTAAGGTTGGAACATTTATTGACCCTCAAAGCTTACACCTACTAGGCAGGAAAAAGCATATATTTCCATTGGACTCGTGGGGAAATGAGGCCTGGAGAATAAATGTGGATTGCACCAAGGTCACCAAACCTGGATCTACTTAGCCTTTCTCCAAAAGCACCATTGTGATACCAACCTCCTCCATAGAAAGTGTCCCCTCAAAGCAGGGAAAACTGGTCTTGCACTGTACGAAAGCCACATACTAAAAGATGTAAGGAAACGGAGCCATGGTGGGATGGCTCCTATGACTGGAGTGTTGGAATGGAAAGATACAGGCTTTTTAGGAAGGACAGGCAGGGGAGATGAGGAGGGGGAGTTGCCTTCTATGTCAGTGACCTGCTGGAGTGCATGGAGCTCCACCTGGGGATGGATGAGGAGCTGATGGAGAGCTTATGGGTCAGGATTAAAGGGAGGGCAGGGACAGGTGACATTACAGTGGGGGTCTGCTACAGGCCACCTGACCAGGAAGACCGAGCAGATGAGACCCTCTATAGACAGATAGGAGCAGCCTCACTGTCCTGGTTTCAGCTGGGATAGAGTTAATTGCCTTCCTAGTAGCTGGTATAGTGCTATGTTTTTGAGTTAGGTATGAGAAGAATGTTGATAACACTGATGTTTTCAGTTGTTGCTAAGTAATGTTTAGTCTAAAGTCAAGGTTTTTTCAGCTTCTCATGCCCAGCCAGCAAGAAGGCTGGAGGGGCACAAGAAGTTAGCACAGGACAGAGCCAGGGCAGCTGACCCAAAGTGGCATTCCATACCATGCAATGTCACATCTAGTATATAAACTGGGGGGAGTGGGGGTGGGGGGATCGCCGCTTGGGGACTAACTGGGTGTCGGTCAGCAAGTGGTGAGCAATTGCATTGTGAACCACTTGCATATTCCAATCCTTTTGTTATTACTATTGTCATTTTATTAGTATTATCATTATTAGTTTCTTCCTTTCTGGTCTATTAAACTGTTCTTATGTCAACCCATGAGTTTTTTGGTTTTTTTTCCAGTTCCCTCCCCCATCCCACTGGGTGGGGGGGAAGTGAGTGAGTGGCTGTGTGGTGCTTAGTTGCTGGCTGGGGTTAAACCACGACACTCACGTTCACAAGCCCTGGTCCTCATGGGGGACTTCAACCACCCCAATATCTGTTGGAGGGACAACACAGCAGGGCATAAGCAATCCAGGAGGTTCCTGGAATGCGTTGATGACAACTTCCTTCTCCAAGTGATAGAGGAGCCAACGAGGAGAGGTGCTATGCTGGACCTTGTTCTCACCAACAAGAAAGGGCTGGTGGGGAATGTGAAGCTCAGGGTCAGCCTCGGCTGCAGTGACAATGAAATGGTGGAGTTCAAGATCCTTAGGGCAGCAAGGAGGGCGCACAGCAAACTCACTGCCCTGGACTTCAGGAGAGCAGACTTTGGCCTCTTCAGGGATCTGCTTGGTAGAGTACCTTGGGATAAAGCCCTGGAGGGAAGAGGGGCCCAAGAAAGCTGGTTAATATTCAAGTATCACCTCCTCCAAGCTCAGGAGCGATGCATCCCAACAAAGAGGAAGTCAGGCAAAAACGCCAGGAGGCCTGCATGGATGAACAAGGAGCTCCTGGACAAACCCAAACACAAAAAGGAAGCATACAGAGGGTAGAAGCAAGGACAGGTAGCCTGGCAGGAATACACAGAAATTGTCCGAGCATCCAGGGATCACGTTAGGAAAGCCAAAGCCCTGATAGAATTAAATCTGGCCAGGGACATCAAGGGCAACAAGAAAAGCTTCTATAGGTATGTCAGTGATAAAAGGAAGACTAGGGAAAATGTGGGCCCTCTCTGGAAGGAAATGGGAAACCTAGTTACCCAGGACATGGAGAAGGCTGAGGTACTCAATGACTTTTTTGCCTCAGTCTTCACCAGCAAGTCCTCCAGCCACACTGCCCAAGTTGTAGAAGGCAAAGGCAGGGACTGGGAGAATGAAGAACCACCCACTGTAGGAGATCAGGTTTGAGATCATCTAAGGAACCTGAAGGTGCACAAGTCCATGGGACCTGATGAGATGCATCCGTGGGTCCTGAGGGAACTGGCAGATGAAGTGGCTAAGCTACTATCCATCATATTTGAGAAGTCATGGCAGTCCAGGCAAGTTCCCACTGACTGGAAAAGGGGAAACATAACCCCAATTTTTAAAAAGGGAAAAAAGGAAGACCAGGGGAACTACAGGCCAGTCAGTCTCACCTCTATGCCTGGCAAGATCATGGAGCAGATCCTCCTGGAAACTATGCTAAGGCACATGGAAAATAAGGAGGTGATTGGTGACAGCCAGCATGGCTTCACTAAGGACAAATCGTGCCTGACAAATCTGGTGGCCTTCCACGACAGGGTTACAGCATTGGTGGAGAAGGGAAGAGCATCTGACATCATCTACCTGGACTTGAGCAAAGCGTTTGACTGACACTGTCCCGCATGACATCCTTGTCTCTAAATTGGAGAGACATGGATTTGACAGATGGACCACTCGGTGGATAAGGAATTGGCTGGATGGTGGCACTCAAAGAGTCGCGATCAATGGCTCGATGTCCAAGTGGAGACCAGTGACGAGTGGCGTTCCTCAGGGGTCGGTATTGGGACCGGCGCTGTTTAACATCTTTGTTGGCAACATGGACAGTGGGATTGAGTGCACCCTCAGCAAGTCTGCCAAGGACACCAAGCTGTGTGGTGCGGTTGACATGCTGGAGGGAAGGGATGCCATCCAGAGGGACCTTGACAGGCTTGAGAGGTGGGCCCATGTGAACCTCAAGAAGTTCAACAAGGCCAAGTGCAAGGTCCTGCACATGGGTCAGGGCAATCCCTGGGCATTCTGATCATCCACGACGAGAAAAACAACAGAGCCCTGAAAGGCACGCAGGCCCTGCTCACGGGTATCCTGGTCCTGGACATAGGCCTGGGGATGGGGGTGTGTGGCAGTACATTTCCCCCCCAATCCTGCCAGCAGGAAACAAAACTTCTCCAGGAAGGGAGAAGGGGAAGGAAACCCTGGAGGCTGCAGGTTGAAATTTGAACTGGCCAATCGAGATGCGCCAGGTACACCGAGGTGACCCTCCTAGCCAATAGAATTAAATGACCACAGGTCAGATTCGACAGAGGTATAAACGGGGTCCCGCTGGAGGACATGTGGGCAGTCCTCCTCGGAGCAGCGGGTCTGCAGTCGGGGACTCCCCCTCGGGTCGGGGCACCACCCGAGGCAACTCCTCAAGGGAGAGAGCCCTCAGCTTTTGGGTGAGTGATACGCGCGTTTTGAGCCATCACTTTAATCTTGGGGATTCTTAAGTCGGCCATGTAGTATTAATTCTCTTTACATCATTGAGCCTGTGGTTTTATAAAATGTTACTGGACTTCTAACTAACTTTTGCTGAAGAATAAATCTGACTCTTAACACCTGTTGGATTTGGTTAGTCGTGCACCTGTAACAGGGTGACCACAGGCTATGCCATAAACCCCTCCTGGGACCTGCCCTCCAGGGTCTTCACAGCAATTGCTGGCTGGGGAATGGATGTCTTCACGAGTGACCCGTTTTGCTTTTACATTGCTCAGCTTGCAAGGAGAGGAGATAAGCCCAAGATAAAATGGTCATGAAGCCTTTTTCTTTGGACCAAGTGTCCCTATCGCGGCAGAGTGCATTCTCTGTTCTCAGAGAGCAAGGGTTGTGCAGAGAGGAGCCCCATGCATTATGTACACATAATTTGGGGTACACTAATTTTCCAGCATGGGATTCATCTTGACATTCAGATACCTCAGTCTGGGCACCAAATTGGCTACCTGTTAGCTGGAGATCTAGCTGGTTATTGCAGTGACTGGAGAGCCAGAGAGGGATTCAGCTCACCTGAAAGCAGGTACTTACAGCTGGATTGCTGAATAGCTCTCCTAAATTTAGATGTCTGAATCTGGAGATTCAGTAAGATGGTCCCATGCTATGGCTTTTTCCATGGTGAGTGCATTAGCAGAGTCTTTCTCCTGTCCCAGCTGCCCATTTTAATGAAATTTACAGAAAATATCATTGAGAACTTGGTAGAGGAGGTAGAGAAGATGCAGATGTTATTGGAAACGGGGTGTGTGTCTGTCTGTCTGTCAGTCACACTCATCAGGATCACATAGACTATTTCTGTAGGAGAACAAGAAACCTGCAGAGAGTGCAGAGCCACTTTCCCAGGCCAATGGGGAAAATGACCCTCCCTCCAGCAATTACGCTGATGGATAGCGAATTTGTCTAAGCCAGCTGTAGGGCCCAGTATGTGAAATTGCACTAGACACCTCTGTTCACACAGCTCACTCCTGCCCCAGCAGACTCAGCTCATCTCACCCTGTGCCATGCGGTGGCAGGGCAGCAGTTCCAGTCTGGCTCATCAGCTACCTCTTCTGTGTTTCATTTTAGGGCTGGACATCACTGGTGGTGGGTCCCACTCACAGCTCCAATTCTGGGAAGTCTTGCTGGTGTTTTAATCCACAAACTCTTCATTGATTTTCACAACCAACTTGTCCTGGAAAGTGAAAATGAGAAAGGACAGCCAGTCGTGGAGACTTCTATGCTGTGACGGCCACACGCTCCAAGGAAAGAGCCTGACAGCAAAGCCTAGGTGGATGTATGGACTGACAGCCAAAGGGTAACCAAGTGGATAAGGGCATGTGCAATGGTGCTGCTGGAGCACACCATTTCTCTACCCTGCAGGTGGAGAAATGAGGGACTAGTTTTCAATAAACCTACTCTGCTTAACCAGACAAACTGGGTCTCTGAGACACCGGGCAGACCCTTCTGTGACCTGAAGAAATTATTGAATCTCCCTGTGTAAAAATCCACAAAAAAAAAAAAAATAATCATCACATTCTGGAGAAAAGCAAAGCAGAGCTGCAAGACTCCAGATACCTGTACATTCATAGCAATCAAAGTACAAGATCCAATAGGGCTAAAATAAGACAGTGCAGGGGAGCACAAGTGAAAACCAGGGAACAAAGCACCAGTAAATTAGTAAACTGAACTACCAGGTCTCCTGAATCTTGGCACAGCTCTGCTGTAAAAGGTTAGGAGATGTTTTGTGCTACATTGGTGTGATGGAACCATGTGTGTTACTGATGGGCTAGACTTAAACTACCACCATATGAAAGGGTTCAGACAACTTCTGTGGCAGCATTTACAAATGCTTAAACAAAAAAACCCCCACCATTTTCTCCACTCTGAATGCATGAGAAACATGGGAAGAGGCTGCCATGCTCCTGCAGGAATTCTGCCACCTCCATCTGAATGAGGAAGTGGGCCTGCAACAGTCTTACAAATTTGAGGCATCATCAGATTAAAAGTAAAACAGTATCAGAAACTGCCTGTCCCCAGGCTGGGTGACAACAGTCTTAAATTTTATATAAAAGTGCTTAAGCAAGTATGGTGTGTATGTCAAGCACGTGACTGCAGTCCCAGGGTTGGGTAACACAAACACACAACACAGGGATCTCCAAGGGTAGGAAGTGACAGAACATCACTATTGCACAGAATTCCAGAAAATGGCATTTACTGGCTTTAATGATCATTCACATCTCACTATTAAAAGGATTACTAATGTGTTACTGTGGCATGGGGTGGGGTGGTAGGTACCGACATCTCTGCTTCCTCATTAGAGCTGACCTTATATTAGTAGAGCAGCTACAGCAGATCTTCACCTGGCACAAGAAGCACATCAGCTTAAGAGAGCTGAAGAGCATTAGAGGATTTTCTCTCTTTTGGGGGTGGCAGAGGGCAGCTGCCAGGCAATGCCTGGAGGGCTCTTGAGCAACTACAGCTGGGCAGTGCTGGAAGCAAGCAAAGCATGCCAGAGCTGGGGTCTTTTGGTCTGTGTGAACTAAACTGGCAACTTCAGAGTAGCTCAAGGTGGGATTAGCTAAAAGACACTGTAACCCATCCCTTCTCAGTGAGAGATTCTCCACTGCATTAAAAAAAAAAACCCAAACAATCCAGCCTTGTCCCGCTCCAATGTCGGGGAAGGTTTTGATATGATCCCAAGAGCGAGATTAAGACACAAATGAGGTCAAATGCTGTATACTCAAAAGAGCTTTTATTATCAAAAGTAGAAAATAGTAGTGATAGGATAGAATGGAAGAAAAGGCAGAAATCAAGCAAGCAGTCGGGATAGAGTTGCAAGGATAGTCACCACCATGGATCCAGCGGCGTCCCGTTGGTCCTCAGTCTTCAGTTCTTCGGTGATGGGTGCACACCATGGCTTGTCTCCACAGTTTTTTATAGGGCATAGTCCAATGCATGCACATACGTACTATTCACGCACTGTTCACGCACTGCAGGTTTCGTCTATCACACGACCTTTGCATGATCAACACCAAAAACCAGTACCTTATCTCAAAGACTACAGTTTCCATGACAGTGGTAGTCTCCACATTCTTTGCTGGCTCCGGCCTGTCTCCTCCCCTGGATGCCTCAGTGGCCTGGTAATCCTCCTTATGGACAGAGGAGTGCCCTGCTTAAACAAGCCATCTCTGGGATAAGTGGCTCGTCACAGCACACAATCCTTGAGACAAATGGCTTGAGATGACAGCCCAGTCTCTCACAACAAACAATCTTTGAGACAAATAGCTTGAGATAACAATTCAGTCTCTTACTGAGGAGATTGCAGTAGACGGACACTTGTTAGGTTATAACAAACGACCATTTATTACTCACTATCTCCTTAATTTATACACAGTGTGGTTACATAAATCGTGTTCACGCGCACAGCCCAAGCATGTGATTGGTTAACAATACAATATCACGCGAACAATAACAACATTCAATTCGTTAAGAGCTGCAAAGCATGCAACAACACCTCTTCGTCGTGATTGGCTCTTAAAACACAGTTTTTGCAACTACACATCTGTGTTCCTTCTGATTATCAACTGTTGGCATTCCTTTGTAAATTAAGCTCATCCCGTCACGGTCATTCAAAAGCCTCTGCAATCTTCTCGTAACCGGCATCAGCCAGATATACTCCCACAATTCCCCTTTTTTGTTTTTCAACAATCAATACCTGCTGCACCGTTCTCACTAGTGCTTTTTGAACACAGGTGATTATACATGGCACGATTAAGATGACTCCCAAAATAATACATAAGAACAACAATCCCATCTTTATTAAAGACACAAGCCAACCACTGAGTCCTCATCCCGCAGCTAAATGTTCTAAGCCAAAAAAAAAAAAATAATTCCTGGGGGTAACCTCCGTGGAAAAACCATCCCAGGAGCTCTATAGGTTATATTGTTCTGCATTACTGTAGCATTACACCATCGCGATGCATTCCGGAATACCAAATTTTCCGGAGTCACATCTTGTACCCCCGTCCCATTCATCTTATATATATCTGACCATTGAGAAAACTTAAAATATATACACATTGGAAATGCCACACTCCCTAAAATGTTTAGCTCTTCTGGCTCATGGGCAGCAACCGGCAACCGATCATCCCATTTGTCCCAATTATCCAAACAGTTGCTCATTTCATTACACCATCGGATCCTGGAGGCGCCATTGATAGTCCATCGCCCAACGGAATGCCTACCAGACATGTATGGAAAGGTTGTTCCGGTAGCACCAATGACACACAAAAAGAAGTCTGATTAATAGCCTTAGCTAGAGTTACCCAAACATTCTTGCTGTGGCTGTTCCACGGTGGTGTCCGTGCTCCCGCGTTCACCGTCACCATTATACTCCAAATCAGGATCAACAAAGGGTTTTGTCCATTTTGTCGGAATCCACCTCGGTCCATCATCTGTAATAACACAAGCATAACCTCAACCCCATGTTATTACCTTAAAAGGACCTTCCCATTGTTGGCGCTCGATGTTCTTTACCCACACTTTCCATCCCTTGTCAAGGTTTCGAAGGCCTCCACGCATTGTTTGAAAATGCCATACCACAGGCAGTACAATAGAATCCCCTCGCAGGGTCAAAAAATTCATTACATATATAGCTTTCATGAGTCTATTTGATGGAGACTCTCCTACCTCTCCCCCTTTTTGTTTTTCCAAGAGATCCTTCAAAATCTTGTGTGTACGCTCAATAATCGCTTGGCCCGTGGGAGAATGAAGTATTCCGGTAATGTGTGTAACCCCCCAAGTTTGTAAAAAGGTTTCGGTTCCTTTCGCTATAAAACAAGGCCCGTTATCTGTCTTTATTTGAGCTGGTACACCCAATACAGCAAAAGCCTGCCGAAAGTGAGTACGTAGATGACGACTCGTTTCTCCAGTAAGTGCGGTGGCCCAGGTCATCAAAGAATATGTGTCAACAGAAACATGAACATAACACATCCGTCCAAAACTAGAGACATGAGTTACATCAGTTTGCCACACCTGCAATGAATGCAGCCTTCTAGGGTTCACAGCCCCATCACCGTGACCAGACAACTTCTGGCACTCAGCACAAGATTGGATGATGGCTTTAGCATCAGTTATAGGAATTTGAAATTGCCCAGCCAAAACCTTTGCAGGCTGGTGGAAAAAATTATGTGCACCACACGCTTGTAATAATTTATTTGGAGGCGGCCCAGCCCAAACGGGGTTAGCCAGTAAATCTGCTCGTTTGTTGCCTTCTGCGACCCAACCTGGCAAATTGGTGTGACTCCGCACATGCATAATATAATAACTCTTTGTTTGTTGATTCAACAAAAATAACAATAATTTAAATTTTTCAAATAATGCTTTGTTCTCAGTTTCCACACTTGTGACATTTCTTAACATTCTTAGGGTCCATTTTCATGGCTACCGCAAAAGCATTGGCCATTAATGTTGTTTTATGTTCTAGAGACCCAACTTTGTTACAAGCCTCAACCATGTCTACAAGCGTCAGTCTTCCTGTCATAGCTTGCAATACCTTCTTACAGTCTGTATTGGCATTCTCCACAGCCAATTTCAGAATTAATGCCTCTTTAGCATCAGCATTGTCTATTTGTTTTTCAATAGCATCTCGCAAATGGTCAATAAAAGACATGTACGGTTCTGCATTTCCTTGTCTTATACTGGTAAATGATTGTTGCGGTTTCCCTGCTTCTGGTAAAGTTAACATTGCTTTCAGGGCCAGAGCCGCCGCTTCTTGCAGGGCTTCCACTGGCAACCTTGCCTGTCTGTTCACATCTGCAAAGTCACCGGTCCCCGTCATCTGTGCGGTGGTGATCATATAACGCGGATCATCTTGGGGACGTTCCAGATTTCGCAATGCAGCTAGATCACACAATTCTGTCCATTTCACCTTCCACAACAGACGTTGAGTCGGGGTTAAAATCATTGTGGCTAGCTGCACGCAGTCAAAACCAGTTAAAATTTGTCCAGAAAAGATATTGTCCAACAGCGCTTGGCTAAATGGGGCAGAAAGTCCATTAGCCATAACAGTCTTTCTTACTTCCTTTATCAAGTCCCAATTAAATGGCTGCCAAACATTAGGGGCGTTCTGCTGAACAGTGACTGGAAAAGCCACAGGATTTATCCCTTCAGCCATCATTTTCTCATTTACTGTCCTCCATCGTGCCTTTATGGCTTCCCCAGGGGAAGTGTCCTCCTCATATGGAGGGGCAGACGGTACGGTTACAGATCTTTGCGTCAGTGACGGCTTGTTTGTTCGTTGAACACCTTCTTCTCCTTCTTCATCTCCCTCCTTAGAATTTAACCCGTCACTACAAAGCAATTCGGCTGCCTCTGACTCATGTTTTTCAGCAATTGCGGCTGTTACAGGAGCTGACTCATGTTTTTCAGCAATTGCAGCTGTTGCAGCAGCAGCCACCTCCTTTTCCGTCTTCATAGTTTTAAGTGTCTCTAGCACCAACCTCCACGTAGTGGAGATCTTCTGTGCTCCCGCATCCCCACGCGATACAAAGTCCCATATCACTTTTCCCATATCTTCCCAATTTTTAACTTCAAAAACCTTCACAGTCTCTGTGGGGGCTCCATGATCTTTAAGCCATTTTAACATCATACGTAAAGTGTTCAAATCATATTTGATTCCTCTCATAGAGAGGATATGAGAAAGCATACGTACAATAGCCCCTTCTTCCGCAGACATTTGGCCTCCCATTTTATATTTACTAGCCGCTCACCTCACTTCACTTGAGCAGGGTGATTAATCTCCCGGGAGAAAGTTGTCCGCTCAGTCCAGCTGGCAAGACGATCGTTCGGCTAGAGTCTCCTCCGGACGCACCATCAATCTTCCTCTTGCGCTTGCTCGGCCCGGTCGGGGTCACCATTGAGGAGATTGCAGCAGACGGACGCTTGTTAGGTTATAACAAACGACCATTTATTACTCACTATCTCCTTAATTTATACACAGTGTGGTTACATAAATCGTGTTCACGCGCACAGCCCAAGCATGTGATTGGTTAACAATACAATATCACGTGAACAATAACAACATTCAATTCATTAAGAGCTGCAAAGCATGCAACAACACCTCTTCGTCGTGATTGGCTCTTACAACACAGTTTTTGCAACTACACATCTGTGTTCCTTCTGATTATCAACTGTTGGCATTCCTTTGTAAATTAAGCTCATCCCGTCACGGTCATTCAAAAGCCTCTGCAATCTTCTCGTAACCGGCATCAGCCAGATCTACTCCCACACCCCACAACAGGCACTGCAGCTGAACCACAGAACCAACCTGTACCAGTATCAGTTGCCCACATACAGAAGAAGAAATATACAAAAAAATCAGTTTGCTTAGCGAAGGAGGAAGAGGAGCCAGGGTCATTACAGGAACAGGAAGAAGAGGCAGAACCAGAGGTAATCACCTGATCCCAATCCCTCAGTGAGCTGTGGAATATGCGAAAAGATTTCAGCCGTCCTCCAGGTGAGCACATTATCACCTGGCTGCTCCAATGCTGGGACAATGGGGCCAGTAGCCTGGAATTAGAGGGTAGGGAAGCCAAGCAGCTGGGATCACTTGCCAGGGAAGGTGGCATTGACAAGGCAATTGGAAAAGGGACACCAGCCCTCAGCCTCTGGAGGCGACTCCTGTCAAGTGTGAAGGAAATGTACCCCTTCAAGGAAGATGTTATGTCACCCAGGAAAGCGGATGACCATGGAGACAGGTATCCAGTACTTGAGGGAATTAGCCATGCTAGAGACGATTCATTATGACCTGGACAACGCACAATAACCCAAAGATCCAGATGAAGTCCAATGCACACGACCCATGTGGCGGAAGTTTGTACGGAGCGCACCATCGTCCTATGCTAACCCTTTGGCAATACTGACCTGGGAAGATGAAGAGGCACGAACGGTGGATGAAGTGGCTCAACAACTCCAGCAATACAAAGAAAATCTCTCCTCCTTCCTAAAAGCCTGCATCTCGGCTGTGGAGAAGCTGACTGAGGATTTCCAGCAATTCAAAGAGGATATGTCCTACTCCCCACCTGTAAGGACCAATGTCTCAGCTATTAGGAGTGAGCGTTCCTCTGCCCAAGAGAGAGAATATAGAAGGTACACACCGCGAGGTACCCTGTGGTTTTACCTATGTGACCACGGAGAGGACATGAGGAAATGGGATGGAAAACCTACCTCAGTCCTAAATGCACGGGTACGTGAGTTGCGAGGAAAAAACACCACAAAAGGGGATTCTACCAGGAAAAATGCCGCTCCAGTTTCCAAACAGAGTAGAAGGGCTGATCTTATTTCTGATCCTCTTGAAGGGACTTCTGAGCCAGTTTTACGAGAAGTGAATACTGGATACTCTGACCAGAATTAGAGGGGCCCTGCCTCCAGCCAGGTGGAGGAAAGGGATAACCGGGTCTATTGGACTGTGTGGATTTGATGGCCTGGCACATTAGACCCACAGGAGTATAAGGCTCTAGTAGACACTGGTGCACAATGTACTCTAATGCCATCAAGTTATAAAGGGGCAGAACCCATCTGTATTTCTGGTGTGACAGGGGGATCCCAAGAGTTAACTCTATTGGAAGCTGAAGTAAGCCTGACTGGGAATGAATGGCAGAAACACCCCATTGTGACTGGTCCAGAGGCTCCGTGCATCCTTGGCATAGACTATCTCAGGAGAGGGTATTTTAAGGACCCAAAGGGGTATCGATGGGCTTTTGGTATAGCTGCCTTGGAGACAGAGGGCATTGAACAGCTGTCTACCCTGCCTGGTCTCTCTCAAGAGCCTTCGATTGTGGGGTTGCTGAGGGTTGAAGAGCAACAGGTGCCAATTGCTACCACAACAGTGCACCGGCGGCAATATCGCACCAACCGAGACTCCCTGATCCCCATCCATAAGCTGATTTGCCAATTGGAGAGCCAAGGAGTGATCAGCAAGACTCGCTCACCCTTTAATAGTCCCATATGGCCAGTGCGAAAGTCTAATGGGGAGTGGAGACTAACAGTTGACTATCATGGCCTGAATGAAGTTACGCCACCGCCGAGTGCTGCCGTTCCAGATATGCTAGAACTTCAATATGAGCTAGAGTCAAAGGCAGCCAAGTGGTATGCCACAATTGACATTGCCAATGCATTTTTCTCCATCCCTCTGGCAGCAGAGTGTCGTCCACAATTTGCCTTTACTTGGAGGGGTGTCCAGTACACCTGGAATCGATTGCCCCAGGGGTGGAAACACAGCCCCACCATTTGCCATGGACTAATCCAGACTGCACTGGAAAAAGGTGAAGCTCCGGAACACCTGCAGTACATTGATGACATCATCATATGGGGCAACACAGCAGAAGAAGTTTTTGAGAAAGGGAAGAAAATAATCCAAATCCTTCTGAAAGCCGGTTTTGCCATAGAAGAAAGTAAGGTCAAGGGACCTGCACAGGAGATCCAGTTTTTAGGAATAAAATGGCAAGATTGACGTCGTCTGATCCCAATGGATGTGATCAACAAAATGGCAGCTATGTCTTCACCCACTAATAAAAAGGAAACACAGGCCTTCTTAGGTGTTGTGGGTTTCTGGAGAATGCATATTCCAAATTACAGTCTGATTGTAAGCCCTCTCTATCAAGTGACATGGAAGAAGAATGATTTTAAATGGGGCCCTGAGCAACAACAAGCCTTTGAACAAATTAAACGGGAGATTGTTCATGCAGTAGCCCTTGGACCAGTCCAGGCAGGACAAGATGTTAAAAATGTGCTCTATACTGCAGCCGGGGAGAATGGTCCTACCTGGAGCCTCTGGCAGAAAGCACCTGGGGAGACCCAAGGTCGACCCCTGGGGTTTTGGAGTCGGGGATACAGAGGATCCGAGGCCCGCTATACTCCAACTGAAAAAGAGATATTGGCAGCATATGAAGGAGTTTGAGCTGCCTCAGAAGTGGTTGGTACTGAAACACAGCTCCTCTTAGCACCCCGACTGCCAGTGCTGGGCTGGATGTTCAAAGGGAGGGTCTCCTCTACACATCATGCAACTGATGCCACATGGAGTAAGTGGGTCGCACTGATCACACAATGAACTCACACAGGAAACCCCAGTCACCCAGGAATTTTAGAAGTGATCACAGACTGGCCAGAAGGCAAAGATTTTGGAATGTCACCAGAGGAGGAGGTGACGCATGCTGAAGAGGCCCCGCTGTATAATAAACTGCCAGAAAATGAGAGGCAATATGCCCTGTTCACTGCTGGGTCCTGTCGCTTTCTGGGGAAACATCGGAGGTGGAAGGCTGCTGTATGGAGTCCTACACGACAAGTGTGGTGGGTTAAACCTGGCTGGAGGCCAGGTGCCCACCAAAGCCGTTCTATCACTCCCCCCTCCTCAGCTGGACAGGGGAGAGAAAATATAACAAAGGGCTTGTGGGTCGAGATAAGGACAGGGAGATATCACTCAACCAATTACTGTCACGGGCAAAACGGACTCGACTTAGGGAAAATTAACTTTAATTTATTACCAATCAACCAGAGTAGGGTAGTGAGAAATAAAACCAAATCTCAAAACACCTTCCCCCCACCCCTACCTTCTTCCTGGGCACAGCTTCACTCCTGGATTCTCTACCTACCCCCCACAGAGGCGCAGGGGGACAGGAAATGGGGGTTATGATCAGTTCATCACACGTTGTCTCTGCTGCTTCGTCCTCCTCAGGGGCAGGACTCATCACACTCTTCCCCTGCTCCAGCGTGGGGTCCCTCCCACGGGAGACAGTCTTCCACGAACTTCTCCAACGTGGGTCCTTCCCACGGGCTGCAGTTCTTCACGAACTGCTCCAGCATGGGTCCCTTCCACGGTGTGCAGTCCTTCAGGAGCACGCTGCTCCAGCGTGGGTCCCACATGGGGTCACAAGTCCTGCCAGAATACCTGCTCCGTGGGCTCCTCTCTCCACAGATCCACAGGTCCTGACAGGAGCCTGCTCCAGCGCGGGCTTCCCATGGGGTCACAGCCTCCTTCGGGGGCATCCACCTGCTCCGGCGTGGGGTCCTCCACCGGCTGCAGGTGGATATCTGCTCTACCGTGGATCTCCATGGGCTGCAGCGGGACAGCCTGCCTCACCATGGTCTTCACCACGGGCTGCAGGGGAATCTTTGCTCTGGCGCCTGGAGCATCTCCTCCCCCTCCTTCTTCACTGACCTTGGTGTCTGCAGGGTTGTTTCTCTTACATGTTCTCACTCCTCTCTCCAGCTGACGTTTCTGTGTCTGCTGCAACATTTTTCCCCTTCTTAAATATGTTATCACAGAGGCTCTACCACTATCGCTGATTGGCTCAACCTTGGCCAGCAGTGGGTCCGTTTTAGAGCCAGCTGGTATTGGCTCTGTCAGACAAAGGGGAAGCTTCTAGCAGCTTCTCACAGAAGCCACCCCTGTAACCCTCCTGCTACCAAAACCTTGCCACACAAACCCAATACAAGTCACAGGAACTGCTGAAGGAGAAGGTGTATTGAGTCAGTTTGCAGAGGTGAAAGCCATCCAGCTAACATTAGATATTGCTGAAAGAGAAAAGTGGCCAGTGCTCTATCTCTATCCTGACTCATGGATGGTGGTTAATGTCCTGTGGGGGTGGCTACAGCAATGGAAGCAGAGCAACTGGCAGTGCAGAGGTAAACCCATCTGGGCTGCCGCACTGTGGCAAGATATTGCATCCTGGCTAGAGAATCTAGTTGTGAAAGTACATCATGTAGATGCTCACGTACCCAAGATTTGGGCCACTGAAGAACATCAAAACAACCATGTCCTGGTTTCAGCTGGGATAGAGTTAATTGTCTTCCTAGTAGCTGGTACAGTGCTGTGTTTTGAGTTCAGTATGAGAAAAATGTTGATAACACTCTTGTTTTCAGTTGTTGCTAAGTAACGTTTAGTCTAAAGTCAAGGACTTTTCAGCTTCTCAAGCCCAGCCAGCAAGAAAGCTGGAGGGGCACAAGAAGCTGGCACAGGACATAGCCGGGGCAGCTGACCCAAAGTGGCCAACGGGGTATTCCATACCATGGGACGTCACATAAACTGGGGGGAGTGGGGGCGGGGGTTATCACCACTGGGGGACTAACGGGGTGTCGATCGGTGGGTGGTGAGCAATTGCACTGCGCGTCATTTGTACATTCCAATCCTTTTATCATTACTGTTGTCATTTTATTAGTGTTATCATTATCATTATTAGTTTCTTCTTTTCTGTTCTATTAAACCGTTCTTATCTCAACCCACGAATTTTACTTCTTTTCCCGATTCTCTCCCCCATCCCACTGGGTGGGGGGGGGAGCGGGTGAGCAGCTGCATGCTGCTTAGTTGCTGGCTGGGGTTAAACCACGACACAACCAGCAGGTGGATCAGGCCACCAAGATTGAAGTGGCCCAGGTGGACCTGGACTGGCAACATAAGGGTGAGCTATTTATGGCTCTGTGGGCCAATGACACCTCAGGCCATCAGGGAAGACATGCAACATATAGATGGGCTCGTGATCGAGGGGTGGACTTGACCATGGATACTTTTGCACAAGTTATCCATGAATGTGAAACATGTGCTGCAATCAAGCAAGTCAGGCAGTTAAAGCCCCTGTGGTATGGAGGGCAACGGCTGAAATATGGGGAGGTGTGATGGTGCATTTCTTTCCCCCTCTCCAGGCTGATTTACGAACTCGGGAAGGCTCACTAGGCCTTAGCATAAGTGTAATGAGTCAGGCAGTTAAGCGACCCTTGACTGTGCAGGAACTCTTATACAGCTAAGACAGGGAGATATGCTGTGCATCTCAAGGACTCCTGCTGCCCAGCGAAGCTGGGGCATGGGAGTAGAGATAGCCAGTTCTCATAACAACCTTGAGACATTACAATCCTGTTGTGGTTTAACCCCAGCCAGCAACTAAGCACCACACAGCCACTCACCCACTTCCCCCTGCCACCCAATGAGATGAGGGAGAGAATCAGAAAAAAAAAGTAAAACTCATGGGTTGAGATAAGAATGGTTTAATAGAACAGAAAAGAAGAAACTAAAAATGATGCCCCTCCAAGTGAAAGCTAATTGCAGCTGGCACTCTGCTGCCAAATGGATTGAGAAAAACGCATTAGCAATGTCAATTTTGGCATACCACTTGGCTGCCTTTGATTTCAGTTCATATTGAAGTTCTAGCATGTCCGGCATGGCGGCACTCAGTGATGGCGTGACTTCATTCAGGCCACGATAGTCAACTGTTAGTCTCCACTCCCCATTAGACTTTCGCGCTGGCCATATGGGACTATTAAAGGGTGAGCAAGTCTTGCTGATCACTCCTTGGCTCTCCAGTCAACAAATCAACTTATGGATGGGAATCAGGGAGTCTCGGTTGGTGCGATATTGCCGCCGGTGCACCATCGTGGCAGCAATTGGCACTTGTTCTTCAACCCTCAGCAACCCCACAATCAAAGGGTCTTGAGAGAGACCAGGCAGGGTAGACAGCTGTTCAATTCCCTCCATCTCCAAGGCAGCTGTACCAAAGGCCCACCAGTACCCCTTTGGGTCCTTAAAATACCCCCTCCTGAGATAGTCTATGCCAAGGATACACGGAGCCTCTGGGCCAGTCACAATTGGGTGTTTATGCCACTCATTCCCAGTTAGACTCACTTCAGCTTCTAATACAGTTATAATGTGCCAGGCCATTGAATCCACACAGTCCAATAGACCCGGTTGTCCCTTTCCTCCACCTGGCTGGAGGCAGGGCCCCTCTAATCCTGGTTAGAGTATCCGTTACTCACTTTTCGCAATCATGAATGAGAAGTCCCTTCAAGAGGATCAGAAATGAGATCAGCCCTTCTACTCCGTCTGGGGAACTGCTCACGGGAAACTGGAGCAGCAGTTTTCCAAGAAGAATCCTCTTTTGTGATTGCTTTTTCTCGCAACTCCCGTACCCGTGCATCCAGGACTGAGGTAGGTTCTCCATCCCACTCCCTCATGTCCTCTCCGTGGTCACGCAGGTAAAACCACAGGTTAGCCCATCGTGTGTACTTTCTCTCTCCTCTCTCTTGAGCAGAGGAATGCTTACTCCTAATAGCTGCCATGCAGGTCTGTACAGGTGGGGAGGAGGACATATCCACTTTGAATTGCTGGAACTCCTGGGACAATTCCTCTACAGCCGAGACACAGGCCCATAGGGAGGAAGAGAGACTTCCTTCGTATTGCTGGAGTTGGACAGCCACTTTGTCCACCGTTTGTCCATTGCCTTCTTTCCAGGACATTACTGCCAATGAGTTGGCATAGGTTGGTGGTGCACTTCATAGAAGCTTCCGCCACATGGGTCACGTGCATTGGACTTCATCTGGATCTGTGGGTGACTGCTCATTTTCTGGATCATTATAAATCACCTCCAGCATGGCTAATTCCCTCAGGTACTGGATACCTCTCTCCATGGTGGTCCAATTGCCTAGGTGACATATAATGTCTTCCTTGAAGGGGTATCTTTCCTTCACACCTGACAGAAGTCTCCTCCAGAGGCTGAGAACTTGTGTCTTTCTCACAGTTGCCTTTTCAATGCCCCCTTCCCTAGACAGGGATCCCAACTGCTTGGCTTCCCTACCCTGTAATTCCAAACTACTGGCCCCATTATCCCAGCATTGGAGCAGCCAGGTAACAATGTGCTCACCTGGATGGCGGCCAAAATCTTTTCGCATATCGTGCAACTCGGGAATAGGGATTGGGTGATTATTTCGGGTTCTGCCTCTTCCTCCTGTTCTCATGATGACCCTGGTTCACCTTCATCCCTCACTAAGCGAACTGATTTGTTTTTGTGTTTCTTCTTCTGTATTGGGGCGACTGATACTGGCACAGGTTGGTTCTCTGGTTCAGCTGCAGTACCTGTGTTACGGAGGCACGCACAATCAAATCCAACAGGTGTTAAAAGTCAGATTTATTCTTCAGTAAAAAGTTAGTTAGAAGTCTGATAACATTAGTGAACTGCAGGCTCAATGATGTAAGGGGAATAAGTACTACACAGCTGACTTAAGAATCCTTAAGATTTAAAATGATGACTCAAAATTCGCATATCACTCACCTAAAAGCTGAGGGTTCTCAACCTCGAGGAGTTACCTAGGGCAGCGTCCCGACCCAAGGGGTGAGTCCCTGACTGCAGACCTGCTGCTCCGAGGAGGACTGACTCAAAATGTCCTCTGGCGGGGCCCTTTTTATACCCTTGTCGAATCTGATCTGTGGTCAAATTAATCCCCATTGGCCAAAAGGTCAACACTTCTGTGTACCTAGCGCGTTTGATTGGTCTGTTCAATTTTCAAACTGTGGCCTCTAGGGTTTGGGGTTTTTTTTCCTCTTCTCCCTGCCTGGAGAAGTTTTGTTTCCTGTCAGGGTGGGTGTACCTGCCACACAATCCACCCCATGACCACAATCATGATTTGACTGGTTTCCTTGGAGTGGTGGTACAGTCAACTCTTGCCTCCAAAGTTAAAAGGGAGCACAGTTTGAATGAATTTGACACTCATTGTGGGTCATCATTCCATTCTGGTCTAGAATTAGAGTGGAATATCTGACACAGGAATATCCAGCGCATGAACAGGTTTTAAGGGAGTATAATTAACCGTTAGTACAGACTTCACTACCATGTGTTTGATAGAACTTATTGCAATACAGATAACAATAATCATAACTACAAGCATTATTAAAGATTGGAGAAGGCTGGTCATCCATTCCGTCAAAGAAAATCTGAACATATCAAAAACCTTTCCCAGCCGATTAGTCCCTAGTGAAGAAGCAATTGCCTCTGAGTCTCTTGCCAGTTTCTTTTGTTGATTTGATCTTGAAGCTGCATTGACACATTCTGAATGTGGACACAGCAGTCATCCATCGACAGGTTCAAAACTCCACATACACCTTTCTCTTTCAGTAGCATCAAATCCAGTACGACTTGATTTTGGATGGTCATTTTACTGGTATGTTGTAACTGATTGTTCAAGAGTCTCAAACTGTCAGATGTAGCATTGGCTAAGGCTGATAGTTGTAAACTCAGTTCTAGAATGCTCTGTCAGTGTTCCATTGAGTACCATACGTGGTCACCCCCCATGGAATTTCCGGGCATGGTGTGGTACCATTCCAACTCCACCCTGTGGTCTCATGGGTTGGTTGGAGGATATAATTACCTCTGGTGTTCCATACCTAAGTAGCATTTACCGTGCCTGGTGACCAACTACAGACAACATAAGTATAACCTCCTCCCCCATCCTCTCTGAACATCCAACTATAATTGTTACACTGCTCTCATGTGAGCTCAAGGGCTTGCGATATATTGATGTCCTGCACAAAAATCAGTAAGGGGTCTTAAGCTGATTTGGGGGTAGGCAAGCAAACCTTTACAGAAGTCAAGTTCATCATTCGGGTGAATCCCACCATCATTTTTGCCACAACATTGTCATCCAGATCTTCATCATCCACGCTGGCCACCATCATCACTACCAGTAGAAGCACTGGAATGACTCATTTCTTCATTGTCCTGTAAGAAAGCACAAAACTAGGCCTCGGTCTTAAAACCGGGTCACAGGGTTAGAAGTCCGGGATTATCCACCGGGCACTGATGCGGTGAGTCTTTCCACTCCCATCTAAGGCTTCCCAGGCATACAAGCCTCTGGGTTTTGCTAAGGTCATAGGAACAATGCCAATGGAGGGCAGTTTCACCATGACAGCTTGGCCCACGTATGTCCCCAGTGGGAACTGGTGTCTCTGATCGTCTGGTATAGACTCATTGCCCCTTAATGGTCCCGTAGGACAAAATGCTCGAATTTTTGGACTTCCATAATTTCCCCATTGGTTATTAACAGTAAAAACTGCCTGTGGTAATCGTGTGTCCCAGTTATGGTGTGAGACATCAGAATGTTTTTTAATCAAGCCATTGGTTTGCTCAGCTATACCATTAGCTTGGGGGTAATATGGTGTGTGAAACACCCATTTGATGCCTTCCCCTCGCACCCGGTCTTGTACCACTGTGGCTGTGAAATGCGACCCATTATCACTTTGAATACATTCAGGAATAGGTAGAATACCAAACCATTCTCACAAAACCTGGACTGTCTGGTCTCCAGTAGCTGTGCCAATGGCCATTGCCATAGACAATCCTGATACTACCTCCACTCCTGCCAAAATACATTTCCTCCCCTGGGATGGTCTCAGAGGACCAATGTAATCAACCTGCCACGTGCTCCAAAGAGCCTTGCCTTGTCTGATATGCTGGGCCGGAGCTTGGTTTGGGTGATTAGCCTTAAGCCTTATTCGGCATTGCGGGCAAGCTGTGAGGATTGCTTCACAGGTTTTCATAGATACTGGCCAGCCCTGGGATCGGCATTCATAATAGAGATCTGCTTTCCCTGAGTGGCCTTGCTTGATGTGCAACCATTCAGCTAGTCCATCCCAATCTTCCTTCTCACTGGTGACCATCCTGATTTGGGCCAGGTGGTCCACCTGTTGATTCCATTTCGCAGCTGGGGTTCCATCTCGAGCATGTCCCTTCACCCATCCCACCTTTAAAGGTCGGGATCTCCCTATTGCCAGGAGATGTTACCAGTCCTCTGTCCTCCACACTTTCGCATGACCTACTTCCCACTTACTAGATTCCCACTGACATATCCACTCTGTAGCACCCTTAAAGGTTGCGTAAGAGTCAGTATAGACAATGGTAGCACCATTCTCTACAGCCAGTAATAAAGCCTGTAGTTCTCCTACTTGTGCACTACCTTTACCCTCTTCCTTGACTGTCTTCCCAGTACCAATTTCCAGTGCTACTGCTTTATAGTGCCATTTTGATCCTAATCGACGAGCAGATGCATCTGTGAACCACACTCCCTGCACATCTGAGCCTGCCACAAATTCGGGTGCCTCCTCAATCGGAGAAGGTGTGGCGGAAAAGGACTTAACTGCAAGGTTCAAGCAAATGACTTGAACTTCACTTACAGAGTTAACTGCAAGGTTCAAGCAAACGACTTGAACTTCACTCACAGACTTAACTGCAAGGTTCAAGCAAACGACTTGAACTTCACTTACAGACTTAACACGCCACTAATTGCAGGTTTTACAGATACAATGGAGGAATGCACTATTGCAATTTTTTAAGGCAAGAGTAGTACATTGTTACAACCACAAGTGATTCGCAGACAACCACAAGCACACACGCATTTACAAACTTAAAGCGTAAACAATATTCACTTACCCCTCCAGGTAAGGGCTTTCAATCCCAGGGAAGTTACCTCGACCGGCGTCCCGATCAAGGGGGGGAAGGGCTTCCTTCACAAGCTAACTGTATAGCTGGCAAAGTGACTCCCCCATTTCCAACCTGAATCTTAGAGTTTTTATCCCCTGACTTGTGGAATGGTGTGTATGACTATGTCTGAGTGGATTATGATATATGCCTAAATGGATTATGTATATCTGAGCCTTTGTTGGTCTGTGATTGTTTGAATACACAAGGTTGTAATTTGCAACTAAATAGTGGTTGGATTGAGACTCAGGGTATACTATTTGTTAAGGGATTTCAAGGCTCCGTTCAGGTTTTGGTTCTTTGAATGGTGCAGCCACCGCCCTGTTTAGTTTAGAGTTTATCAGACAACCCAAGGCTAAGCTGTCTCCACAGCTCCCCGTGAGTCATCTCTGCAGAGACAGGGCCTCAAGGCAATCCAAGGCTGGGTCGCTTTTGTAACCCTCCATGAGTTGCCTGTGTGCACTAGACATGTTGAAACTTGTTTGTGAACTATGAGTCGGACAATCCACACAATCCACCCCGTGACCTGAGTCACAATTCAACCACACGTATGTCATCATTGACCGGTGTATTGGTATAAGTTTCGCCTGTGTGCTTTAGTAGAGTCATGTATTCCTCAATTTCTGGGTGAGCCCTTACCTGAGAGATAGATTTTACAATCATTCTTTTTGCACAACTAATGGCAATGCATACTACAATAATAGAAATTATAATAACAATCAGTGTTTGTAACAAGTTAACAATCCATCCAGAAAATACCCATCCTATCCTACCAAAAATATTTCCCAACCAGGTGTCCTTCATTTGGTCCTGCAGTTCATGAGTAACTTCGACTATCTTCTTCATCTTCTGGAGGTTTTCCCGAAGAGGTAGTGACACATTAGGAATTGTGACGCAACATTCTTGTTGTTCGTGGTTCGCTTTCAAGTATCCGCACACCCCTTGTTCTTTGAGTAATATCATATCCAGTGCAAGTCGATTTTGAAGTGCAACTTTCGAGGCAGTTTGTACTTGTTTATTGAGCAATTCAAAATTGTATTTAGTGAGGTCTGCCAAAGCTTCCACTTGTGCAGTTAAATTGGACAGCACAATTCTAGTTTTAAGGTGACCTATTCCTAGCCCAAGGAATCCTTCGGCCCATACCGCTAATCTCTGGGATACAGTCCAATCGGTGTCGTCTGTACCTCGTTTGGTACGGGGATGCCACAGTCCTTGAGAGATAAATTTCTCAGAGTAATAAGGAGGACATAATGATGGTACTCCCAAAGTACACTGCAGACCAAGATGTATAGGTCTTAACATATCTGTAATAGTCCCATCTGAGCATATCCAAGTTAACTGACGTGGAGCATATATAGGTGAGTCATCACAATTACCCATGGTTTGAGGAATGCGACAGGCGGATTTCTCAGAATATTTTAAGTCTTTATAGCTTATGCTAGTATTACATCCCATCACTGGGGGATATGGCCTGGTGTAATTTTGACACAAGCATGCAGCACTGATTAAATGCCGTAATGAAGGAATTAGCCACAGCCAACTATTTTCTAAATTCTCACCAGTGGTACAATTTATAATATTTGTACAATTCCACAGGGGTGTTTTTTTTCACATTGGGTTGTGTTGAGAACCTTTGTCGAGACCGCCAGGGATAGCACTCCTTCCTGTCATCTTTTCTCTCCTCATGGGCTTGAGACCATAAACAATTAGCAGGTGGTCCTTCCATCACATTGAACCACATACATGAATTACCAGGAGTTGAAGGAAACTCAAAGCACCACTGGGTGTTTACTGGTTCCACATACCTCAGGACTAAGCGTTTTCCCCAAGATGGCTCATCCCCATACCGTGTATCTGCCCAAGGGAGTTTGGAACATGGCTGTTGGGAGGATTGGGGCTGTTTGCCCCTACATCCTAAAGTCTTATTGTCCTGACAAAGCGGGGCATAGGAACAATTTAGGCTCCAAACGGAAGTTCGATTTAACATATTGTTAAATGGCCACTTCCATTCAAATTCACCCCAAATGATAGACTTATTTTGATTCCAGAGCCAATCTAAATTCTTACCTATATCCACAGGGAGAGCTGTTATGGGGATCCCCTGAGTGGGGGTATGTGGTAAAGGCAAACAGGTAGTCACATGAGAAAAATTAAGCATGCGAGCAAAACCTTGTATCATCTTATAGATCATATTGTCTTGTTCAGTATGATTCACAATTGGGGAACCATCAATGTGTTGCTCAAAAGCCCGAGGCTGTCTATTCCATATCCTAGATTGTTTACTTATGCATATGGTTATTAAAGGACTAACAAGAATTATTACAAAAAACCTTACAATTACAGCCATAGTATAGCGCTATTAAAACTTGGACTAACAAATAATTATCCCTACCAAAACAAACATATGAAAATCACAGATAAAACTCCTGATCCACGCTCCAGGTCTGTGTAGCTTGTCAATTCCTCTAAGGTACAGTTCACATCAGTTCGGGTTGACGTCTGTGATGTCTCCACCCCGTGTCTTCCCAGTTGTCCCTTATCCTTCTTCAACTGGAACAGTCCTATGATTTAAAGAGAAGAGAGCTGCTCTAATGTATACATGCTCGACGATAAATTGGTTAGAAATCTGGTATAATCCACCTGCTACTTATCCGATGTATGCGATTGGAGCTATCTTTTGCTTCCCATGCATACAGCCCCCTCGGGTTGGTCAGTATCAGCAGTACAACTCCAATTTGAGGTAACTTGACCATTACAGGTTGGCCAGAATGCAATTGTGTGGGGAATTTCCCAATTTCATGTGGTTTCTTGGAGATTAAATCTCCAGTAGGACAGAACGCCTTAACTTTTGCGTTTCCATTTTCACCCCATCTGTTATTAACAGTATATACTGCCTCAGACAATCTCAAGTCCCAGTTTGATGCATGGACCCTTGCAAATCTTTTGATTAGTCCATTAATTCGTTCCACTATTCCATTTGCCTGAGGGTAATAAGGAGTATGGAAGATCCAGTCAATACCTTCCCCCCTTGCCCATTCCTGGACGGTGGCTGCTGTGAAATGTGAACCATTATCACTTTGGATAGTAGAAGGCATAGGTAAGGTACTAAACCACTCCTTTAGCACTCGAATGGTCCATTCCCCAGATGCTGCTGTGGTTGCAGTGGCTTGGGTCAAACCAGACACTACCTCTACTCCTACTAGAATATACTTATGTCGGTTAGATGTTCTAAGTGGCCCAATATAATCGATTTGCCAAGTCTGCCAGAGTGTCTTTCCTGCTCTGATATGCAAAGGTGGGGCTTGATTTGGATGATCCATTTTTAATCGTAAGCGGCACTGTGGACAGTGTGTTATTGTCCTTTCACAGTCAGCCACTGTGGCAGGCCACCCTCTTGCTTGACACTCCTTGTACAGATCGGCCTTTCCAGTGTGGCCACGCCTTTCATGTAACCATTCTCTCAATCTTGCCCACTCCTGCGCATCTGTTTCCAACGTATGTATGCGGGTGAGATAATCAACCTTGTTATTCCAGCGAGTAGCCTCAGTAAGGTTTTTATCATGTGCCTTTACCCATCCTACTTGTAATGTTCTTCCTTGTCCTACTTCTAATAGTTGCCTCCAGTCCTCTGTTCTCCACACTGGAACCCGGTTGACCTGCCAACCGTTGGCTTCCCAATGTCCCATCCATTCTGTTGCCCCTTTAAACACTGCATAGGAATCAGTATATATAATTTGAGCCCCAAATTTCACAGCTAACAATACAGCTCGTAGTTCCCCTATTTGGGCACTACCTTCTCCTTTTTCAATCTCAGTTCTCCCTGTCTTTATCTCCAGAGCCACTGCTGTATATTGCCAAGTCCGATTTTTTCGTACTGCAGAAGCATCTGTAAACCATACTCCTGTCAGGTCTGATTCAACTGTAAACGGAGGTGCTTCTAAAATAGGTGATGGTTTATTAGGTTTGATTAACATAGAAGGGTCTGCGTTGATATCCTTTTGTAATTTAGATACTTTTACTGACCCTTCAGTAAGGGTAACTAACTGACTGATACCTTCCAAGTAAGAGTACCATTTCTGGACAGTGGGTTTTTGGGCAATTCCCTCGGGGGGAGCAGTGCCTTTCCTGACTGATTCCAGAAGAAGGAAGGGACCCCGAACAACCATATCCTGACTTGTGCGAATCCGTTCAGCCTTTTTTACTGCTCGTATTAGCGATAACATACCCTTTTCCCAATCAGTGTATCGTTGCTCTGTATCATTGAATGAATGAGAAGAGAATTCCAAAGGTCTATCAGGGCCTTCTGGTCCCCGTTGATATAAGTTACAATGCGAACCATGTTCACTGAATCCCCACTCGATCTGTATAGGATCTGTCCGATGTATGGGACCTAAAGTCTGATATATGCGTAGTTCTTGAATCAATAAATTCAAGGCCTCCTCATGCTGAGAGGTCCACTGCCAATGGGCATTCTTTTTAATTAAATTATACAGAGGTCGAGCAATTATGGAAAATCCAGGGACATGTTTTCGCCAGTAACCTAAAGTCCCAAGTATCTGTTGTAGTTCCTTCTTATTTTCTGGAGTTTTACCAGCCTCTATTTTTCCCAGGGTATCAGCTGGTACAGCTACGGCTCCTCCTGACCACCAAACACCTAGAAATTTAACCTCTTGACTTGGTCCCTGACATTTAGCAGGAGGGATTTCCAACCCCAATGAAGTCAGTGAGGCCCAAATCTGACTAGACACTTCTCTGACCATCTCTTGGTCATCCCCAGCAATTAAGATATCATCAATATATTGATACACACTTATCCCATCTGGGACTTCTATTTCCTTCAGTATTTTTGCCAGTGCATTATGGGCAATAGTGGGGGAGTGTCTGTATCCTTGGGGAAGTCGGTTAAAGGTATATTGTATTCCTTCCCAAGTGAATGCAAATTGAGGTTTATCCTCCTCTTGAAGAGGAATCATAAAAAACATATCCTTAACATCCAATGTGGACATCCATGGGTGATGTTTTGCTTGGATTTGAGTGACTAGGTCAGCAGTGTTAGGAACAGCAGCTGTGAGTGGCATTGTATTACTATTAAGCCTCCTGTAGTCAACCGTCAGTCGCCATCTGCCGTCGGGTTTACGTACTGGCCATACTGGAGAATTATAGGGCGAGTGTACTCTAGTTATAATGCCACGATTCTCCAAGTCTTTGATCACCTCTCTGAGCCCTGCTTTAGCAGCGGCCGGTAAAGGATATTGATTAACCTTCGTTACTCTGGAAGGGGGTAACTTAATGGCTGCTTCAAGCACCCAAACTTCACATGGTGGGGCTCCAAAGCTCCACACTGTTCCATCAGGCAGTTTCCAGACTTTGTTTGCTAGGACATCAAATCCTAGTATATTATTTCGATACGGACCAATGACCACCTTTATCTTAGTCATTCAATTTTCCCCTGGAAGCCAAACACATATTTTACTAATTGGTCTGGTTTCAGGGACTCCAGTTACTCCTATTATATCTATTTTTTTCTGGGTAGGGGTCAATCCTAAACTTTTAGCTGTTTTTTCAGTGATAACACTTATTTGGGCTCCAGTATCAATTAGAAAATGTACAGGTATTCGTCTGGGGCCAGTGGCTAAAATAATATATGGATCAATATGCTGGTTAGGCCATTCTAAGCTGGATATTACGCGAGTGGGTCGGCCTGAAATTCCCCCCGCGCTTCCTAGTTTTTTAGATCAATCAAATCCTTCCTTAAGCCTGAGTAAGGGTTGGCAGGAGCAGAGGGTTTACTCTCCTGCATTTTGGCAATATCAGTGCCTTCCATAGCCTTGCTAATAGGCTGCTCCACCAGGTTTATTATTGTACGAATGTTTTCTGTGGACTGTCCGTGTAACACTGAGCGGGGTATTCCTAATGCTAATGCCTTTTTCCATAGTTCATTGTGCTGAGAGTCAAAACGAGAATAGATTTTCTGAGGGGGACGGGAGTTATTCTCTGCAAAAAATCGTGCCTGTCGGACTCGGCGCTGTGAATCTGAACCTTCCTGTAACCAGCCCATCTCTCTACCATAAATCACTATTTCTTGTAATAATTCCCCCCATGTTAAAACAGGCTGTTGTTGCTGGTTGGGGTTGCAAGCATTATGATCAATTGCCCGTATAACTTTTTCTTTTAGATTTTGCACATAAATTTTCAAGACGTCAGGGAGACCTCTAATTAATGGTTTAAGGTGGACCGGATCAACTGGAGCAGCAAGGGGAATACCCTGCTCCCCGCGCTTGTACATAGCTTGTATACAGGCAGCCTTTTGCACTGATTCAGCCAGCCTAGATAATCCAGATGTTTTAATAGTCAGAGGTTCACCTCGTTCTCTAGAATCTAGTCCCCCTGCCCAGTAGGCAACTCTGAGGGTCAAGGGTTGGTTCCCCACGGGACCCTGATCAAGGAATACACCAGGACCCCAATATCCCCTAGCTTCCTCCTCGCTCAGCAAGACTCGATCCCCTCCATTCAATGACACACGCCATAAATATTCAGTTTCACTCTCCCCCAGCTTGCGTGAAAATTTCTCTTGCATTTGTGCGAGCTCAGGTCCCGACCACGGGGTGGTTAGGGTTGCAGTTAAGTTTCGATTGTTCCTGGCCCTCGACTGTACCTCCGTTTTAATGAGGGGTCAAATTTCAATATTACTTGCCCCATCGGATTCATCATCTGGGTCACCCCAGATATCCCCGTCCCAAGCGTCAGGATCGGCACACATAACTAGATTCCTGACTTGGGCGGGAGAGGGAGTTGGAGCACTTGATAACAACAGTTTTAATTTTTCTAGTAATTTTCTGTTCTTCTCCCTTTCAGAATTTAATTCATCTTTCAGAAACACATTTTCAACCTCCAATTGTCCATTATGAACACTCAAGGCCGCACTTATCTTTCGTTCTGCCTCTAAAGCAGTTTTGGTCACTTCGACTTCAGTTTCTAGTGCCCTGAATTTTGTAGCTTCAATGAGATCGGCTGCACCCGTTATTTTTGCTGTCTCAGATTTCAGTGCCTCCTCCTGTGCACAAGTTAGACATGCTCCAAAAATAGTGCACAGGATACCTTTACCTTTCCCATTTTTCTTTTTCTTTTGTTCCTTCCCACACTGCTCTACCCATGCCACCACTTTCTCTTTACTTCTCCACAATTTCTTCGCCATCTCCTTTTCTAACAGAGAAGGTTTACAACCATGTTTCTGCAATAGTTCCTCCATTGTATCCTGCCGACTACGCCAAATTAATGTGGCGGAAAAGGACTTAACTGCAAGGTTCAAGCAAATGACTTGAACTTCACTTACAGAGTTAACTGCAAGGTTCAAGCAAACGACTTGAACTTCACTCACAGACTTAACTGCAAGGTTCAAGCAAACGACTTGAACTTCACTCACAGACTTAACTGCAAGGTTCAAGCAAATGATTTATTTGAACTTCACTTACAGAGTTAACTGCAAGGTTCAAGCAAACGACTTGAACTTCACTTACAGACTTAACACGCCACTAATTGCAGGTTTTACAGATACAATGGAGGAATGCACTATTGCAATTTTTTAAGGCAAGAGTAGTACATTGTTACAACCACAAGTGATTCGCAGACAACCACAAGCACACACGCATTTACAAACTTAAAGCGTAAACAATATTCACTTACCCCTCCAGGTAAGGGCTTTCAATCCCAGGGAAGTTACCTCGACCGGCGTCCCGATCAAGGGGGGGAAGGGCTTCCTTCACAAGCTAACTGTATAGCTGGCAAAGTGACTCCCCCATTTCCAACCTGAATCTTAGAGTTTTTATCCCCTGACTTGTGGAATGGTGTGTATGACTATGTCTGAGTGGATTATGATATATGCCTAAATGGATTATGTATATCTGAGCCTTTGTTGGTCTGTGATTGTTTGGATACACAAGGTTGTAATTTGCAACTAAATAGTGGTTGGATTGAGACTCAGGGTATACTATTTGTTAAGGGATTTCAAGGCTCCGTTCAGGTTTTGGTTCTTTGAATGGTGCAGCCACCGCCCTGTTTAGTTTAGGGTTTATCAGACAACCCAAGGCTAAGCTGTCTCCACAGCTCCCCGTGAGTCATCTCTGCAGAGACAGGGCCTCAAGGCAATCCAAGGCTGGGTCGCTTTTGTAACCCCCCATGAGTCGCCTGTGTGCACTAGACATGTTGAAACTTGTTTGTGAACTATGAGCCGGACAATCCACACAGAAGGTTTATAGGGTCAATCCAACAAGGTTGGATCAGGGTTCACAGGTTGCTGTAGTTTGAAAACCTTCACCAGATCCTCCTTTAGTGGGAGCAATTGGCTTATCCCTTCTAGGTATGCATACCATTTCCCAACTGTGGCCTTTTGGGCTACTCCCTCTGGAGGAGGTGACCCATTGAGGACTGAATTTAAGAGAGGGAAAGGACCCTGTACTATAACATCCTGTGAGGTATGCAGCTTTTCAGCCTCCTTAACTGCTCTAGTGAGGGAAAGAATCCCCTTCTCCCAATCTGAATATCGTCGCTCAGTCTCCTTAAATGCAGTGGAAGAGAATAATAATGGTCTAGCTGGTCCTTGTGGCCCCTTTTGAAACACGCCACAGTATGAGGCATGTTCAGCGAATCCCCATTCCACCCTTAATGGATCTCGTGGGTGCAACGGACCTAGTCTCTGATAAGCCTTAAGCTCTTCTTTCAGAGTGTTAAGGGCTTCCATATGTTGCAAAGTCCAATCCCATTTCCTGTTCTTTTGGAGGAAGTCATAGAGAGGGTGGGCAATCACTGAAAACCCTGGTATATGTTTTCTCCAGTAGCCCAAAGTACCTAACAGCTGTTGTAATTCCGTTTTATTGCCTGGAGTCTGTCCCTTTTCAATAGCTGATAGAGTGTCGTCGGGTACCGCAACTGCTCCAGCTATCCACCGTGCCCTCAGGAATTTAATTTCTTGTCCCAGACCTTGACATTTAGAACATGGAATGTCTAGCCCATTCTTGACTAACAGATTCCAGATGGCCTCAGCCACTTGCCCTACCTGTTCCTTGTTGTCCCCACCAACCAGGATATCATCTATATATTGATATATGCGGACACCTGATGGTACTTCCACAGCATCAAGGAGCTTGGCTAAAGCATTGTGAGCAATAGTGGGTGTGGCAGTACACCACCACCACCCCCCCCAGCCAGAAACGAAACTTCTCCAGGCAGGGAGAAGAGGACAAAAAAACCTAAACCCTGGAGGCTGCAGGTTGAAAGTTGAACTGGCCAATCGAGATGTGCCAGGTACACTGAGGTGACCTTCTTGGCCAATAGGGATTAAATGACCACAGATCAAATTCAACAAGGGTATAAAAGGGGTCCCACCAGTGGACATGTTGGAATCAGTCCTCCTTGGAGCAGCGGGTCTGCAGTTGGGGACTTCCCCTTGGGTCGGGGCACTGCCCGAGGTAACCCTTCAAGGGAGAGAGCCCTCTCCTTTTAGGTGAGTGATATGCGCATTTTGAGTCATCACTTTTAAATCTTAAGGATTCTTAAGTCGCCTGTGTAGTACTAATTCCCCTTACATCATTGAGCCTGTAGTTCAGTACTGTTACTGGAGTTCTAACTAACTTTTCTACTGAAGAATAAATCTGAGCTTTAACACCTGTTGGATTTGAGTGTGCGTGCATCCGTAACAGTGGAGGAATGCCTATATCCCTGGGGAAGTCAATTAAAAATGTATTGTGTCCCCTCCCAAGTGAAGGCAAACTGGGGTTTGTCCTCTTCCCTTAGGGGAATCATAAAAAACATATCTTTGACATCTAAAGCAGCCATCCATGGGTGGGCTGCAGCCTGTATTGCTGTTACTATTGAGGTTATACTTGGAACAGCAGCAGTTAATGGTGGGGTATTACTCTTCAATCTCCTATAAACAATTGTTAGTTGCCACCTCCCATCTGGTTTACAGACTGGCCAAACAGGAGAATTATAAGGGAATGTGTGCGACTTATGATCTGTCTCTTCTCAAGATCGTTAATTACTTCCGAAATGCCCCGTTGGGCAGCGTCTGGCAGTGGGTATAGAGAGACACAGGTTACCTTAGATTGCAGTAGTGCAGGAGCAACCTGCAAGGTTCTCACATGGGTAGCCTTTGCCCCCAAAGGTCCACACCCTGCCATTGGGTAGGTGTGGCAGAACACCAGCACCCCACCCCCCACCCCGACAGGAAACAAAACTTCTCCAGGCAGGGAGGAGAGGAAAAAAAACCCAAACCCTAGAGGCCGCAAGTTGAAAATTGAACTGACCAGTCGAGATGGGCCAGGTACATGGAAGTGACCTTTTGGCCAATGGGGATTAAAATGACCACAGATCAGATTCAACGAGTATAAACAGGGTCCTGCTGGAGGACATTTTGGAAGCAGTCCTCCTCGGAGCAGCGGGTCTGCAGTCAGGGACTCTCCCCTTGGGTTGGGACGCCGCCCTAGGTAACTCCTCGAGGTTGAGAGCCCTCATCTTTTAGGTGAGTGATATGTGTATTTTGAGTCATCATTTTAAAACTTTAAGAATTCTTAAGTCAGCTGTGTAGTACTAATTCCCCTTACATCATTGAGCCTGTGGTTCACTAATGTTATCAGAGTTCTAACTAACTTTTTACTGAAGAATAAATCTGACTTTTAACACCTGTTGAATTTGATTGTGTGTGCCTCCATAACACCGGGTCATAATAAATTGTCTCTAGCACGGCTAATACCCTCAGATATTGGATACCTCTCTCCATGGTGGTCCACTTGCATGATTGACATAGAACATCTTCCTTAAAGGGGTACCTTTCCTTCACACTTGACAGGAGTGGCCTCTAGAGACTGAGAGCTTGTGTCCCTTTTTTCAACTGCCTTGTCAATGCCACCTTCCCTGGCAAGCGATCCCAGCTGCTTGGCTTCCCTACCTTCTAATTCCAGGCTACTAGCCCCATTGTCCCAGCATCAGAGCAGCCAGGTGATAATGTGCTCACCTGGAGGACGGCTGAAATCTTTTTGTGTATCCCACAGCTCACTCAAGGATAGGGATCGGGTGATTACCTCTGGTTCTGCCTCTTCTTCCTGTTCCTGTGATGACCCTGGTTCATCTTCCTCCTTCGCTAAGCAAACAGGTTTTTTTGTATATTTCTTCTTCTGTACGGGGGCAACTGATACTGGTACAGGTTAGTTCACTGGTTCAGTTGCAGTACCGATTGCCACGGTTAGGGTAGCCGCAGTGCCTGTCGCCGGGGTTGGAGGGGCTGCAGTGACTGTCATCTTCTTGTTAGATCCAGAGACCTTCTCTTCCCCTTGAGAGTACTGAGTGGTGTTGAACAGGGCTCGATAGGCATGGGCCAGGCCCCAGCACTTTGCAGTGATTTGTATCTCTCTGGAGTTGCCAGGGCGACAGTGTACCTTTTCCAAATATTTTACTAGTTCTTCCAGATTCTGCACTTGTTCAGGGGTCAATTTCCAAAACACTGGAGGTGCCCACTGTCCTAGGTACTTGCCCATACTACCCCACACACCCTGCCACTCATAATTATCCAGTCTCGGGGCAGATCTCTGGTTGATCTTCTTAAATAGTTGTTCAACCCTAAACAAGAGCTGAACCACATTCAGGAACATGCTAGTTCCTAGCAATAGGACCGTGCTGGTCTCAGCATCCCAAGGGTATTCAAATTTTTCAAAATTCTCAAACACCATGTCGTGGTTTAACCCCAGCCAGCAACTAAGCACCACGCAGCTGCTCACTCACTTCCCCCATACCCAGTGGGATGGGGGAGAGAATCGGGAAAAAAAAGTAAAACTCATGGGTTGAGATAAGAACAGTTTAATAGAACAGAAAAGAAGAAACTAATAATGATAATGATAACACTAATAAAATGACAATAATAAAAAATAATAATAATAAAAGGATTGGAATATACAAGTGATGCACAATGCAATTGCTCACCACCTGCCGATTGACGCCCAGTTAGTCCCCAAGCGACGATTACCCCCACTTCCACTCCCCCCAGTTTATATACTAGACATGACGTCACATGGTATGCAATATCCTGTTGGCCAGTTTGGGTCAGCTGCCCTGGCTGTGTCCCCTCCCAACTTCTTGTGCCCCTCCAGCCTTCTTGCTGGCTGGGCATGAGAAGCTGAAAAATCCTTTACTT
Organism: Gypaetus barbatus; assembly: GCA_028022735.1. Lineage (NCBI taxonomy): Eukaryota > Metazoa > Chordata > Aves > Accipitriformes > Accipitridae > Gypaetus > Gypaetus barbatus. Next base: position 38,032,338 of record CM051561.1, on the reverse strand, counting down.
CAGACTAAACATTACTTAGCAACGACTGAAAACATCAGTGTTATCAACATTCTTCTCATGCCTAACTCAAAAACATAGCACTATACCAGCTCCTAGGAAGACAATTAACTCTATCCCAGCTGAAACCAGGACAAATCCTCCCCTGACAATCTTGGAGCATCCCGTATCTATGTTTTGAGTTATTCTCTGACAGTCTCGGAATTTTCCAGCACAGCTGGGATTCTAGAAATTTGTTAATGATGAAAGTCAATCATCTCCCAAACCTATAAACAGCAGTACTAAGTGAGACCCTTTGAGCTCTCCTGGACCACAGCGGGCTGTGACCAGCATCTCCCTCTGAGTGGGACGCCTCTCAGAGCTCAAAAACTTTCCTGTTTGCAAAAATCGGAGGTCTGTCACCAAAAGATGACATGACCTGGGCTGATTCTATTCGCTCCTCGAGGCTCGACCCTTTGCCCATTGAGACAAATGCCAAAGCATTTGACATGAATATTTTCACTGACCTCGAGGGGAATTTTTAACAGGTATACGTCTTTTTCTCTCTCTTTTACTCTCTTTTATTCTCTTATATCTATTTCTCTTAGTGTCTTTATGCATGCATGTCGCTGTAGAGACGGACAAAGCGACACGCACACACCTCAAGATGATCAAGCAGTTGTTCTATTTTTATTACAAGCGTGCTCTTTTTATATATTTCTAAAGGCAGCGTGCTACAGCATAATTGGTTAAAAAGTTGTTTTTAACATTCTCATTGGGTGACCTTTTTATAAGTTCGTTATCACAACTGCAACTGGTCAACACATTCCTTAAACTTAGTTTCCCAGGCATGCTTCTCGTTCTTTCTCGTTCTCTCAAGGATACACCGGAATGTCAAGGCCAGACCTGTGTTCTTCCATCTGGTTGTTATCAGACCAGCTGCCTACCCCAACAATTCCCCCTTTTTGTATTTGAGCTAGAAATATCGCATGCACAGTTTTCTGCAGGGCCCTTTGCAGCAAACTGACAAGGCAAGGCAACATCAATAGCACAATTACAACAATAAACAACATTAACAACCCAGTCTTCATTAAAGCCAAAATCCAACCGGATAACCCCCATTCTTTAAACATGTTATTTAGCCAATCCCATCTGACATCCATTCTTAATTTTCCAACCCCATCTTTTAATAATTGAATGCTTTTATGTATAGACTCTGAATGGTCTGACAAATTCATGCAGCACATCCCTTCAAAATCTTCACATCCATGACCTTGGGCAAGTAGCAAAAATTCTATGGCAGCCCGATTTTGCAATGTTGCATGTCTAACACTATTAACATCAGTTAGTAAGCCAGAAAGCGCTAATGACATAGCATTAATCTCTTTACTTAACCAGCAACCTAGATTAGTTAACTTTTTGAGTGCAGCTGCAGCAGCAACTCCTGGTGCCAAAACAGAGGCTGCAATAATTTTGCCTGCATTCCAAAAAGTCACTGTGTCCTCACATCTCTCATCAAACTGTTGTGCATTTCTTTTCAATCTTCTATGTGTCTGTGTCATTTTGTGTAACAATTTATGGTTTGGGGTGAACAGTGTGAGTTGTCCAAATGTGCAAGGACCACCTACAGCCTTTCCTGGGATTCCTTTCCACACCCGCTGCCCACAAATTAGAAACACGTCAGCGGGTAACCCAATTGCATCCTTCCCAGGGGCAATTTGCTGTCCTGCTGTGGCATTGCACCACAATGATGCATTGGTATAAAACCCATGTGGGGAAACGTTAATACCATAAGGCTCATTGATATAATGACCAGAAGTAAAATTCAAATAGAAACACCACTCTGCTCGTAAGGGTCCTAGAATGTCAAGTTCTTGAGGAGGCATAGGTAAAGCGGGAAAATTGTTTATCCCCACATTGAGACTGTGCTGATACCATGTTTCATTCATACCAGTGGAAATGCGCCAACCTCCCTTACACCACCATTTAGGCTGTAAAATTCCTGGTGCAGTACATTCTTGTCGCACTGTCTCATTATATAGCATTGCCCATCGTTTTTTCCCCAATGGTACGCCTACAAGGCAGGTCCGGAATGGGTCCGTTGGTGTAGCCAATGAGACACATATAGTCTCACTATGTGTCACGTTAGCTAGTGTTAACCACACATTATTATTTTCCCAGTATCCTCGTGGGAAAGGCATGCTCTGCACCTCAGGAGGATGCCCGATCCACCACAGGCCGAACACAGCGAGCAGGGCACCAGCGGGGGCCGTCATCTGTGGAGACACAAGCATACCCCCTTCCCCAAGTTAGTAAATCATGAGGGCCTGACCACTGGCCTGTCTGCAGATCCCGCATCTGAACCTTGACCCCAGGAGACACTCCACAGGTGGTGGTTAAAGACCCAAAATGTCGCACCATTGGAGGGTCTTGATATTCATTAGAAACCTGCAAAAAATTTAACACATACAGCTTTATTTAAGCGTGCCTCCGGAAGGTCCCCTATCATTCCCCCTTTTTGTTTCTGAAGCAACCGCTTCAAGGTACCATGAGCACGTTCCACAATACCTTGTCCAGTGGGAGAATGTGGGATACCAGTAATATGAGTAACACCCCACAGCTGTAAGAAGGATCTTACCTTATGAGAAAGATAGGCTGGACCATTGTCCATTTTTATCTGAGAGGGAACACCCGCAACGGAAAAAGCCTGTTGCCAATGACGGATAACATCTTTGGCGCTTTCACCTGTGTGAGCAGTAGCAATGATGACCGAAGAAAAGGTATCAATAGTAACATGAACAAATTTCAATCTGCCAAATTCAGTAATATGAGTGATATCTGTTTGCCAAATCTGAAGAGCTCGCAGCCCTCTGGGGTTAGTTCCATAATAGTGAGGGATATGTTGACCCTGGCAATCAGGGCAAGCAGCCACAATGGCGCGAGCCTCGGCATTTGAGAGATGAAATTGCCGTTTCAAAGCACGGTAGCCTTGGTGGAAAAATTGATGAGAAGCAATCGCTTGCTGCTTGATATTTGGTGTCGGTCCCATAGCTACGCCCGATACAAGTGCATCTGCTTTTGCATTCCCTTCCACTAAAAACCCAGGGAGGGATGTGTGACTTCTAATATGCAAAACGTAATAAGGATGCTGTCGCTTCTGAATTGTGATCCATAATAATTTTAAAATTCCAAAAAGTTTTTCCTGATTAATTTGACCCAAGGCAGCTTTGTCTAACCGTTGTACCAACCCAGCTACATAAGCCGAATCAGTAACAATATTCACAGGACAAGTAAAATGCTGAAATACCATCACCATAGCTCTTAATTCAACAATCTGAGGAGAGCCTTCTTGATATTCTATTTTTTGCTGCCACTCATGGCCATCGTGCCATACCATGGCAGCTTTTCCTGTTTTTCCCGAACCATCAGTGAACACTGTGATACCATTCACGGGCTCTGATTGGCTTAATTGTTTCTGTGCAAACCGAATTTGACTACTCATTTTCAATAGTGGATGTGAGGGCAGATGGTAACTAATTTGACCTGTAAAATTCATCAATGCTGATTGAAGTGCTGAACTGTTGGCAAGGCACCATTCAAAGTACTCATTTTTCACAGGTATAACAATAGTTTCAGGATCCCTTGCCAACAATTCCACACAACGTGTTCTGGTTTTAATAATAATTTGAGCTAGAAGTTCAAAAAGACCAGGGGCTGTTTTCCTGGCCTTAAAGGGTAAGAAAGTCCATTCCAAAATATGCAAGGGGTCTTTCCAATCAGAGTTCCACTGTGCGAGCATTGCAAAAGGTATCATCATGTCTATTAAGACAAATACCTGTACTGACACTGTTAGATCAATTCTCCACACATGTTTTTGCGTGATTGCTTGTTCCACTTCTTTAATTACCTGTTTTGCTTCTGGAGTGAGAACTCGGGGTGCAGCAATGTCTGAGTCCCCGTTTAACAGCTCCAAAAGTGGCTGCAATTTAGAAGATGTCAAGCCCAAATATGGTCGAACCCAATTAATAATTCCAGCTATTTTTTGCACATCATTTAGGGTTTTCACTTCGATCTGCAATTGAATTGGTTGTGGCATGACTATTTGATCTAGCACTTTCATGCCTAGGTATAACCATGGCTGTTGACATTGTACCTTTTCTGGGGCAATGATCAGCCCATATTGCTGCAATGACTCACGTGTTCTGCTTTCCATCTCAGCTAGCATTACCTCTGACGGTGCAGCTAGCAAAATGTCATCCATATAATGGTAACAGTATCCCGATGGAAATTCAGCACGGACAGGGCTCAAAGCCTTGGCCACAAACCACCGGCAAATGGTAGGTGAATTTTTCATACCTTGGGGGAGCACTCTCCAATGATACCTTTTTGCGGGTTCACCGTTGTTCACTGATGGTATTGTGAACGCGAATTTCTCCATGTCCTGTTCATGTAAAGGAATAGTAAAAAAACAATCTTTGAGATCAATGATTACAATTTCCCATTGCATTGGAATCATGGTTGGTGACGGCATCCCTGGTTGCAAAGCCCCCATGGTGGCCATCACCTCATTAATTTTTCTCAAATCATGCAACAAACGCCATTTCCCTGATTTCTTCTTGATTACAAACACGGGTGTGTTCCAGGGACTGTGAGAGGGTTCAATATGTCCTGCAGCTAATTGTTCCTCAACTAAAAGATGCAGGGCCATGAGTTTTTCTTGAGTGAGGGGCCACTGACTTACCCACACTGGCTTTTCCGTTAACCATTTCAAGGCCAGTGTGGGTTGTCTCACGCCCTGCAGCACAGTGACCCCTACTGAAAATCCGTTGTGATCCTCACCCCCCATTGTCCAAGACAGTCCCTGCCCCACAAGTTCAGAGGTGCTGTGGTTACATAGGGTCTGATAGTGGCTTTTTGAGCCTCAGGGTTGCTGACAAGGACAGGCTTAGCAGCCATGAAACTGTTTGCAATCCCCCCAAGACCAACCACTCCCATAGTGTTTGATACCAATGGCCAGGTAGATTGCCAGTCGCGATGCGAGATGATTGTGACGTCAGCTCCTGTGTCCAGCAAACCTGTTATTGTCATCTGAGAAGGAGTGGCATGGTCCATCGCGAGCGTGCAACTCATCTGTGGTCTTCTATTCGAAACAGTCTGAGACCAAAGGACAAGTGGCTTCCCCGTAGATCCGAACCCTTGATCGCTGCGGGTAACCTGTTCTGTTTTGGGAACACAACTCACAAAAGGCACAAGTTGAGCAATTCATGTTCCTGCATCAATCGTCACCGGAGGTGTTGCAGTAGAAACCATAGCACAAATTTGTCCCGTATAATCAGCATCAATTACCCCCACGTGTACGATTAATCCTTGCAAGGTACTACTAGACCGCCCTATTAACAAAGCACTAAGTCCTTTACCAATTGGTCCCCATGCATCAAGGGGTACTTTATGCACACCCTGCGTATCAATGGTTACTGTGTGGGAAGTGGATACATCCATTCCGGCTGAGCCGCTGGTTTTGCCTGATAATTTGTCACACAAGGTTGTGAGTTGGTCTGTGGATTGAGTTGCGTCATTGCTCCTGCAAAAGGATTGCCGGGACTGTAGGGCACTTGTGTCTGAGCGCGCCCCCTCGCGCTCTTCTTGATGTTTCCCTGAATCTGCTGGCCATTAACATGGAATTTTGAGCGGCATTGTTTAGCAAAATGCCCAGATTTTCCACACCGCTTACATGTTATTTTTTGCAAATTACCACTCCTTTGCTTCTTGGGACAATTAGCCTTTAAATGCCCTTCTTGTCCACAATCATAGCATTTCGGGCCTGATTTGCCTTTTATAGCAGCGGCGAGGGCAGCCATTTTATGCTCCACAGTGCCGACTTTAGAACAAGCAGCAACCATATCGGTTATAGAGGGGTCGCCTGGTAAAGCTTCAATTATTTTCTGACAATCCTCATTGGCATTATCTTTGGCTAATTGCTTACATAAAATGTGCCGCAAATTTTCGTCCTCGACCTGCTTTTCTATTGCTGCGGCGATTTTTTCAACAAACTGCAAAAACGGTTCTCGTGGCCCCTGCTTTATAACAGTGTATTTTTGACGTGGTGCTGACATTTCCATGGTTTTTATTAACGCAGTCATTCCAACCTGTTGACATTGCTCTAGCACCATTGGGGGCCACTGTGCCTGGGCTTGTGGATTAGAATAAACATTGCCAGTTCCCATTAAAGCATCAACCCCTACACCCAATCTGGGATCCCCCTGGGGCAATTGCATGTTTGCTAAAGCAGTTTTTTCCGCAAGTTGTTTCCAATTTGACTGAAACACTGCATATTGAATTGGAGCAAACATGATCTGAGCAAGGTGGATGATATCGTACGGAGCCAACAAATCTGTATTTATGATTCGCAATAATTGCATAACTTCTGATGAGTTAATTCCAAACTTGGCAATCTTTGTCTGCAAATCTTGAACCACCCGCCATGAAAATGGGGAATGTTCATCATGTTGCCCTGTTCCTGCAGCTGCTTTAAAAACTGGGAATGCCCTCGGCTCCACAGTGCCTTGTTCCAAGTCAAGGTGTTTTTCCTTCGGTAAATCAAGCTTTTCCACTAAATCCCAGTTCCCAACTTCAGCTGCCTTTTGTCTGACTTGTTGCCAGAAATGCGCCGGTTGCCGTGGTGTAACAGTTACTGAGACAGGGGGTAGCGTCCAGGGAGCAGCTAAAGAGCAGTTTATTGGTCGGCACGCTGGCCCCCTGGACTGCATTGTGGATTGTAAGATTATTTCTTCTTCCTCTTCACTCTCCTCACTATCTGGTAGAGGTGGGTACAGCAGATCAGAGGGCTGAGGAGGATCGTATCCTTCCTCCAGATTAGGAGGAGCAGAAGGCAAGACAGGATCAAAGTGACCAGTTTTTTTCTGCCTCTTCCAGCTGTCGTGCTGGAGTTTTATATGTTGGTGGTTCAGCTGTTAAACAGTCTTTAGGCAGCTTCCATTTTATCTCCATATTTCTTTGCTCAGCTGGAGTCTGATATGATCGTTGAGCCGAGCTCCACGCTGGCTTTTCAGGGATTTGCATTTTTTCTAACTTTTCCCTGATAGCCTGCGGATCTTTCTCTTCCTTTATAACTGGCCCTTCTGTTCTGGCCCCATTGGTCTCAGCTGCCTCTAGCTCCTTTTCTTTTTCATCACGCTCATTTTTCCAACTTTTTAAAGTTTCATATAACAACCGCCATGTCGTAGCTAGATCGATTACATCTTTTGATCCCTTAGAAATTTCATCCCACAGTTTATGACCTACATCCTTCCATGCTGAAACACTAAATGCTACGGCTGGCGTTGCCTCGAAACCCTTTTGTTTGCTCCATAAAAGTATGCATTGCAGCCCATAATCGCTAGTCTTAATGCCTTTTTGAGCTAACAAGGCTTTCCATGTGGACAAAACAGTCCGCTCTTCTTTCGTTATATTTTGCCCCATTTTAAACTGTTCCCGGCGGCTCACCTTATCAGGCGTCAGAATTCAGGTCCGGACCAGGCAGCCTCCCGCTGCTCTCAGCTTCACCGGGCTCCGTCTCCGCTGCACGTCGCCCTGCAGCCCTCCTTTGCTAGATCGCAGATCGCCGATCCTGGATCGCGTCGGCGTCGGGGTCACCAGATGTCGCTGTAGAGACGGACAAAGCGACACGCACACACCTCAAGATGATCAAGCAGTTGTTCTATTTTTATTACAAGCGTGCTCTTTTTATATATTTCTAAAGGCAGCGTGCTACAGCATAATTGGTTAAAAAGTTGTTTTTAACATTCTCATTGGGTGACTTTTTATAAGTTCGTTATCACAACTGCAACTGGTCAACACATTCTTTAGTTTCCCAGGCGTGCTTCTCGTTCTTTCTCATTCTCTCAAGGATACACCGGAATGTCAAGGCCAGACCTGTGTTCTTCCATCTGGTTGTTATCAGACCAGCTGCCTACCCCAACACATGCATATGTACTAACCTGAATAGTCTATAGTAAGTAAGTTATAGCAAGTATATTATAAGCTATTAAGTATGTTATAGCAAGTATATTATGAGATGTATAAGTTCATGCTTTCAATTTTTTACTTAAATTACTGTCGTGATTTTTATTCAACTGTGAATGAATTTCAGGCTTCTATTACACTCATAATCCCTTTAGATATAAACCGTTGACCAAGTCTGGGACTAGGAGTCGATCCAACCACACCTAGACTCTGACAGGAGTTTAGAAAGCAAGGGGGTCTTCTCTGAACCTCGTAACTCAATGGGAGGGTCTCCCTTACCCTTTCCCATATTCCCTCTTATGTTTTCAGTCCCTATATACATAAGTTTAGTTTGATTCTGATTTAATTTTCCTGTGTGCATTTTATCCATGTACTAAGTAATAGAGTGAACCTTGCCAATGAATTCTGTGAAGTCGCACTTTTATACAAATTTCTATTAAATCATTTTTCTATTGCTAATACAATTGGAGGTGATTTTTATAGCGATCCAAACCTCTCTCATTTTTAAATCCCCCCCCGCGACTCACATGAAACAACAGCAGTGGATAACAGTCAGTGGACTGTATGAGGCTTGGTAGTCTCTTGGTGACATCCCTGATACAAGCCCCTGGTAAGCAGCACACCTCTCTAGAGAGTGCATCAGGTCGGCAAATGGGTGCCTCCATACCTCTCGCAAGAGAGTTTCCTACTACTATCACCCATCGCCTTTTCTTAGTTGCACTGGTTGTTATACAAGGAGCAGATTGGGCTGCCTTACTCAGCTCCAGCATCTGTCCTGATGTGACGGGTCTTTCCTCTTCAGTCTGCAAAGCGGTGAAGCAGTTCTGCAAGGGCCCCTCAGGCTTCGGGGGAAGTCTCTTCCTCCTGCTGGTCCTTGCCGTTGCAAGCTTCCATTCTTCTGCATTGTTGGCCCCCCTCCCTTCCGTGTGTGCCAGTGGGGGAGTTTTTGGCTGTTTGGCCATGGGTCCACTGCAGACTGCACTTGGAACCAGCTATCTAACTCCTTCTCAGATTCCCTGATGCTACTCAGCCTTCTCACTGCCTCCTGCAGCTCAGCCACCTGCTGCAGGAGGTCCTCCACCTGGGCACACCTTTTGCAGGCAGGTCTGCTTTCTGTCCCTGCCCCAGGAGAAAGGTCTAGGCACTTCCTGCAGTCCGAGGTCTGCACTGCAGCCTCTCCCTTCAGCAGCTCCATCTGGGTGGAGGCATCAGCCACCACTGGGATAGATGGTGCAGACCCCCCAGCTGGAGCTGCAGCCTTTGCTCTCAGGTGAGTGCCCACCATTCTGCCTTGAGGATCAGGTAGGATGAGTGCCCTTGGCCTGTGCAGATGGTCACAACAGTGAACAGTGCCCAGTTGCTGGGTTATGTGGACTTCAAGCCTCTCCATTTGGCCAGTGGAACATCTCTCCTTTAAAAAGACACGCTCCTGTGCCACACCCTGGTCACTAGCTCTCCCTAGGGCTGCCTTTTGTGGGAGTGGGGGGTGGCCACCATTACTCCTGGCCCCACCCATGCCTTGTCAGCTGCTCTCCCTTGTGAGAGCTGCAGGCTCCTGGCAGATCTCCATGCTCTCCTAGGATTTTCCCAGCTCAGGACCCCCCCCCCTTGCACGCTGCGATCCCCTGCTCCGCTGCAGAACACGCCTGCACCTGAGCTGATCACCTCGGTGAGTGATTTTCTTAAAATACATAATCCTTCAGAGTGTAAGAGTTATCCTTAGGATTCAAGTTGGCTACCTACAGGAAGACATTTTAAAATAAATACATTTATTATACCTAAATACAAACTACAGTAGTAAGATTGATACCAGAGACCTAAATATAAGCTGAACACACAAGCAAGCACCAGTTCTTGCACCACTTCAGATGTGAAAATCAAAGTAATTCTCATGTAACAAACACTGATTCTCAAAAACATGGTCAATTTTGGATGTAAACCCCCCCAAAATTAGTGTAAGTACATATGAGAAGTATTCTATGAAAAAGCTTTCTGTGAACCACATATCTGTTTTCTTGTCTTTAATACAACATTAAGAATCAAGGCAAACTATGCCAAAATTTTCAATCTTCACTGCATGAAATATGTTGAGAGGCCTGATTTTTCAGAGCTGAAGAATACGCATCTCCAGGTACAAATTCAGATTTGTTTAGTTTCAGGGGGATACGTACCATTCTTTTGTTTTATATAGGTACATGGCATAACAAGGATACTGTTCTATCATAAATAACTCCAGAGCACAAAATATTCTCAGAACAATGCATACTTTCCATCATCATATTAACAGCTATAGTATCAGCAAGAGCAGCTTTATATGTCATCATTTGTCTTGAAAAACAGAATTACTTTTATTTCTAAAGTGACTGAGCCACAATAAACTATAGCTTTCTAGTGAATGGTCTTAAGTGACAGCCTAACTAGCACTAAACTTTTTCTTCTAGTATAAAGATGATTTATCCAAGTCATTAGTTTTAAGCCATATCAAAGGCTTAGTGAAGGAAAAAAGTAACTGTACTCATATACCTAACGAGCTATGTTCTGAAAACAAGTTTTAGTTTAAAACAGTTAAGGAGAGATTATCTAGGCCCAGAGCCATTCTTCACTTCTGTATACATGGGGTTTATTACAACAACTCACTTGGAGAAGGTTATGTGCATGCATTGCTGTAACTTTGAAAGTGTCGTAGTTTAACCCCAGCAAGCAACTAAGCACCACGCAGCCGCTCACCCACTCCCCCCCCACCCAGTGGGATGGGGGAGAAAATCAGGAAAAGAAGTCAAACTCGTGGGTTGAGATAAGAACGGTTTAATAGAACAGAAAAGAAGAAACTAATAATGATAATGATAACACTAATAAAATGACAACAGTAATGATAAAAGGATTGGAGTGTACAAATGACGCACAGTGCAATTGCTCACCACCTGCCGATCGACACCCCGTTAGTCCCCAAGCGGGGATAACCCCCGCCCCCACTCTCCCCAGTTTATGTGACGTCCCATGGTATGGAATACCCCATTGGCCACTTTGGGTCAGCTGCCCTGGCTGTGTCCTGTGCCAGCTTCTTGTGCCCCTCCAGCTTTCTCACTGGCTGGGCTTGAGAAGCTGAAAAGTCCTTGAATTTAGACTAAACATTACTTAGCAACAACTGAAAACATCAGTGTTATCAACATTCTTATCATACTGAACTCAAAACATAGCACTGTACCAGCTACTAGGAAGACAATTAACTCTATCCCAGCTGAAACCAGGACAGTATCCACCCCTTATTCTATACCATTGACGTCATGCTCAGTTCCCATACCTTTAGTTACATCCTGGTCAATCATCATCACCTTTCCGTCTCTTTGGGACATATGAACAGTGATATATATATATATATGTATATGTGTATACACACACAGAGATATCATTCCTTTAGTTTATGGGTCATGTTCATAAAATGTTCGTTGAGTTCATTTAGGTCCCGGCTCTGGGCTCCATATGTCATAGCGGTCTTTCTGGGCAGGAGGGATGGTGCAAAGTCCTCTCAGTCGGTAGAGCAGGATTGGGCTTCAGTGCCGTGTGACGAGCAGGTGACATTGGACACGGCAGGAGGATGGTGTGCACGGTTGGATTGCTGCATGCTGGAGTCAGTTCTGGTTCTATCACTACTGCGCTTCGCTCAGTTTTATCACAGTTCATTCTTGCTTGATCTAAGTGAATCTTACTGTAGTACTATGGATATAGCATATAACAATTACAGTAATGATAAACATACAGTAGCAGGGTTATATAGCAACTAACATCATACAGTTTAATTCTGGCTATTCTCACCTAAAATCAAATCCCCTTGAGGCACACATCGGACTTCCCCATCTTTTCGCATCACCCACCAAGTGCACCCAGGCCCTTGAGCAAAAGCAATCCCACAAATGGGTTTACCTTTGCCTGAGGCAGGAGTAACCCAGACTGTCTTCCCTAACATATTTTTTATGTGCACTACAGGGACTTTATCCCCTTCTACAGTACATAAAAATTCTGACTGGGCAGGGCCACCCCGATTGGCAGATCCTCTGGTGTTGACTAACCAGGTGGCTTTTGCTAAATGTGTATCCCAATGTTTGAAAGTTCCACCCCCCATTGCTCTCAGTGTAGTCTTTAACAGTCCATTGTATCGCTCAATTTTCCCAGAGGCCGGTGCATGATAGGGGATATAATACACCCACTCAATGCCATGCTCTTTGGCCCAGGTGTCTATGAGGTTGTTTCGGAAGTGAGTCCCGTTGTCTGACTCAATTCTTTCTGGGGTGCCATGTCGCCACAAGACCTGCTTTTCAAGGCCCAGGATAGCGTTCCGGGCAGTGGCATGAGCACAGAATATGTTTCCAGCCATCCGGTGGTTGCTTCCACCCTTGTAAGCACATAGCGCTTGCCTTGGCGAGTTTGTGGGAGTGTGATATAGTCAATCTGCCAGGCTTCCCCATATTGATATTTCAGCCATCACCCTCCATACCACAGGGGCTTTAACTGCTTGGCTTGCTTAATTGCAGCACATGTTTCACATTCATAGACAACCTGTGCGATAGTGTCCATGGTCAAGTCCACCCCTCGATCATGAGCCCATCTATACGTTGCATCTCTTCCCTGATGGCCTGAAGTATCATGGGCCCACTGGGCCATAAATAGCTCACCCTTATGTTGCCAGTCCAGGTCCACCTGAGCCACTTCAATCTTGGCAGCCTGATCCACCTGCTGGTTGTTTTGATGTTCTTCAGTGGCCCAAATCTTGGGTACATGAGCATCTACATGACGTACTTTTACAACCAGATTCTCTAGCCGGGACTCAATATCTTGCCAGAGTGCAGCAGCCCAAATGGGTTTACCTCTGCGCTGCCAGTTGCTCTGCTTCCATTGCTGCAGCCACCCCCACAGGGCATTTGCCACCATCCATGAGTCAGTATAGAGATAGAGCCCTGGCCACTTTTCTCTTTCAGCAATGTCTAATGCTAGCTGGATGGCTTTCACCTCTGCAAACTGACTCGATTCACCTTCTCCTTCAGCAGTTTCTGCGACTTGTCGTACAGGACTCCATACAGCAGCCTTCCACCTCCGATGCTTTCCCACAATACGGCAGGATCCATCAGTGAACAGGGCATATTGCCTCTCATTGTCTGGCAGTTTATTATACAGTGGGGCCTCTTCAGCATGTGTCACCTCCTCCTCTGGCGACATTCCAAAATCTTTGCCTTCTGGCCAGTCCGTGATCACTTCTAAAATTCCTGGGCGACTGGGGTTTCCTATGAGAGCCCGTTGTGTGGTCAGTGCAATCCACTTACTCCATGTGGCATCAGTTGCATGATGTGTAAAGGAGACCCTCCCTTTGAACATCCAGCCCAGCACTGGCAGTCGGGGTGCTAAGAGGAGCTGTGTTTCAGTACCAACCACTTCTGAGGCAGCTCAAACTCCTTCATATGCTGCCAATATCTCTTTCTCCGTTGGAGTATAGCGGGCCTCGGATCCTCTGTATCCCCGACTCCAAAACCCCAGGGGCCGACCTCGGGTCTCCCCAGGTGCTTTCTGCCAGAGGCTCCAGGTAGGACCATTCTCCCCAGCTGCAGTATAAAGCACATTTTTAACATCTTGTCCTGCCCGGACTGGTCCAAGGGCTACTGCATGAACAATCTCCTGTTTAATTTGTTCAAAGGCTTGTTGTTGCTCAGGGCCCCATTTAAAAATCATTCTTCTTCTGTGTCACTTGATAGAGAGGGCTTACAATCAGACTGTAATTTGGAATATGCATTCTCCAGAAACCCACGACACCTAAGAAGGCCTGTGTTTCCTTTTTATTAGTCGGTGGAGACATAGCTGCTATTTTGTTGATCACGTCCATTGGGATCTGATGGCGTCCATCTTGCCATTTTATTCCTAAGAACTGGATCTCCTGTGCAGGTCCCTTGACCTTACTTTCTTTTATGGCAAAACCAGCTTTCAGAAGGATTTGGCTTATTTTCTTCCCTTTTTCAAAGACTTCTTCTGCTGTGTTGCCCCATACGATGATGTCATCAATGTACCGCAGGTGTTCCGGAGCTTCACCTTTTTCCAGTGCAGTCTGGATTAGTCCATGGCAAATGGTGGGGCTGTGTTTCCACCCCTGGGGCAATCGATTCCAAGTGTACTGGACACCCCTCCAAGTAAAGGCAAATTGTGGACGACACTCTGCTGCCAGAGGGATGGAGAAAAATGCATTGGCAATGTCAATTGTGGCATACCACTTGGCTGCCTTTGACTCTAGCTCATATTGAAGTTCTAGCATATCTGGAACGGCAGCACTCAGTGGTGGCGTAACTTCATTCAGGCCACGACAGTCAACTGTTAGTCTCCACTCCTCATTAGACTTTCGCACTGGCCATATGGGACTATTAAAGGGTGAGCAAGTCTTGCTGATCACTCCTTGGCTCTCCAGTTGACGAATAAAATTGTGGATGGGAATCAGGGAGTCTCGGTTGGTGCGATATTGCCGCCGGTGCACCGTTGTGGTAGCAATTGGCACTTGTTGTTCTTCAACCCTCAGCAACCCCACAATTGAAGGCTCTTGAGAGAGACCAGGCAGGGTAGACAGCTGTTCAATGCCCTCCATCTCCAAGGCAGCTATACCAAAAGCCCATCGATACCCCTTTGGGTCCTTAAAATACCCTCTCCTGAGATAGTCTATGCCAAGGATACACGGAGCCTCTGGACCAGTCACAATGGGGTGTTTCTGCCATTCATTCCCAGTTAGGCTTACTTCAGCTTCCAATACAGTTAACTCTTGGGATCCCCCTGTCACACCAGAAATGCAGATGGGTTCTGTCCCTTTATAACTTGATGGCATTAGAGTACACTGTGCGCCGGTGTCTACTAGAGCCTTATACTCCTGTGGGTCTAACGTGCCAGGCCATCGAATCCACACAGTCCAATAGACCCGGTTATCCCTTTCCTCCACGTGGCTGGAGGCAGGGCCCCTCTAATTCTGGTCAGAGTATCCAGTATTCACTTCTCGTAAAACTGGCTCAGAAGTCCCTTCAAGAGGATCAGAAATAAGATCAGCCCTTCTACTCTGTTTGGAAACTGGAGCGGCATTTTTCCTGGTAGAATCCCCTTTTGTGGTGTTTTTTCCTCACAACTCACATGCCTGTGCATTTAGGACTGAGGTAGGTTTTCCATCCCATTTCCTCATGTCCTCTCCATGATCACATAGGTAAAACCACAGGGTACCTCGCAGTGTGTACCTTCTATATTGTCTCTCTTGGGCAGAGGAACGCTCACTCCTAATAGCTGAGACATTGGTCCTTACAGGTGGGGAATAGGACATATCCTCTTCGAATTGCTGGAAATCCTCAGTCAGCTTCTCCACAGCCGAAATGCAGGCTTGTAGGGAGGAGGAGAGATTTTCTTCATATTGCCGGAGTTGGCGAGCTACTTCATCCACTGTCGGTGCCTCTTCGTCTTTCCAGGTCATTATCACCAGTGAGTTGGCATAGGACGATGGTGCGCTCCGTACAAACTTCTGCCACATGGGTCGTGTGCATTGGACTTCGTCTGGATCTCTGGGTAATTGTGGGTTGTCTGGGTCATAATGAATCGTCTCTAGCACGGCTAATTCCCTCAGGTATTGGATACCTCTTTCCATGGTGGTCCACTTGCTTGATTGACATATAACATCTTCCTTAAAGGGGTACCTTTCCTTCACACTTGACAGGAGTCGCCTCCAGAGGCTGATGGCTTGTGTCCCTTTTCCAATTGCCTTGTCAATGCCACCTTCCCTGGCAAGCGATCCCAGCTGCTTGGCTTCCCTTCCTTCTAATTCCAAGCTATTAGCGCCATTGTCCCAGCATCGGAGGAGCCAGGTGATAATATGCTCACCTATACGGCGGCCGAAATCTTTTCGCATATCCCACAGCTCACTCAAGGATAGGGATCGGGTTATTACCTCTGGTTCTGCCTCTTCCTCCTGTTCCCGTGATGACCCTGGCTCATCTTCCTCTATCGCTAAGTGAGCTGATTTTTTTGTATATTTCTTCTTCTGTACGGGGGCAACTGATACTGGTGCAGGTTGGTCCGCTGGTTCAGTTGCAGTACCGCTTGCCGGGTTTTGGATAACCGCAGTGTCCTTCGCCAAGGTTTGGGTAGCTGCTGTGCTTGTTGCTGAGGCTGGAGGGGCTGCAGTGCCCATCGCTGAGGTTTGGGTAGCTGCAGTGCTCATCGTTTTGTTGTTAGGTCCAGAGACCTTCTCTTCCCCTTGAGTGGTGTTGAAAAAGGCTCGATAGGCATGGGCGAGGCCCCCAGCACATTGCAGTGATTTGTATCTCTCTGGAGCTGCCAGGGTGACAGCACACCTTTTCCAAATATTTTACTAGTTCTTCCGGATTCTGCACTTGTTCAGGGGTGAATTTCCAAAACATTGGAGGTGCCCACTTTTCTAGGTACTTGCCCATACTACCCCACACACCCTGCCACTCATAATTATCCAGCCTCAGGGCAGATCTCTGGGTGATCTTCTTAAATAGTTGTTTAACCTTAAACAAGAGCTGAACCACATTCAGGAGCATGCTAATTCCCAGCAATAGGGCTAGGACCGTGCTGGTCTCAACATCCCAAGGGTATTCAAATTTTCCAAAATTCTCATACACCATTGTAACTGGACTGAAGGAGAAAGGAGAGGGGAAGAAAGGTACCCCACTCATAGACTGGCTTTCCAAGGAGGAAAGGTAAATGGTGTAATTATTAATAGTTTCCCACAGATGGCTCCTGGAGTATAAAGGTGACAATGCTGAGTGCAAATACCGGATTAATCCCACAACCGATGACTTTATCATACCATAAACCAGTGTTATACAATACATCAAAACGAAAACCTTAATCCACCTCCCACGGATGATAAGCAGCAGAAGAGGGACTACATACAGCAAGCGAGGTGATACATAACAGAACTTTAAAAACCAGAGCAACAACTCTAAGAACACATAAATCAACATAATGACCAGCAACTATTAGACCAATATAATGGATGCTTATAACAAATTTGTTTTAACAAGCTCTGACCAGGTTTGTCGTTATCTCAACCCTTCGTGCCCCACGTTGGGCGCCAAAAAGGACTGTCATGGTTTAACCCCAGCCAGCAACTAAGCACCACGCAGCTGCTCACCCACTCCCCCCCACCCAGTGGGATGGGGGAGAAAATCGGGAAAAGAAGTAAGATTCGTGGGTTGAGATAAGAACGGTTTAATAGAACAGAAAAGAAGAAACTAATAATGATAATGATAACACTAATAAAATGACAACAGTAATGATAAAAGGATTGGAATGTACAAATGATGCACAGTGCAATTGCTCACCACCTGCCGATCGACACCCCGTTAGCCCCCAAGCGGCGATAACCCCCGCCCCCACTCTCCCCAGTTTATGTGACGTCCCATGGTATGGAATACCCCCTTGGCCAGTTTGGGTCAGCTGCCCCGGCTGTGTCCTGTGCCAGCTTCTTGTGCCCCTCCAGCTTTCTCACTGGCTGGGCTTGAGAAGCTGAAAAGTCCTTGAATTTAGACTAAACATTACTTAGCAACAACTGAAAACACCAGTGTGTTATCAACATTCTTCTCATACTGAACTCAAAACATAGCACTGTACCAGCTACTAGGAAGACAGTTAACTCTATCCCAGCTGAAACCAGGACAGAAAGTTAGATGCTTTTATATTTTCCTTGAGAAATACACAGTATACCCCAAAAGTTTAAATTAGCTAGTAAAAGCTTAAGACCACTCACACCTAGAGTGTTGTTTTAAAATTCCTCATGAGACCTCTTCAGAGTTTCAGAGAAAACCTTGAAGAAAAACAGTCTCTATTTACTCCAGAAAAAAATCCTAATTTACTCACAAACATAAAAGCACCTACTTTAAGTATTAATACAGGCATAAAATCAACCACAGTACATAGGAACTGGTAGCATTAAGAAATAAGGGAGCACCCACTGAATCTTATGACAACTTAACAAGCCTTCACAGAGCAATTTTAATAGAAAATTAAGAAGTGATACTCTTGAATACAGAGTTTAAAAGAGTTTCACCTATATAACACCAGTGATTTTGATGAGCATGATAAACTAATACAAATGGAACTCAAAGAAATATTAATTCATTGGTGTCACGACCCAGGCTAGACAGACCAGGGAGTTGTGTTGAATTTGGAATTCCCTTGGACTAAATTAAGGTGAAACGACACCAAACGATCAGTTAAACATTTTATTAATGACAGAAGCAAACTGAACTTGGGAGGTATAACAGTAGGTGGCGTGGTCTCTCACAACAGGAATTAGCATGGAACTACCTCAGTAAACCCTGTAACCCGTGGTAACCATATACACCAATTCAGGGAATAAGGAGATCCCTTCCACTGAGTCACGAGGTTCAGAGCAGACCCCCTTGCTTTCTAGACTCCTTCTCAGAGAAGGGCCCAGGAGCGGCTGGATCCACTCCTAGTCCCAGACTTGGTCAACGGTTTACATTTTAAAGGAGTGAGGTGCAGGGATTATGGAAAAGGAAAGAGAGAACAAGAGAGAGCGAGAAAAAGGGAGAGAGAAAGATTTCACCAGTCCTGGGTCCAGCATTAGTTCATTCAGCCAAGGGGTCCAGTCAGCTGAGGGGTCCAGTTCAGGTGGGCTTGTGCATGTGGGGCTTCCGTTTGTGTCCTTTTATCATCCTTGCCCCTCCTTTGGGTGGGCACTCGAACTTATTAGGCCAATTAGGTGTCATGAGAGGTTTGTGAGCCTTTAGGACTTGGGGGTTGTTTGGGGAGTAATTTCCCCTTCCCTGCAGATGGGATCTTTTGTCATGCATGGCGAGCTGTCCTGCTCAGCATATCAAAACAGCATATCAGAACAGCATAGCGAGCTGTCCTGCCTAGCATATCAGAACATCATATCAAAATTGCATGATGAATTGCCCTGCTCAGCATATCAGAACAGCATTATCAGAACACAGAGCTGTGCACCCTCCAGCAGACCTCCACATCCTGTTGCTGATGGATACTGATCGCCTTCTTTTCACCTGTGGTTCCTTGCTAGGCAGGGTTCATTGTTATGCAGAGTTCATCGTTAAGCAGAACTTGCCCCATCACAATGTTTGAGACATTAACTCTTTCAGTCTCTCACAACTGGAAAAGCTAATGAATAAAAAACCTTGCAAAATAAAAACAAGAATTCACATGTGTATTGGGTTTGTATGGCAAGGTTTTGGTAGCGAGGGGGGTGGGGCTACAGGGGTGGCTTCTGTGAGAAGCTGCTAGAAGCTTCCCCTATGTCCGACAGAGCCAATGCTAGCCAGCTCCAAGATGGACCCGCCACTGGCCAAGGCTGAGCCAATCAGCAACAGTGGTAGCGCCTCTGTGATAACATATTTAGGAAGGGGAAAAAGTTGCTGGGCAAGAGAAAATTGTAGTGAGAATGTGTGAGAGAAACAGCTCTACAGACACCAAGGTCAGTGAAGAAGGAGGGGGAGGAGTTGCTCCAGAGCAGAGATTCCCCTACAGCCTGTGGTGAAGACCACGGTGAGGCAGGCTGTCCCCCTGCAGCCTATGGAGGTTAACGGTGGAGCAGATATCCACCTGCAGTCCACGGAGGACTCCATGCTAGAGCAGGTGGATGCACCCAAAGGAGGCTGTGACCCTGTGGGAAGTCTGTGCTGGAGGAGGCTCCTGGCAGGACCTGTGGACCCGTGGAGAGAGGAGCCCATGTTGGAGCAGGTTTGCTGGCAGGACTTGTGACCTCGTGGGGGACCCACACTGGAGCAGTGTGCTCCTGAAGGACTGCACCCTGTGGAAGGGATCCATGCTGGAGCAGTTCATGAAGAACTGCAGCCAGTGGGAAGGACTCATGTTGAAGGTTGTGGAGGACTGTCTCCCATGGGAGGGACCCTATGCTGGAGCAGGGGAAGAGTGTGAGGAGTCCTCCCCCTGAAGAGGAAGGAGTGGCAGAGACAACATGTGATGAACTGATGCAACCCCCATTCCCCATCCCCCTGTGCCGCTCGGGGGGAGGAGGTAGAGAAAATCGGCAGTGGAGTTGTGCCCTGGAAGAAGGTACGGGTGGGGGGGAAGGGGTTTTAAGATTTGGTTTTATTTCTTGTTATGCTACTCTGATTTGACTGGTAATAAATCAAGTTATTTTTCCCCAAGTCGAGTCTGTTTTGCCCCTGATGGTAATTGGTGAGTGATCTCTCCCTGTCCTTTTCTTGACCCACGAGCCTTTTGTTATATTTTCTCTCCCCTGTCCAGCTGAGGCAGGGGAGTGATAGAGTGGCTTTGCTGGGCACCTGGCGTCCAGCCAGGGTCAACCCACCACAACATGATAGCAAAGAAAAACTGATCACCACTCTTTCATTTTCTGTTTGGATGAAATAAGCTTCATAGGTCTGTAATTCTAACAGAACCCAGAAGAAGTCAAGTATCACTTATAGACCACCAACTATGTTCAAATGAAATACTAGTTATTTGATTACCAAACTTCTCTCCTTATAAATTCAGCACAAGAAATATTAAGTACTGCGATGAATTATTTTAAACAATTAAGAGAAACTATGGTCACCCATTAAGCAGCCCAATTAACAGAAAGAGGGGGAAAACAAGGTATTAGGAGCAAAGCTAAAAATAGTTACTGCCTGACAGTCTAGCAAAACAAAAATGCCAAAAATAAGCCTTTTAATCTTTTTTCTTCCCCTTGCTTTATGCCTCAAACTGTAAGTCAAAGTTGATTGAAAAACTTAAATGAGAAGAGTCTCACAAAGTGTTTACCATTTTCTAATGTAAACCCACAAGTAACTATGGTGGGTTGGCACCAGCTAGCAGACAAGCTCCCACACAGCTACTTGCTCATCTCCCATACCCCCCTGCCCCCCCCCCCCAATCAGGAAGGCAGGGGACAAAATAGAAAGAACAAGAGTAAGAAAAGTCACAGTTCAAAATAAAGACAGGGAAAAATAAAATAAAATAAAAATCACTCACCAGTTACTGTCCCAGGCAAAACTAGCTCGACTTGGTGAGTTTATGTTAATTAGCAATAAATTACATCAATCTAAACATTTAATTACTGATTGAGGTATTGGGAAAACAAAGACAACAAATATTAAAGCGCTTAAGGCAAAACACTTTTCTTCCCCCTTTCCCAGGTTCAACTTCAGTGAAGTCAGAAAGTCAGGTTGGGGTCAGTGTGTAGTAGCTTCCTACTGCCTGTTTCTCAATCTCTTCTTATGCTGCTCTTTTCTTACTAATTTCCTATACTCTGGCATGGGCTCATCCATGGGCCACAGTCCCTTTGGGGGCATGCTTGCTTTGCTATGGAGCACCTCCTACTCCTTGGATTTTCCCGTTCCTTCCCTCACTCCCTCTCCCTCAGTGCTTTTTGCCCTTTCTTAGATATGTTTTCAGAGGCACCACAAACTTGGCTGACTGACCCAGCTTTAGCCTATGGTGGAGCCATTGATGAGCAGTCTGAAACCACCTGTGACCAGCACAGGGCAACTCCTTACTTCCTTCCACAGAGACCACCACTTCCCCCCTCCCCACTATCGCTGTTACCAAAACTTTGCCACATACACCCAATACATTAGCATACCTTGAAATTATGATTAAAAGAATAGCAGGAGAAAAAAGCTAACAAGAACTATAGTCTCACCTGTTGAAGGATAGCTGCAAGGGAATTCTTGTCTTTTCGGTTAACACCATCTCTCTACAAGCGAGCAAGTAACTCTGGTTTCTTGTAAGTCTTCAGTATCAGTAAGTGAATCATCCTGTCCTTATATGTCAATGAGAAACAGTATTATTTGTATGAGTCTTCCATATTGTATTTGCTGGGATCGTGGGTGTTGATCTCTTCCTCTCAGGCACAGCATCTGAAATGCTTTGTGGTGCTTTTCTTATCTGTACTCTTTTTCCTAAATTAAGGGTAAATAAGTGACATGGGAGGTTGGGAGATGAAAAGAAAGTTTACTTTAAGAAATCACTAAGCCAAATAGATCTTAAAATGCTAAATAAATAGTCTTTACAATTTATTATCATACATATCTAGCAAAGATACATCAAGCTAGGAAATAAAAAAAAAAAATTTAAAAATTCTGGAAATGGATGATACTGGTAGGAAGATTTTACTGATTTCTTTATATAGATTCTATTTTTTCCCTCCAGTTTATGGGCTCAAACATAGACTACCCCAAATTAGAGTGGTTTTAGATGAGTACTCTAAAGCAGTGGTCTCCAAAGTGGGATACAAGCATCCCGGGGGCACATGAAGAAAATACTAGAAAGAAGGTTGTAGCGAGGTGGGTGTCGGTCTCCCAAGTAACAAGCCACAAGACAAGAGGAAATGGCCTCAAGTTGTACCAGGGGAGGTTTAGATTGGATATTAGGAAAAATTTCTTCACTGAAAGGGTTATCAAGCATTGGAACAGGCTGCCCAGGGAAGTAGTTGAGTCACCATCCCTGGAGGTATTTAAAAGATGTGTAGATGTGGTGCTTAGGAACATGGTTTAGTGGTGGACTTGGTTAATGGTTGGACTCAATGATCTTAAAGGTCTTTTCCAACCTAAACAATTCTATGATTCTATTTATGTTTACATTTTATTAAAAAAAAAAAAAGAGAGAGAGATGGAAATTAAGCTTTACTGATATTTAACATACTGATTGACACTGGCACACTCACTTGGTCCGCATGTCAAATGGTCACATCACCTACAATATGCTTTCAGCCTATTGCAACAAATTGCAGTTTACGTGTGGCTGGTTAAGTGGATTTATTGATTATATTATCTAGTTTTAACTAAACTAACTCTCACAGAATGGACAACTGGTTTAAAAAGCAGCTGTGGACTGAAGATAATACCAATAATGCGAGCACAAGCAATCAACAAGAAATTGGCAGAGCTGACACTTCTCCTACTCCTAGTATGAGCTATTCGTCAGCCACGTTACAAGGTAAAAACAATGACTACCTAATCAGATATGACAAGAAGTCTGCCAAAAAAAAAAAAATTAAAATCAAAACTACTATTTGAAATATGGATCTACATCCACTATTGTTAATGATGAGCCTCGCCTTAAGTGTATATTGTGCCTTGAGATATTAGCTAATGATAATATGAAGCCATCTCAATTAGCAAGACATTTAAAAACTAAGCATCCAGATCATGAAGACAAACCTCTACGATTTCTTCAGCAATGTTTCAAGTCATGTGATATTCAATGAAGTACTTTACAAAATGTCACTGAACTTAATGATGAACATTTAGAAGCCTCTTTTGAAGTTTCTTACTTATGAGCTGTGGTGGGTTGACCCTGGCTGGATACCAGGTGCCCACCAAAGTTGCTCTATCACTCCCCCTCCTCAGCTGGACAGGGGGAGAAAATAAGATGAAAAAACTCATGGGTTGAGATAAGGACAGGGAGAGATCACTCACCAATTACTGTCATGGGCAAAACAGACTTGACTTGGGGAAATTAATTTAATTTATTGCAAATCAGAGTAGGATAACGAGAAATAAAATCAAATCTTAAAACATCTTCCCCCCACCCCTCCCTTCTTCCCAGGCTCAACTTTACTCCTGAATTCTCTACCTCTTCCCCCCGAGCAGTGCAGGGGGGACAGGGAATAGGGGTTGCAATCAGTTCATCACACATTGTCTCTGATGCTCCTTCCTGCTCAGGGGGAAGACTGCTCACACTCTTCCCCTGCTCCAGCACAGGGTCCCTCTCACGGGAGACAGTCCTCCACAAACTTCTTCAATGTGAGTCCTTCCCACGTGCTATAGTTCTTCACGAACTGCTCCAGCGGGGGTCCCCCGCAGGGTCACAAGTCCTGCCAGAAAACCTACTCCAGCATGGGCTCCTCTCTCCACAGGGTCCCAGCCTCCTTTGGGTGCATCTACCTGCTCTGGCATGGGGTCCTCCATGGGCTGCAGGCAGATATCTGCTCCACCATTAACCTCCATGGGCTGCAAGGGGACAGCCTGTCTCACCATGGTCTCTCACCACGGGCTGCAGGGGACTCTCTGCTCTGGCACCTGGAGCACCTCCTCCCCCTCCTTCTTCACTGACCTTGGTGTCTGCAGAGTTGTTTCTCTCACATATTCTCATTTCTCTCCTCCAGATGCTCTTGTACAGCAGCTTTTCCCTTTCTTAAACATGTTATCACAGAGGCGCTACCACTGTCGCTGATTGGCTCAGCTTTGGTCAGCTGCAGATCCGTCTTGGAGCTGGCTGGCATTGGCTCTGTCAGACATAGGGGAAGTTTCTAGCAGCTTCTCACAGAAGCCGCCCCTGTAGCTCCCCTGCTACAAAAACCTTGCCACACAAACCCAATACATGAGCAAAAGACAAAAGGCCACATACCATTGGGAAAACACTTTTTCTTCCTGGTGTGGTAAAAATGGCTGAAATAATATATGGAAAACAATATGGTGACAAACTAAAATGCATTCCTTTGTCAGCAAATACTGCTGGAAGACACACAGAAAACATTTCTTGAAGAACTAGAGAGAAATATTAGAACAAATTACACAGTGTGGAAAGTTTGCTATACAGTTGAATGTGAAAGTACAGATGTTTCTCACATCTCATGGTATTTTGTATGAAATATACAAAGAACTACTTTTTTGTGAGCCACTAAAGGAAAGACGTACCAGGAAAGATATATTCTCAACAGTAAACAACTTTAATAAAAACAATGTTTTATGGAAAAACTGTGCCAGTTAACCAATGATGGAGTGGATGCTGTGACTGGAATAAAAAATGGATTCCGGGGTAAGGGTATAGAGATAGCACCTGATGTGAAATTAATTCACTGCATTGTCCATAGGCAAGCTATTGCAGCAAAGTCATCAGAGCCAGAAGTGCACAAAGCACTACAGGAAGTCATTGATGGGGTTAAGTTGATAAAAACAAGACCTTTAAATAGTAGAATCTTTACAATACTTTGTAATGAGATAAGGAGTGACCACGAAAATGTTTTGTACCACACATATGTTTGCTGGTTATCTCATGGCAGAGTGTTTAAGAGAGTTGTCAAACTTAAAGATGTCACGCATTTTTCTTTTACAGAAAGACAACTGTTCCAAATTTGCTGACCTTTTCTGTGATTGCAAGTGGCTGTCAGTAGTATGCTACCTAGCAGATATTTTCAAAAAAATAAACACACTTAATCTTTCCCTTCAAGGTGAAGGTGACATTTTAATGAGGAGCGAGAAAGTAACTGCTTTTTGAAAGAAACTCATGCTGTGGAGAGAAAAATGAAAACAAATATTTGGAACATAACCTTTCCATTGTTATGCAATTTTGGTGCTGAAAACAGTGCAAGTGTGTCACCTCACACTTGGAAACAAAATTTTCTAGCCTGTTTAAAAATCTTCAGTGGGTTTTGAACCCATTTGTTAAAAACATAAAAATGCAACATCATCTGATTAGTTTGCAAGAACAACCAATTAACATCAGGGAAGATGAACATTTACTAGCTGAATTTCAACAAAAGCCTTTGCATAATTAGTGGATGGGACTGAAAAATGAGTATCATGATTCAGTAAGCGCAGCCAATGACGCGCTTCTTCCATTTGGATCTACGTATCTTTGTGAGGTATTTTTTTCAGCTATGACAACCATTAAACCACATATTGAAATAAACTGAACTTAGAACCAGACCTTCGAACTGCTGTATCACAAACCAAGATTTTTAAAAAAATAATGAAGCATATGTAATCACATTGCTATTACTAAAAAAAAAAATTAATAATATTTAGTGAGTGTAAAAAGTTTTTTGTACCATAAATAAAAATATTAAAAATATTTTTATTTCATCTTTACCTCATCCTTTCTTAATTTCTATTCTTGTGTATGTTTTATACTATATATATTAGTACACGTATATAATATATAAACAAATACACAGATATGGGGGTGCGTGCTCGAAAATTTTTTATTGCTGGGGTGGACAATAAAAAAGTTTTCAGACCTCTGTCTTACATGCTGGCTTAGAAGTAAATTATTTTCTTCTAATATACCTATATAACTGTCACAAGGAATTACACTGCAGATTTAGTGATGTTAAGTGTCAATTGTAATTTGGCAAGTCATTTTATTGGCTATTGTCATGGTTTAACCCCAGCCAGCAACTAAGTACCACACAACCACTCACTCACTCCCCCCACCCAGTGGGATGGGGGAGAGAATCGGAAAAAAAGTAAAACTTGTGGGTTGAGATAAAGACAGTTTAATACGACAGTAAAGGAAGAAAATAATAATAATGATAATAATAAATGTTAATAATAATAAAATGACAATAATAATAATAAAAGAATTGGAATATAGAAAACAAATGATGCACAATGCAATTGCTCACCACTCGCCAACTGATGCACAGTTAGTTCCCAAGCAGCGATCTGTCATCCCCCCCCCAGACCAGCTACCCCCAGTTTATATACTAGGCATGACATCACATGGTATGGAATACCCCTTTGGCCACTTTGGGTCAGCTGCCCTGGCTGTGTCCCCTCCCAACTTCTTGTGCCCCTCCAGCCTTCTTGCTGGCTGGGCATCAGAAGCTGAAAAATCCTTGACTTCAGACTAAACATTACTTAGCAACAACTGAAAACATCAGTGTTATCAACATTCTTCTCATACTAAATCCAAAACATAACAGTATACCAGCTACTAGAAAGAAAATTAACTCTATCCCAGCTGAAACCAGGACAGCTATGCATACTGCTGTGCTAGGACCTGCCACTGTATCATTAAAAAACAGTGATGCTTCACTGATGATATAAATTGACTGGCAGAGAGAGGAACAGTCAGTGCTTGCTTGCTTCCACCTTATTGGAATTTACTCTGTGTCAGAGATGAATTTGCCTTCAAATTAGAAACAGTACATCAGACTAGTAGCTGTGACTTTGCTTGGTTTCTTTTAAGGAATTTCACTGGAATAGTTACTGAGCAGCTGACAGGAGTCTATTTTAATACGTGAAAAATATTATGCAGCCTGTAAACATTTCAAATATTTTTAATCACAGTATACAGAGAGTTATCTGTGAAATAGTTTCAATTGAATTGAACTATATGCTTTTTTCCCCTTCTGTACATTCATCCATCCATCCATCCTTTTGTCCACAATTCTGCTTCTGCAATAAGCTCAGGGTATTAAATTTATGTGTTAAAAAGGGGAATAAATGTGTTAACATAAAATCAGTGTTTCAACAGATCAAATAAATCATACAAGCTGTGTAAAAATTTACAGTAAGAGCATGTTAAGGGTTTGTGTGGCATGGTTTTTTTGGTAGTGGGGGAGGGGGCTGCAGGGGTGACGCCTGTGAGAAGCTGCTAGAAGCTCCCCCAGCTCCAAGTCAGACCCACCTCTGGCCCAGGCCGACCCAATCAGTGGCAGTGGTAGCGCCTCTAGGATAACATATTTAAGAAGGGGAACCTGCAGTGAGTAGGGGGATTGGAATGTGAGAGGAACACCTATGCAGATACTGAGGTCAGTGAGGAAGGAGGGGGAGGAGAGGCACATGAGGAGGTGGATGCCCCTGGAGCCCATGGTGAGATGGCAGGCTGTCCCCCTGCAGCCCATGGAGGTGAACAGTGGAGCAGATGCCCACTTGCAGGCTGTGGAGAAGCCCATACCAGAGCAGTCAGATGCCCCTGAAGATGGCTGTGACTCCATGGGAAAGCCAGCGCTGGAGCAGTTTGTGACTGAAGATCAGCCCGTGGAAAGGACCCACGCCAGGGAAGTTTGGGAAGAACTGAAGCCCGTGGAAAGGACTCACGTTGGAGAAGTTCATGAAGGACTGTCTCCTGTGGGAGGGACCCCACGGTGGAGCAGGGGACGAGTGAGGAGTCCTCCCCCTGAGGAGGAAGGAGCGGCAGAGACAATGTGTGAGGAACTGACCCCAACCCCCATCCCCTGTTCTCCTGCGCCGCCGGGAGGAGGAGGGAGAGAGAACCGGGAGTGGAGTTGAGCCGGGAAGGAGGGAGGGGTGGGGGGAAGGTGTTCTAAGGTTTGGTTTTACTTCTCATTATCCTTGTTTTGATTTGATTTGTAGTAAATTCAATTGATTTTTGTTTTCTCCCCAATTTCAGTCTGCTTTTTGCCCGTGACCATAAGTGGTGAGTGATCCCTCCCAGTCCTTGTCTCGACCCACAAGCCTGCCTTTATATTTTCTCCTCATCCCACCGTGGCCGGGGTGGGGGGAGGAGTGAGCGAGCTTCGTGGTGCTTTGTTACCAGCTGGGCTGAAACCACAACAGAGCAGAATCATAATCATACGTTCTGAAAATATTTGAATTATCAGTTTATAAAAATCTGTTTTATGGTAATACACAGAGGTTGGTTCAAACTGTGATTCACACATAATGAGTAAAAAAGTTGAAGATATTGTGAAATGTATATTGGCTTTCGCAAAACGAGAACACTGAAATTTGCTTAACTACTGCATAAGGTATATTCCAGATGTCAATTGTATTTTATAGTTTGTAGGCCTCTGATGAGATAAGACATCCTGCAACTCAAGTAATTAAAGGATGTGTAGATAGATTTGTGAAACCACAGGAAAACAGACATATGGACTCAAGGACGAGAGAAACTGAGAACACAAGTAAGAAGATAAGGAGTGATTTGTTAGCATGAGAACAGTACTTTGGGGGTCAAAGATTATTTAGCATGAAAGATACAAGAAGAACAAAGGAAAAACAGAAGTTTAATATCAAAATATTGAAAAGTGCGACTGGAGGAAAACGACAGGGTGAAAAGTGCAGCCAGAGGAAGACTACTGACTTCATCCCCAAAGGCCCCCCCGAACCACAAGAGACGCGTGCAAGTGGGGGTGGTCTGGGGTGGAGTTATGTTAATAGATACCTGAAATATTAAAATAACCCCTTGGAAACACCACGAACACGGTGTATAAAAAAAGCGAGTTCGGGTATAACCAGTGCGCCTCTGGTTTTGACCACGCACCCAGCACTGTTTGCCTTTGTTCTATAATAAACTTGTAAAATTCATGAAATTCAGCGTGAGTGCATTTCTCACAAATTGGTGACCCTGACGTGATCACCTTGTCTGCAGGGGCTCCGGAGGACCACGAACGAGAGGCGCCCCGTTGATTTCAGCGGCTCGGGAGAGGACCCTCAGAAGCCCCTCAGAATACAGGTGAAATTTTTCAGCCATATTATAGGGCAAAGGCAAGGATGGAGCTCCCTATCACTGCGGTTGCCCGTAATTCTTGTGCACGAAGACCCGAGTAAGAAAAGGACTGTAAGTATTATTCGGTCGGGTGGGATTGAGGTCGGTGAGTGTGTGACTGAGACGTGGGCCGGATGGTCTCCGGACCTACGAAGTGAGAGCGGAGCCCTTATAACCGCGTTTCCAATCTCCCGCGAGGGACTTGGCCGGTGAAGGGGTGAAGCGAGTGGACTGGAGAGAGTGGACCTCGGGAACATGGGACAGGGGTCGAGTAAACAGACAGGTCCCGGGAAGAAAGGGAGCAAAAAGGTACCTACGGATATACCCCCAGACAGTCCTCTGGGGATTCAATTATCTAACTGGGATAGTAGTCCCTGTACTAAGGGAAAAGACAAAATAAAAATGATACATTATTGTATGATCAAGTGGACTAAAGAGAAGATTAGACCCAATAATTTGTTTTGGCCCCTATACGGGTCCTTTGATGGGTGGATATGTCAGGCTTTAAATGTTTATGTAAATAGTAAGGAGCCCCTCGATCCAGAAGAAAGTGAATATGCCTCATGCTGGAAAGGGGAAATATGGCCAACCGGGGTTAATATATTAAAACTTAAAGAACAACAGGAGGCAGACCACTCTAAACAATGGGACCCATTAGACCATTTACCTCCTCCATATAATCCAGTCCCAGGGGCACCTTCCCAGGAGGGAGAAGAGGCAGATGATGCCTCCCCAGAGAATATGGGGGCAAGTGACGAGGGAAGATCCCGGGGTGGGAGGGGAAGAAGGGTCCCCCACACTACACCTACGCAAGCCAGGAGACGAACTGCCAATATAATGGTAATAGGTGAGGTTAGTGATTTGGAAGAGGGACTCCCTAAAAAGGATGTGGCCCTATTTCCATTATGGGAAGTTCCTTTGGGGGGGGCACAAGGGTGTATTGGATTCGTCAATGCCCCACTAACCTCCATGGAAGTTCGAAATTTTAAGAAAGAGATGAAAGGTCTCTTAGACGACCCCCTGGGTTTGGCGGAACAATTTGACCAATTTTTAGGTCCAAATATATACACCTGGGAAGAAATGCAGTCTATTATGGGAATTTTATTTTCTTCAGAAGAAAGACAGATGATCCGAGTAGCAGGAATAAAAATATGGGAAAGGGAAAACCAACAGGGACCCTCAGGGGAACAAAAGATGCCGATAGCCGCCCCTAATTGGAACCATAATGAGGGGGTTGGAAGACAGCACCTGAATGATTATCGAAACCTAATAATTAAGGGTATTAAAGAAGCGGCGCCTAGGGGACAGAATGTAAATAAAGCTTTTGATAGTCAGCAGGGAAAAGATGAAACGCCCACTGATTGGCTGGAAAGGCTCCGGAGGAATATGCAACAGTACTCAGGCATAGATCCGATGAGCCCTGCAGGACAAACCCTGCTAAGGGTAAATTTTGTGACACATGCCTGGCCAGATATCAGAAAGAAGCTAGAAAAGTTAGAGGATTGGCAGGATTGAGGGCTGCAAGAGTTGTTGCGAGAGGCACAAAAGGTATATGTATGGAGGGATGCTGAAAAGGCAAAGGCAAAGGCTAAGATTATGGTAGCAACTATGTGAGAGTCTAATCCTGTGGGACGTCCTGAGGGTGCTAAGAAAAACAAGAACCAGGGACCGAGTGCCCTGAGACCAGGCCGAGTTGGGCCACCCGGCTCACAACCCCGACGAGCAAGCGGACAGAAGGGGCCAAATAGGGAGCTTGAGTGCTTTTATTGCAGAAAATCAGGACATTTTAAATGAGAATGTCCTAAAAGGGCGAGAGATCTGAGGACCTTTGTGGAGGAACAACAGGACTAGGGGTGTCAGGGGCTCTTCTTCCTGGGGAATGAACATCGGTTTGAGCCCTTGATAAAATTAAAGGTAGGACCCCAGGAGGAAACATTAGAATTTTTAGTGGACACAGGGGCAGAGTGCACCTGTGTTACCCGAATCCCAAAAGGGTGCGAAGAAAGTAGAGAAACTATAAAAGTATTGGGGGCAAAAGGGGAGGGATTTAAGGCACCAGTAATTAAAAATGTAACAGTGGAAGGTAAGACCCGTATAGGGGTAGGGGATTTATTAATAGTTCCGGGGGCTGGATGTAATTTGCTAGGACAAGACTTACAACTTCAACTAGGGATAGGGGTAGTGCCGGAGGAAGGACGAATGAAAGTAAGAATATTGCAGTTAACCCCAGAAGATGGGGCACAAATTAAACCCGAAGTCTGGGCCACCGAAGACAACAGAGGGGGATTAAATATCGACCCCATAACAGTTAACATAGAACACCCAGAATACCCCATTAGGGTTCATCAATACCCTATTTCCAAGGAAGGGAGAGAAGGATTAAAACCAGTCATAGATGGACTAATTCGGAGTGGGACTTTAGAACCATGCATGTCTCCTCATAATACTCCTATCTTACCAGTAAGGAAAGGGGACGGAAGCTACCGACTGGTTCAGGACCTAAGAGAAGTCAGTAAAAGGACCCTGACCCGATTCCCCGTGGTATCCAACCCCTACACCCTCCTTAGCCATATCCCACCAACTCACCAATGGTATAGTGTAATTGATTTAAAGGATGCCTTTTGGGCTTGCCCGTTAGCCGAGGAAAGCAGAGATATATTTGCCTTTGAATGGGAAGACCCTGAGACCCGCCGTAAACAACAACTGAGATGGACAAAACTACCACAGGGGTTTACGGAGTCCCCCAACCTGTTTGGGCAAGCCTTAGAGAAATTATTGCAATTTTTTTCTAATAATGAAGGAACGTCAATTGTCCAATATGTGGATGATTTGTTAATTTCTGGAGAAACCCAAGAGGAAGTAAGGACAACTACCGTTGCCCTCCTGAATTTTTTGGGTGAACAAGGGTTAAGGGTTTCAAAAAAGAAACTGCAATTTGTAAAGCAAGAGGTTAAATACCTGGGACATTGGCTAAGTCAAGGGACCAGAAAATTGGATCCTGACAGAATAAAAGGCATTCTCTCTATCCCTCCCCCAACTTCAAAAAGAGAAGTGAGAAAGTTGTTAGGCTTATTGGGATATTGTAGGTTATGGATTGATGGATATAGCAAAATGGTAAAATTTTTGTATGAAAAATTAACAGCAGGGGACCATGTAATATGGACTGAAAAAGATGACCAAAGACTGGAACAGATTAAAGAAAAACTAAGTAAGGCCCCTGTCTTAAATTTACCATCGTTGATGCAACCCTTTCAACTATTTGTGAATGTGGAAAAGGGGGTGGCTTATGGAGTCCTAACCCAAGAGTGGGGGGGGGGGTGTCTAAAAAACCCGTGGCCTACTTATCCAAATTATTAGATCCAGTAAGCAAAGGTTGGCCAATATGTATTCAAGCCATAGCAGCCACAGCAATGTTGGTTGAAGAGAGTCGAAAGCTAACCTTCGGGGGTAAACTGATAGTTTATACTCCTCATGCTGTTAGGAATATATTGAACCAGAAGGCAGAGAAATGGCTGACTGACTCCCGAATTTTGAAGTATGAAGCTATATTAATTAATAGTCCTGAACTAGTTATTACTACCAGTACTAGTTTAAATCCAGCCCAATTCTTGTATGGGGACCCTATGGAGCCTCTTGCACATGACTGTTTAGAAGTCATACATTATCAGACCAAAGTACGGGAGGATCTGATGGAACAAGAATTACAGGAAGGAGAAAAGTATTTTATAGACAGATCCTCTAGATGTGTACAGGGCAAACGCATATCTGGATATGCGGTGGTCGATGGCTCAAAAATGCAGACAATAGAGAAAGGGAAGATACCCTCACACTGGTCGGCCCAATCCTGTGAATTATATGCATTGAATCGAGCCTTACGACTTTTAGAAGGGAAAAAGGGAACCATATTTACAGATTCCAAGTATGCATTTGGTGTAGTACATATGTTTGGGAAAATATGGGAAGAACGAGGGTTATTAAACTCAAAAGGGAAGAATTTGGTACATGAAGAATTAATTAAAGAGGTATTGGAGGCCTTAAAGTGTCCTGAGGAAATTGCTGTAGTACACGTGAGAGGACATCAAAAAGGAGTGTCATTTGTAATACGGGGAAATAATCTAGCAGACAGTGAAGCCAAAGAAGCCCCAGAGGCAGGAGATGAAAAGGTATTACTTATCCTTACCCCTCCATATGAGGATGGGGTACCTCAGTTTACTGAAAAGGAAGAACAAGACCTACTAAAGATTGGGGGAGAAAAAGATGAAAAAGGGATCTGGAAATTGAAAGATGGAAGGCAGATGTTGTCAAAACCCTTAGCTAGATGTATCCTTGAGAAGATACATCAGAGTACTCACTGGGGAACCCAAGCCTTATGTGATCAATTCTTGAGAAAATATGGGTGTGTAGGAATTTTTGAAATAGCAAGGCAGGTGACAAATAGATGTATTACCTGTCAAAAAGTAAATAAGAAAATAATGAGACAGGTTCCGGGGGGAGGACGCAGTTTATCACTGCGGCCGTTCCAGGTGATACAAATAGATTTTACGGAGCTACCTCCAGTACATCGATGGAGGTACCTTGTAGTATTAGTGGACCACTTGACCCATTGGGTAGAAGCTACGCCTACTGCCCGAGCAACCGCCAATGTGGTATCGAAAATGTTATTGGAAGAAATAATACCCCGATATGGATTAATAAATCGAATTGATTCAGATCGGGGAACCCACTTTACTTCCCGAATTGTCCAACAGCTCATGGCAAGTCTAGGGATACGGTGGGAGTTACATACCCCATGGCACCCGCAAAGTTCGGGATGAGTAGAAAGAATGAACCAAACCCTCAAAAGAACTCTAACCAAACTAATGATTGAAACTCAAATGTCATGGGTCAAGTGCTTACCACTAGCACTATTAAGGATTAGAACTCAGCCAAGGTCTGATATAGGAGTCTCTCCTTATGAAATGATGTTTGGACTACCTTACATGACGGGAATGGGGGAAACCATCAGTTACGAGGGAGGGGAGCAACAAGTTAGAAAATATGTACAGACGATTGGAAAAGCCTTACAACATTTAAAAGCTCAAGGAATGTTATCCCAAACAGTGCCCTTGGATTTTCAGATCCATACTTATAAGCCTGGGGACTGGGTGCTGGTAAAGACATGGAAAGAACAAACTCTGACCCCTCAATGGGAGGGTCCGTTTCAGGTCCTGCTGACTACAGAGACAGCCGTTCGTACTGCTGAACGTGGATGGACGCATGCCACCAGGATAAAAGGACCTGTGGAGCCTCCGACTGAATGGACCTTAACATCAACCCCAGGAGATCTGAAGCTGAAGCTGAGTAAACAAACTTTATGAATAGACCTCCTTCTGACAACCTTGTCCCCAGCCCAGGAGGAGTCCTTTCTCCAGATCCTGAGGGGAGGGGGGGGGGGGGGGCACCTAAAAACCCAGAGAAACCAAGGTCTGCCCCCTGGAGAGAAGCAGCAATCCCCCCACAAACTGGTGGTTCGGGGGTGTATCGAGTAACACCTGGGGACAGGATCCTAGCATTAGCACGTGAGCGACCTTTTGTTACCTTCCTTAAGCTACAGAATTCCCTATATTAAGCACCCTGGATCCGGACATGTGGGATGGGTTTTATGTGAATGTTTGAATGTTTAAGGTGTAATCAAAAATGGTCTTGCGTGTCATATAATAGACAACCCCACTGTAGGAGATGTCGCAGCGATGACGAATGTTTAGGCCCTACTCGATTGGACAGTGCGCAAATTGTGTGACTGTTTTGTGGGTGGAAATCATTGATTCTAGAAAATTGGGAAGTCTTTGATAGCGAGTGGTATAAAACCTTGGCATGTTGCACAAAGAGATTCGCATGGAAATTGTCAAATCAAGGGCACCTAATGTAGGGGGCAAGACCAGATTAACCTCTATACTTGCCACAGTGATCCGGCCACGGGCTGCACTCCCGTCGGGCATAGGAAATGGAAGTATATGTTATACTGGACCCCTGCTACTACTACTACTCCTAACCGTTAAGGGTAATGCTGCGAACTCTTGCCACAAATGCACTCAATCAATCAAATTGGGGGGAAAAACATTAACCAATCTTGCGTACCATACACATATTAATAAGGATTGCTATGAAATTCCGAAATTGGAAACTTGCAAAATTGGGAATCTTGAACTTTGGGTAGCAGAAAACTTAGGAAAAGGGGGAATTAAAAATGGGGTGGGCTGCCCGAGAGGGGAGCAGTGGATTTGTTTTACCAAAACAGGTCACTGGGACATCTCTGACAGAGGGGGTGTACAAGATATGAAAAAAGAAGAAATAGTAAAGAAACGTGTAAAGTCGATCACTCAACCTCAGATTAAACCCCAAAGCTACAGCGATTTCTATAAAGGTATAAGGAACTTGTTGGAAGATGATTTACAGCTCCCTAGGTTAGGGCAGAATTTGTTTATAGACCTTGTAGAAAGAATAAGTAAGGAATTAAATGTAACTAACTGCTGGATATGTGGCGGAGCCCTGATGACAGAAGAATGGCCATGGAAAGGGAGTAGTCTAAGGGTTCAAGACATCCTAAGATGGAACCGTACAAAGGTTTCCCGGGATCACAGACCTGAAGGGTGGATATTAAGTTTCACCGTGATTGGAGATGAGTGTATTTGGAGAACGGGGAAAGGAAAATTTAGGACTCGAGTAGGCACTTCACCTTGTAAAAGAATGAAGGCAACAAATGGATCTAGTGAATGGTGGTGGCCCGAGGCTCCAGACGGCTATTGGTCCGGACCAAACAACTCCAATTGTACATTTGATAATATGACAGAACTTTTCTAGTGCAATAAAACCCAGGGGAAAGGTAATCCCTTTGAGGGGATAGACGAAATCAAAAGGTATTGGGATAACATCAACAATACCGATATGGAATGGAAAGCCCCAGATGGATTGTTCTGGATTTGTGGTAAACGGGCATATACGGAGTTATCGAAGGATTGGAAAGGGAGTTGTACGTTGGGAATTTTACAGCCAGGGTTCTTTCTACTCCCATTACAACGAGGGGGAGAATTAGGGGTTCCGATATATGATAATTTACGAAGGACCAAAAGAGATTTCATTGGAGGAGCACAAACGTGGGGAGAGGATGACTGGCCACCAGAGAGAATCATAGAAACTTACGGACCAGCCACATGGGCTCAGGATGGTAGTTGGGGTTATAGGACCCCAATCTATATGTTAAATCATATAATTAGGTTGCAGGTGGTGGTAGAGGTGATTACCAATAAAACGGCTACGGCACTGGAACTGATAACTAAACAACAGTCACAAACTAGAGCCGCAGTATATCAAAATCGGCTAGCCCTAGATTATTTATTGGCCGAAGAAGGGGGAGTGTGTGGAAAATTCAATTCATCAGATTGTTGCCTGCAAATAGACGATAATGGGGAAGCAGTAAAGGACCTAGCTAAAGACATCAGGAAAATAGCTCATGTGCAAGTACAAAAATGGAAATCTATGCTTGACAGTAGCTGGTGGGATGGATTACTGGGCGTTGCGTGGTGGAAGAAGGTGGGGTTCTTCCTTCTGTGTGCTGTAGCAGGTCTTCTCTTCCTACCATGTCTTATACCTTGCTTAATATGACTAATTACTAGTATAGTGCAAGGAATGCAAATTGTTAGCATACCCATGGATCCTAAAAGGGCAAGTCAAAATAATGCTGAAAGAATAATGGTCCTAAGAAGGGCATATAAAGGAGAAGACCCAATGGAGGAGGCAAGGTTGATTTTCGAAAGGAATGAAAGAATAAAAAGGATTAAGAGAGAGTATAGCTCAAGCCAAATGATGAGGGAAACAGAGGGGGAATTGTGAAATGTATATTGGCTTTCGCAAAACGAGAACACTGAAATTTGCTTAACTACTGCATAAGGTATATTCCAGATATCAATTGTATTTTATAGTTTGTAGGCCTCTGATGAGATAAGACATCCTGCAACTCAAGTAATTAAAGGATGTGTAGATAGATTTGTGAAACCACAGGAAAACAGACATATGGACTCAAGGACGAGAGAAACTGAGAACACAAGTAAGAAGATAAGGAGTGATTTGTTAGCATGAGAACAGTACTTTGGGGGTCAAAGATTATTTAGCATGAAAGATACAAGAAGAACAAAGGAAAAACAGAAGTTTAATATCAAAATATTGAAAAGTGCGACTGGAGGAAAATGACAGGGTGAAAAGTGCAGCCAGAGGAAGACTACTGACTTCATCCCTTGCAGATCCCCGAAGGCCCCCCCGAACCACAAGAGACGCGTGCAAGTGGGGGTGGTCTGGGGTGGAGTTATGTTAATAGATACCTGAAATATTAAAATAACCCCTTGGAAACGCCACGAACACGGTGTATAAAAAAAGCGAGTTCGGGTATAACCAGCGCGCCTCTGGTTTTGACCACGCGCCCAGCGCTGTTTGCCTTTGTTCTATAATAAACTTGTAAAATTCATGAAATTCAGCGTGAGTGCATTTCTCACAATATTATATATGCAATATCTATTTTTCACATGGACATCTTTATATATATATTATTTACTTATTCTGAGAAATAAGAAATAGGTTTCAAGACTTTCTTAGCAAATTTAAATCAATATAGCTGCTTCCTATTTTCATATTTAAAATAATTTTTTCAGCTATGACAGCCATTAAAAGCAAGTATATAAATAGACTGAACTTAGACCCAGACCTTCAAATTGCTGTAAAGTGTTAAACCAAGGTTTTTAAAAAATAATGAAGCATATTCAATCACATTTCTCTCACTAAAAAATAATATTTTTTTAGTGAGAGCAGAATGGCTCAAAAAAACCTTTAATAAAATAAAATTTACATTGTTATTTCATATTTAGCTCATCCTTTCTTAATTTCTATTTTTGTATGTTTTATAATTTATAAATTATAAACATGTACTAATAAAAGTACATATATTGGGGTGCGTGCTCAAATTTTTTTTCCTGATGGGGTGCATGATCAAAAATGTTTGGAGACCACTGTTCTAAAGTGTGAAGCAAAGGTCTTCTATATAATTAATGACTAGGGAGACCAAGTCTACACAAATAATTGCATCACTGTTTAAGGAAACTACCAACACTTGGTGTTAATCATCTGAATTACCATAATTGCTCTACATTTTGAAGTGAAATGTCCACCTCTTACTGAATAAGCCCATATATGTGGCATCAAGTCACCTCTTCTGTCAGAAAGGCTTGAAATTTCTAAGTAACACAGAAGACACTGAACTGTGCTTATGTATTGTTTTTGCACTGCAGACCAAACCTTATAACCCATCCTAGAATCATGCATGCACCCAGGATTTTTCCCTTCTGGATTTCAAGAACAAACCTAATTATGCAATCATACATGTTGATACTATTCTAAAATTGTAACCATGTCAATTGCTTAATTGAATGACTTACAAACACTCTCACAAATTAAATTCTATTTAGACACACATACCTCTGGCACAGCAGATAGCACAAGTAGCACTTACAAATTTCCTTAGGTCATGTCTGTGAATCACTTCACAAAGAATCATAGAATGGTTTGGGTTGGAAGGACCTCTGAAGATCATCTAGTCCAACCCTCCTGCCATGGGCAGGGACATCTTCCACTAGATCAGACTGCTCAAAGCCCCATCCAACCTGATCCTGAACACTTCCAATGATGGGGCATCCACAACTTCTCTGGGCAACCTGTTCCAGTGCCTCACCACCCTCATTGTAAAGAATTTCTTCCTCATGTCCAATCTAAATTGACCGTCTTTCAGTTTAAAACTGCTGCCCCTTGTCCTGTCACTACAGGCCCTGGTGAAAAGTCTTTCTCCACCTTTCTTAAGCCCCTTTTAAGTATTTAAAGGCAGCAATGAGGTCTCCCTGGAGCCTTCTCTTCTCCAGGCTGAACAACCCCAACTCTCTCAGCCTTTCTTCATAGGAGAGGTGTTCCAGCCCTCTGATCATTTTTGTGGCCCTCCTCTGGACCTGCTCCAACAGGTCCATGTCTTTCTTGTGCTGGGGACCCCAGAGCTGAACTCAGTACTCCAGGTGGAGTCTCACGAGAGCAGAGTAAAGGGGGAGAATCATCTCCCTTCACCTGCTGGCCACACTTCTTTTGATGCAGCCCAGTATAGAGTTGGCTCTTTGGGCTGCAAATGCACATTGCTGGCTCACGCCCAATTTTTCATCCACCAGTATCTCCAAGTCCTTTTCCTCAGGGCTGCTCTCAATCCATTCATCCCCCAGTCTGTACTGATACTGGGGATTGCCCTGACCCAGGTGCAGGACCTTGCACTTGGCCTTGTTGAACTTCAGGAGGTTCACATGGGCCCACTCCTCAAGCCTGTCAAGGTCCCTCTGGATGGCATCCCTTCCCTCCAGCGAATCAACTGCACTACTTAGCTTGGTGTCATCTGCAAACTTGCTGAGAGTGCACCCAATCCCATTATGTCATTGATCAAGATATTAAATAGCACTGGTTCCAGTACAGACCCATGATGAACACTGGTTCTTACTCATCTCCATTTGGACATTGAGCTGTTGACTGCAAGGTTTGGTTATGTTTGAGGTTAATTTTAACACTGGTTCTTAATTTGTACTGTATAAATATATTGAAGACACAATGTAATCCTCGTATGCCCTAACAGCAGCTAGATCTGTCCTATATATGAGCTTTATCTATACCAGTTTGAAACTGAAAGTATCACAGAATACTGTAATATTGCTACTGTCAGTTTTCAGACCCCATTTCTTTGATATTAAAGTATTCACTTGAGGTCTATTTAAACAGCTTAAGAATTACATAGATGACTTGCATGTAAAATAGAATTGACAAGTGACTACTTTATTTTAAAACTTTTAATTGGATCAAGAGGTACATCTTAAATTGCTATTTAAAGAGCATTTTAGATAATACATGGGAAGTAGACCTGATTCCACATCCTAATATTAACCAATGCCTTGCCCAAAACCATTTTTGGCAAAACTAACGCCAATTTTGTATTTTACAAAGCCACGAAGATGCCTACGTAAAATACCCTGCAATAAAACAAGGCCTACTGAGCAAGCATTGCAATGTCACCAGTAGGGACATTCACGTTGCTGGAGGTGCTACAGTTAATGCTCAGTGAATCCTGTAACTTGTACAGCTCATTACCATGAGGAGGACTGCCATTACCTATAACATGGAGTACCTACAAAGTAGAGTCCTCACTTTGGATCTACTTCCATTTGACTTCAGACTCCTCAGGAGAACAGTACACAAAACAGTTCAGTAATGATATTACCTAAATGCTTTTTGCTTTGCAGGAAACTATGAATGTCACAGAATTATGCCAATATTACTTAACACTTATAAAAAAAATCATGGTCTTGTGATAATAGTTACTTATTAATGATGAAGATATAAAATAACTTAATCAGCATAAGCATTAGCATGTGTGAAAAGAAAGCTTTTCATATTAAATGCATTAATTTGTATACAATAATTTCTCAATTTTTTTTTTAGATTACAAGTTAATATAATGGTTTGGTGAAGTATTTAGGTATTCAAAAGCATTGCTACAAATATGAAACATTAGATACTAAAAGGAGAATATAAGTGCACTTGAAGTAAAAAATCCTCACCTCAATGGACAAAATTTCAAACAGCCAAGCAATATGGGAATAAGGAAGGAATGGCAGGTTTTCAGGGAAAAAAGGCTAACATCTGAATGCAGCAACAGGAGACTGTAAATCTAAATGAGGGTGAGCTACCAAGAACCTGAGACCTTTGACTGTATACCTTTGCCAACAATAAGCTGAAAAGATTAATTTGAAAGCTTATAGCCATCTACTGGAAAGTGAAACACAACCATACCTTCAAATGGTCCACCAGGTTTAATAACCTTTGCATTTTGATTACACAATTCCTCTTTTGCCTGGGTCACATGCTCTCTGTTCATCTGATAGGAATAATTTGTTGCACACACTGTAATTTTATCCTGTATAAATCCCAGGCAACTGAGTTGTGAGGCTCCAGAACTATGAAAATATTTTTAAAAAACATAAAAATAATTGAGGTCAAGCACTATTTCAAGTTTAGAAGTGTGGTTGCATTAGAAGCTTCAAAACCCATCTTAACAGGCAAAGAAAAGCATTTTTCAGTTGTCCCTTACAACTAACATGTAAATATATTTCAAATGGTTCAGGACTTCTTTACACAAACATCCAAGTTGTACCAATTTTGCTTGTCAACACAACTACAATTTTCTTATATACCCATATTTGGGAGGCAACCTCATGACAGTATTAGTAGCTGCACTGATAACTATAAAAATTACAACTGTAACTATAGTAGTTATACTAGAGGTCCTTTCTGACCTGATTTTAGGGAAGTTTGTAAAATGTTTCTATAAGCATATAGTATCACACAAGTTTTGCATCAACTTTGCAAGCACTTTGTACAGAGTTGACTACAAAGGAACTCACAAAGCTAATCTGAAATAGATTTTGAAGTAGATTAGTAAAACCACATTAAAACTACATAGTCATGCCATTCAGAATTAGTGCGTCATAAATTTATTTTCACTTATAAAATTAATTCATTTAGTTTAACTGAAGTTCCCAACTCCCAAATAATAAGGGAAATAGACATTCCATTCTATTTGGGACGATGTCACAAATAGACATTCAGTGAAACACTTGAGTACCCCTATACATTAGACTTGTCTACAGAAGGAAGCTTATGCCATTTCTCTGAGAGGAATTAACTATCTTTCACAATGGTTCTCCTGAAGGCCACTTGAAGATTTTCTAACAGGGAGTTAGCAGGAGTTTTAGTATACCAGCTACTGCAGCAGGCCTTTGAGACTGCTTCATCAGACAGAAAGGAGAAGCAGGACCTCTCAGCCCCTGCATGCACTTCTGCTGCTTACTTTGTGCCAGCCTCAACAGCTGTCTGACCCCTTTCAGATGCAATTCAGTCCAAAAGACACGCCCAAGTCTGGCATAAAACCATTCAGCTTTTTGCTACTTCTATCAGTTAAATCAGTTCCTGTGATGGTCTGACAAATTATAGTCAATGTCTGTATTGGC
Source organism: Gypaetus barbatus (assembly GCA_028022735.1). Taxonomy (NCBI): domain Eukaryota; kingdom Metazoa; phylum Chordata; class Aves; order Accipitriformes; family Accipitridae; genus Gypaetus; species Gypaetus barbatus. Next base: position 37,990,012 of record CM051561.1, on the reverse strand, counting down.
TTTGCGTGGCAAGGTTTTGGAGGCGGGGGGGGGGGTACAGGGGTGGCTTCTGTGAGAAGCTGCTGGAAGCTTCCCCTGTGTCCGACAGAGCCCATACCAGCCGACTCTAAGTTGGACCTGCCGCCGGCCAAGGCCGAGCCAATCAGCGATAGTGGTAACGCCTCTGTGATAACATTTTTAAGAGGAAAAAAAAGTTGGGAGAGACAGAGAGAAACGGCAGTCGGAGAGGGAGTGAGAACATGTAAGAGAAACAACGCTGCAGACACCAAGGTCAGTGAAGAAGGAGGGGGAGGAGATGCTCCAGGCGCCGGAGCAGAGATTCCCCTGCAGCCCGTGGTGAAGACCATGGTGAGGCAGGTTGTCCCCCTGCAGTCCATGGAGGTCCATGGTGGAGCAGATATCCACCTGCAGCCTGTGGAGGACCCCACACCGGAGCAGGTGGATGCCCGAAGGAGGCTGTGACCCCGTGGGAAGCCCGCGCTGGAGCAGGCTCCTGGCAGGACCTGTGGATCTGTGGAGAGAGGAGCCCACGGAGCAGGTTTTCTGGCAGGACTTGTGAACCCGTGGGGGACCCACGCTGGAGCAGTGCGCTCCTGAAGGACTGCACGCCATGGAAAGGACCCATGCTGGAGCAGTTCGTGAAGAACTGCAGCCCGTGGGAAGGACCCACGTGGAGAAGTTCGTGGAGGACTGTCTCCCGTGGGAGGGACCCCATGCTGGAGCAGTGGGAAGAGTGTGATGAGTCCTGCCCCTGAGGAGGATGAAGCGGCAGAGACAACATGTGATGAACTGAGCGTAAACCCCATTTTCTGTCCCCCTGTGCCGCTGGGGGGGGTAGGTAGAGAATCGGGGAGTGAAGTTGTGCCCGGGAAGAAGGGAGGGGGTGGAGGGAAGGTGTTCTGAGATTTGGTTTTATTTCTCACTACCCTTCTCTGGTTGATTTGTAATAAATCAAGTTAATTTTCCCCAAGCTGAGTCTGTCTTGCCCGTGATGGTAACTGGTGAGTGATCTCTCCCGCCCTTATCTCAACCCACAAGCCCTTTGTTATATTTTCTCTCCCCCGTCCAGCTGAGGAAGGGGGAGTGATAGAACGGCTTTGGTGGGCACCTGGTGTTCAGCCTGGGTCAACCCACCACAATGTCTCAAACATTCGTTAAAGAACTTTGGTGGAGAAAACGGCCTCTGTAAAACGCTGGAGTTTTGTGAACAGGACAATGTGGCCGGAGGAGAGGGCCCCACGGAGGGTGGGAACGCACTTCTCCAAAGCCCCAATTCCTTATCTTAAGTGACCAGGAGAAGGAACACAATATATGCCTTCCTGGAGGAAGAAGGCCCCACGGAAGTCGGGACTGTGCTTCTATCTTAAGCAGTCATGCCAGCAGGAAAAGAGAGGGGCAACTCCACAATGAACCCCCCCACACAAAGCTCACTGACCGATTCCAGTGAACCCCAGGAGTGGGAACTGCACATGTTGAGACCATCAACTAACACACTATAAAAGAAGGGAGAACAAGTCCTCAGTGCGTGCCCTCCAGAACTGGATCTCTACGCTGGCTGGACCAACGCTGGACCCAGGACTGGTGAAATCCTTTCTCTCTTTCTTTCTCTCTTTCTCTCTCTCCCTCTTTTCCTCCTCTCTTTTCCACAGTCCCTACACCTCATCCTTTTAAACATAAACCGTTGACCAAGTCTGAGACTAGGAGTGGATCTAGCCGCCCCTGAGCTCCTCTTTGAGAAGGAGTCCAGAAAGCAAGGGGGTCTGCTCTGAACCTCGTGACTCAACGGGAGGGATCTCCTTCTGACACAGTTTCATGTTCCTTTTTCCATTTCATTTTTCTACACCTCCCTTATCTTCTCTAACAGCGACTTAATGACATATTGCAAGGTTCACATTGATAAGTTCATGTGTACTTGGACAAAGTTAGCTAGGTTGAATAAATGTTGATTGTTGTTTGAACTCCCCGGTGTCGTTTCACCTTAATTCTGACAAAGGAAATCCACGAACCTGAGTCGCTCCAACTTTGGGACGCGACAGTTCCCAGAAAGGCTGCATTATAGTAGAAGAGACTTAATGCAAGAGGAGGAAGAGGAATACGAGCATGTCCAGTGATCTCCCCTGTTTAGCAAAGAACTATTAAATCAGCTCAGTCTCTTACTGCTCTCAGAATTCTCCATCTAGACATATCCATATTTTAAAATTGAGAGCAGAACCCCTTCTGTGAATAAGAACCTGAACAACACATTTCAGAGACATGCATAAACATGGATGTTTGCTATCAGTTTCCCAGATTAATACATAAAACCTGCCTGAAATTTGCTATTAATCAAATGGGATAGACAGTTGTTCTACAGCACTGGACTCCATCTATATTATGTTGAACATCATATTCTAGGAGCTTGTCGTGGTTTCAGCCCAGCCGGTAACAAAGCACCACACAGCCGCTCGCTCACTCCTCCCCCACCCCGGCCCCAGTGGGATGAGGAGGAGAAAATATAAAGAAAAGCTTGCGCATCAACACAAGGACAGGGAGGGATCACTCACCAATTATGGTCATGGGCAAAAGACAGGCTCAACTTAGGGGAAAAAACAAAATCAATTTAATTTACTACCAATTAAATCAAAACAAGGATAATTAGAAGTAAAACCAAATCTTAAAACACCTTCCCCCCACCCCTCCTTCCTTCCCGCCTCAACTCCACTCCCAGTTTTCTCTACCTCCTCCCCCTGAGCAGGGCAGGGCTACAGGGAACGGGGGTTGGGGTCAGTTCGCCACACATTGTCTCTGCTGCTCCTTCCACCTCAAGGGGAGGACTCCTCAATCTTCCTCTGCTCCAGCGTGGGGTCCCTCCCACAGGAGACTCCCTCATGAACTTCTCCGGCATGGGTCCTTTCCGCAGGCCACAGATCTTCAGTCACAGGGTGCTCCAGCGTGGGCTTTCCCATGGAGTCACAGCCATCTTCGGGGGCATCTGACTGCTCTGGCGTGGGCTCCTCCACGGGCTGCAGGTGGGCATCTGCTCCACTGTTCACCTCCATGGGCTGCAGGGGGACAGCCTGCTGTCTCACCACAGGCTGCAGGGGCATCACCTCCTCAGGTGCACCTCCTCCCCCTCCTCCTTCACTGACCTTGGTATCTGCATAGGTGTTTCTCTCACATTCCAATCTCCTCCCCTGCTGCAGGTTTCCCCTTCTTAAATATGTTATCCTAGAGGCGCTACCACTGTCACTGATTGGGTCGGCCTTGGGCAGAAGCGGGTCTGACTTGGAGCCAGGGAAGCTTCTAGCAGCTTCTCACAGGAGCCACCCTTGTAGCTCCTCCCCTGCTACCAAAACCCTGCCACACAAACCCAAAACAGAGCTGAAGCAAATTTACTATAAAAGCATGGCAATCTTGCCTATTAAGTAGACATTAGCACCATTCAATTTTTTACTAATTTAAATGAACCAGGACATGGCACTGCTGTATTACATTGAGGTTCTGAAACATGATAGTCACAATTACAGATGAGGTCCTTGATTTATGTATTTCTTAAAATAAGACAACTATCCCTCATGGTCAACATGCTGCCAACTATAATATTTACATATACTTGTAGAATGGATCTGGTTTAGCTTGGATGATGTTGAATTCCAAGTATTCTTAAAAATAGCACTAAGAGGTGAGAAAGTACCCAAAAAGTTACCTTTTTAAAAAAGCAAAACCAAAAATAATTTTATGTAAAAGCAAGTATTTATAAATAGCAAAAAAATCATAGAATCATTTAGGTTGGAAAAGACCCTTAAGATCATTGAGTCCAACCATTAACCTAACACTGCCAAGTCCACCTCTAAACCATGTCCCTAAGCGCCACATCTACACATCTTTTAAATACCTCCAGGGATGGTGACTCAGCCACTTCCCTGGGCAGCCTGTTCCAATGCTTGACAACCCTTTCAGTGAAGAAATTTTTCCCAATATCCAATCTAAACCTCCCCTGGTGCAACTTGAGGCTATTTCCTCTTGTTCTGTTGCTTGTTATTTGGGAGAAGAGACCGAGACCCACCTTGCTACAACCTCCTTTCAGGTAGCTGTAGAGAGTAATAAGGTCTCCCCTCAGACTCCTTTTCTCCAGGCTATACGACCCCAGTTCCCTCAGCTGCTTCTCATAAGACTTGTTCTCTAGACCCTTCATCAGCTTTGTTGCTCTTCTTTGGACACGCTCCAGCACCTCAATGCTATTGCCAGGAATTAATTTTCTGTTGCAGCTCATCACTAGGAGCATGCTTCTACTAATGGTTTTTGCTATACATTCAAAGCCACAGAATCTACTTAAATTTGCCATGAAAGAAAGTGTTAAGTAAAACTTACCTTGAGACTGTTTGCCAGACACAGTCAAAGCTTCCCTGAGGATTAGCTTTGCCAACATTTGCAAGTAGAAGTTGAAGTTATGCACTTCATTTGGGAGGTCAACTTTGGGGATTTTAACAAGCTAAAATGGAAGAAGTTTGTGTAAAAACTTCTGTCTACACTCCTTTGCTCATGATTAACTATAATCATAAGAGTCTTTCTAGGATTTAACTTTAATTGACAAACTGTATTTAGAAAGTTTTAATATGATGTTAGCCAAATCACTATGAAGTTTGCTTTGGTGTAATTCTCCCTCTGAAAGCAGCACTGGTTATATCTTACAATTGTAACTGTGCTAGAAAAGCTACAGTCATTGGAGGTCTAATTCAACAAAGCACTTAAAGCAGCAAGTAGCCTTTTCAAATTTTTGTCAAGGCAAGGTGAGCCCAGGACCAGAGAGTAAGACAGGTAACAACTGTTTCTAAACTAGGGCCTGAGGCTAAGCTTCAGCACCTTGCAAAATCAGCAATTAAGAATACAACCAGGCTGACACTAACCTGTAATGCCACCACAGAAGTCATACATCACAAAGTCTTATAAAACAGTGGGCACTTTAGATGCATGTTAGAAACAAAACTGTTTTAAGATACTACTTGGTAAATTTATGAAAGAAGTTGCACAATTAACATGCTTCATATCTGACTTAAATTTCCAAGAATGTGATGAAAGCAGCATCCTGTCTTGTAATATTCCATTCTACAGGGTTTCAGGTGGCTCCCTGTAGTTTCCAGAAACAATTACATCCCTCTTTCCCCATCACAATGTATAATGTTTTTTCCACGCACTCATGCTTCCACCAAGAAAGAAAAAAAAAAGAGATTTTTCCACAGCTAGTTAGTTGGATGCATTGATACTTTAAAGTGGTACTAAGAAAGTTCTCAGATGTCTAATTGGTATCTCTTCCTCACTGTCATGGTTTCAGCCCAGCCGGTAACAAAGCACCACACAGCCGCTCGCTCACTCCTCCCCCACCCCAGCCCCAGTGAGATGAGGAGGAGAAAATATAAAGAAAAGCTCGCGCGTCAATACAAGGACAGGGAGGGATCACTCACCAATTATGGTCATGGGCAAAAGACAGGCTCAACTTAGGGGAAAAAACAAAATCAATTTAATTTACTACAAATCAAAACAAGGATAATTAGAAGTAAAACCAAATCTTAAAACACCTTCCCCCCACCCCTCCTTCCTTCCCGCCTCAACTCCACTCCTGGTTCTCTCTACCTCCTCCCCCCAGCGGCGCAGGGAAACAGGGGACGGGGGTTGGGGTCACCTCGCCACACATTGTCTCTGCCACTCCTTCCTCCTCAGAGGGAGGACTCCTCACTCGTCCGCCTGCTCCAGCGTGGGGTCCCTCTGTAGCAGTACATTCCCCCCCCCATCCTGCCAGCAGGAAACAAAACTTCTCCAGGAAGGGAGAAGGGGAAGGAAACCCTGAAGGCTGCAGGTTGAAATTTGAACTGGCCAATCGAGATGCGCTAGGTACACGGAGGTGACCCTCCTGGCCAATAGAATTAAATGACCACAGGTCAGATTCGACAGGGGTATAAACGGGGTCCCGCCGGAGGACATGTTAGCAGTCCTCCTCGGAGCAGTGGGTCTGCAGTTGTTGCAAATACTTTGATAAAGATTTGATTAAAATAAAATCGTGAGAAAGAAATGTGAAGTTTGCAACAGAGTTGTAGAGACTTAGGAACATTACAAAATGTGCTAAGCATAATCAAAAGAATACAAGTATTGTTGATAGTCAGTTAACCATAGAACTTTAACACAGATTGGTTAATTATAGTGGTTTGTTTTAAGAAATCGTTATGGACCTTAGTTTTGTTGCCTAGAAACCCTACTTTGATCAAAGTTCCGGTTAATGGATTAAGTGAGATCAACCAATGATTGTTTTAACATAAGAATATTAATAAGGTGGTATGATTAAAAGACCAATCATTGAGAAGGTAAAATTAGGAATTAACATAGAATGTACTTTTGTGTAATCTAATAGATGATGGCAAGAATCGTACTGCGCAGAATCATCTGAGAGAGGTCAAGAAGCGGACAAGTGAGGAAGACTATGGAAGACCACCAGAGGGCTTCTGAAGACCACCAGAGACCTTCAACGTGCTTGCGTAAAGGACATTTACATATGTTAATAGTTTCCCGGAAAACTAATGATTATGTATAATATTTCTCGGAAATCTAGTGAATATGTATAACAGGTGTGTATTTAACCTGCATCATTAAACCAGACAGGTGCACACGATAGGTGGAGCGATCCCCCGTGTGCCCAGCGCTGCAATGAAGGAGTGCCTGCTTCTTAACTTCTCATTGCTGTTAAGGAGTTTTATTCCGGATTTCGGCAACACAGTCGGAGACTCCCCCTTGGGTCGGGGCACCGCCCAAGGTAACTCCTCGAGGGAGAGAGCCATCAGTTTTTAGGTGAGTGATATGCGCGTTTTGAGCCATCACTTTATATCTTGGGGATTCTTAAGTCGGCCACGTAGTATTAATTCTCTTTACATCATTGAGCCTGTGGTTTTATAAAATGTTACTGGACCTCTAACTAACTTTTGCTGAAGAATAAATCTGACTTTTAACTCCTATTGTATTTAGTTAGTCGTGCATCCGTAACATTTTAAATTGGCGTAGTTGGCAGGATGATGTTAATAGAGGAATTATTATGGAGGCACGGCTGCAGCCCTTCTCCCCCAGGTCTGGACTGGGCGAAGGAGAAGTGGTCCGACCCGGCAGCGGTCGTGGAGAGAGTAGAACTGTGCCGCGGAACTTGTCAAGACGGCAAAGGCAGTGTGTGTGCCCTCCTGGGGCCTGCTTGATTCAAGCACAGAACCAAAAGAGTGATTCTACTAAAAGGCAAGGGGAAATAGATTATCTGAAGGTGGAATTGGAGCAAAGGGATGTGTGGCCCCTTATTGAAACAGAAGGGCACGCGGGTCCGCACGGTGGGAGACCCCGGAGCGCTGTTTGCACGGCCCCTTGGTCAGGACCCGAGCTCGGCGAGTTGCAAGCTAAGTTTTCGTGCAAGCCGGGCGAAACCGAAACTGAGTATTTGTGGAGAGTTTCTCTAACAGGGGAGGACGGGATACTGTTGAGTGATGATGAAGCAAGAAATTACTGGGGACCGGGAGTGTTTCTGAGTGCTGGACCGGTGGGTGATCAGTCGATAACATCCTGAGTAGCCTACTGGGCTGGGGGTGTGGACCCCAAGGAGAGAGGAGAACCTGTTACTATCCAGGTAAAGGGACTGTCAGAGTTAACAGAGGGAGTGCAAAAAACCACCTGTGTCCAGGCCATGTATGATAGAGGGCAGCAAGAAATACCAATGACTGCACTGGTGGATCCCCGCCACCTTAGACCCTTTATTAGAGACCTGCTGGATGTTTTAAAGATACACGTCCAGTCCCTCATCCTCAGAGAAAGAATCCTGGGGGTCACTGAGTGCAACCAGCAGAACCCCCTGAAGCTGCCCGCGCATGTGATGACTTGGGCGGAAGTACTGCACAGCATAGTAGTTCACGGCGCGAGATGGGATGGGCGGAGCCGAGCGGTGGCACGGAGGGCAGCAGGAAGGTCCGCCCAGCCGGTTGTAAACCCCGCCCCGAGCGGTCTCGAACTCGCGGGCGGTCGGGTCGGAACCACGATCCCGGAGGGAACGATCTCTGGCGGAAGGCACCGGCACTGGGGGCAGCCTACTGACGACATCCGGGAGTGGGATTGCTGGAGGGGAAAGCTAGAGACCAAAGGGAAGCGCCAGCAACCCCGCCCCCTCGGGAAGAGAAACGGGACCCTTTCGCGGCACTGCGGGAGGAACTGGGAGGGCTGAGAACTAGGAGCTGCGGTTTGGGGTTCAGGCCGCCCAATCCGCATGGTGAATACTTGTCAATGGTCTGCCGATAAAGAGCCTTATATACACATTCCTGTGGGCCCAAAACGGATAAGTTTGGAATTCTTAATCGATACAGGAGCCCAAATTAGTGTTTTAAATGAACAACAAGCCAGTGAGCTGGGAATTAGGCCATCAAAAAAGGCTATAAACATTAGAGGAGTAACAGGGATGACAGAAAAATGCCCTATAGCTCGAACTCAACTTTGGCTACCAGGGGAAAAAAGAATGACAGCTGTGGAGGTGGCTTTAAGCCCCTATGAGGGAACTATATTGGGATTTGGTGTGCTGGCAGGCAGACAGTGGTATCTACCCAATGGTAGGGTGTGGAGCTTTGGGGGGAGGGAGACAGAGGCTATTCATGTGAGAGCATTGCAGGTTGCTCCTGCGCTACCGTAATCTAAAGTAACCTGTGTCCATCAATACCCCACCATTAACTTCTGCTGTCCCAAGTATTACCTCAGTGATAACAGCAATACAGACTGCAGCCCACCCATGGATGGCTGCTTTAGATGTCAAGGATATGTTTTTTTATGGTTCCCCTAAGGGAAGGGACCCAATACACTTTTAATTGACTTCCCCAGGGATACAAGCACTCCCCCACTATTGCTCACAATGCCTTAGCCAAGCTCCTCAATGCTGTGGAAGTACCATGAGGTGTCCACATATATCAATATATAGATGATATCCTGGTTGGTGGGGACAGCAAGGAACAGGTAGGGCAGGCTGCCCTCCATTGGTATTGTTCCGATGACCTTAGCAAAACCCAGAGGCCTGCATGCCTGGGAAGCCTTAGATGGGAGTGAAAAGACTCACCGCATCAGTGCCTGGTGGATAATACCAGACTTCTAACCCTGTGACCCGGTTTTAAGACCGAGGCCTAGTTTGTGCTTTCTTACAGGACCATGAAGGAACAAGTCATTCCAGTCCTTTTGCCAACAGTGATGACGGTGGCAGGTGTGGATGTTGAAGATCTGGATGATAATGTCGTGGCAAAATGATGGACATTAATATATCGCGAGTCCTTGAGCTCACATGAGAGCAATGTAACAATTATAGCTGACCACCAGATGTGACTATATCCTCCACCTAACTCATGGGATCACGGGGTGGAGTTGGAATGGTACTACACTACGCCCTGAAGTTCCATGAGGGGCAACTGTGTATGGCACCCAAGGAACATCGATAGAGCACCCTAAAACTGAGTTTACAGCTATCAATCTTAGCCAACGCGACATCTAACAATTTGGGGACTCTCAATTGGTTAAAATGACTGTCAAAAGTGAGCTGTATTGTGTTAAATGCCAAAGAAAGAGAAGGGTATATGTAAAGTTTTGAACATGTCTATAGATAACTGCTGTGTTCACTCCAAATGTGTCAATGTGCCTTCAAGACTAAATCAATGAGAGAATATGGCAAGAGACTCAGAGGCAATTGTTTCTGCACCAGGGACCAACTGGTTGGGAAAAGTTTTGATATGTTCGGATTTTCTTTCACGGGCTGGGCAACCAGCCTTCTCTAATCTTTAATAATGCTTGTAATTATGACTACTGTAATCTATATTGCAATAAGTTCTATCAAACACTTGGTAGTGAAGCCTGTACTAACAATTAAGTATACTCCTTTAAACTGTCCATACACTGGATATTCCTGTATTCGATATTCCACTTTAATTCTAGACCAGAAGGGAACGATGGCCCACAATGAGCGTCAAACTCACAAAACTGCACCCCCTTTTAACTTTGGAGGCAAGAGGTGACTGTACCACCACTTCAAAGAAACCAGTCAAATCATGACTGTGGTCATGGGGTGGATTGTGGCAGTACATTTCCCCCCCGCCCTGATCCTGCCAGCAGGAAACAAAACTTCTCCAGGAAGGGAGAAGGGGAAGGAAACCCTGGAGGCTGCAGGTTGAAATTTGAACTGGCCAATCGAGATGCGCCAGGTACACGGAGATGACCCTCCTAGCCAATAGAATTAAATGACCACAGGTCAGATTCGACAGGGGTACAAACGGGGTCCCGCCAAAGGACACGTTGGCAGTCCTCCTCGGAGCAGCGGGTCTGCAGTCGGGGACTCCCCCTTGGGTCGGGGCACGGCACCGCCCGAGGCAACTCCTTGAGGGAGAGAGCCCTCAGTTTTTAGGTGAGTGATACGCGCGTTTTGAGCCGTCACTTTAAACCTTGGGGATTCTTAAGTCGGCCGTGTAGTATTAATTCTCTTTACATCATTGAGCCTGTGGTTTTATAAAATGTTACCAGACCTCTAACTAACTTTTGCTGAAGAATAAATCTGACTTTTAACTCCTATTGTATTTGGTTAGTCATGCATCCATAACACCCTCCCATAGGAGACAGTCCTTCATGAACTTCTCCAACGTGAGTCCTTTCCGCAGGCTGCAGTTCCTCACAAACTTCCCTGGTGTGGGTCCTTTCCGCGGGCTGATCCTTAGTCACAAACTGCTCCAGCGCAGGCTTTCCCATGGAGTCACGGCCATCTTCGTGAGCCTCCGCTCCACCGTTCACCTCCATGGGCTGCAGGGGGACAGCCTGCCATCTCACCATGGGCTGCAGGGGCATCAACCTCCTCAGGCACCCCTCATCCCCCTCTTTCCTCACTGACCTCGGTAAATGCATAGGTGTTCCTCTCACATTTCAATCCCCCTACTCACTACCGGTTCCCCTTCTTAAATATGTTACCCCAGAGGCGCTACCACTGTCACTGATTGGGTTGGCCTGGGCCAGAGGTGGGTCTGACTTGGAGCTGGGGGAGCTTCTAGCAGCTTCTCACAGGAGCCACCCCTGCAGCCCCTCCCCCGCTACCAAAAAAAACCCCATGCCACACAAACCCATAACACTCACCTTAAAAAAAGTCTAATAGGTTTGGGATCAAAAAAAGGTTCCCCCTATAGTGATATTGGCAGCAGCTGATAACATTCTGCTTTGCGTTGTGACAGGGTTATAGACAGTTATTAAGAAACATTTGGCAAATCTGTAGGTATTGCAGAGACCGAAACTGTAATAACACATCTAATCACTCCATCTTCACCTGTGGCATCCTGTAGTCTGACACTTCTGTGTTTGTTTTGTTAGCCCTGCATCCAATTACAAGATGCTGGAACTGCTGAGCTAGTGCTCTGCAAACCTGGTTGAAATATTGACCAATTGCTGAGTGAGCACCCATTCAGCCACAGGACTGACAGCAGATCTGCACAAGTAGAATTAAAAATAATTCATAAAGCTTATGTACAAGACACTGCCTAGCCTTCAAAAACTCCTACTTACTGTGTCACGTTCAGTTACTGTGAGAGACTGAATTGTTATCTCAAGTTATTTGTCTCAAAAATTGTTTGTTGTGAGAGACTGGGCTGTCATCTCAAGCCATTCGTCTCAAGGATTGTGTGCTGTGACGAGCCACTTATCCCAGAGATGGCTTGTTTAAGCAGGGCACTCCTCTGTCCATAAGGAGGATTACCAGGCCATTGAGGCATCCAGGGGAGGAGACAGGCCAGACCTGGCAAAGCATGCAAGAATGTGGAGGCTACCATTCTCATGGAAACTGTAGTCTTTGAGATAAGATAATGGTTTCAGGTGTTGATCATGCGAAGGTCATGTGATAGACGAAACCTGCAGTGCTTGAACAGTGCGTGAATAGTACGTATGTGCATGCATCAGACTATGCCCTATAAAAAACTCTGGAGACAAGCCGTGGTGTGCACCCATCACCGAAGAATTGAAGACTGAGGACCAACAGGACGCTGCTGGATCCATGGTGGTGACTATCCTTGCAACTCTATCCCGACTGCTTGCTTGATTTCTGCCTTTTCTTCCATTCTATCCTATTGCTACTATTTTCTACTTTTGATACTTTTGATAATAAAAGCTCTTTTGGGTATACGGCATTTGACCTCATTTGTGTCTTAATCTCGCTCTTGGGATCATATCGAAACCTTCCCCAACATTGGATCGGGACAGCTTACCTGGATAATGAAATTCTTAATTGCTCAAATGCCACTGCAATTCATATCTTAGTATTTCCAATAGTAGCAATTGGAGTATTACAGAATTTTAAAAAAACAAACTTGCTTGAGAGATCTAGGTTTCATGTTGCACCAATAACTTACAATAAATAGAAATAGTATTCTTTACAGATTTTCAACTGCTGCTGGTTAAGTTTGTTATATTGCAAAGCCAGACTTTGTATCAATATATTTCCTAGTTTGAATGTCTGCTTCCTTGTGATTCCCTGGTCACTTCAACAAGGAAAAAAGTACTCTTGCTCTGAGATCAGTAAACTAAAACAAAGCATTTATTTTCATTTAAATGCTGCTTGACTTTCCTCTCAAAACAATTTTATATCAGTCTTATTGAATTTATACATGTCATCTGTTGGGGTTTTGGACAAGATGGTTACCTTGAATACTGAATTGAGAAATATCACCTCTAGTTATGTGTCTCAACACCATTTGCGTGTCTGAGGACCAGACTGTCATTCGTGAGTAACTGTCCCGATCCAATGTCGGGGAAGGTTTTGATATGATCCCAAGAGCGAGATTAAGACACAAACGAGGTCAAATGCCGTATACCCAAAAGAGCTTTTATTATCAAAAGTAGAAAATAGTAGCGATAGGTTCTGAAGTAATCCAACTTAAAGAACAAAAACATAGTGATTCAAAAATACCACCCAAATTAGCTGGAGTTCCCAGAGAACTTTGGAGTACATCAGGAGATGAAGTAGGATTATTAAAATCTGCTGAACCAGTTGTGATAAAAACAAAAGGAGGGACTCCTCCTTCAATTCGTCAATATCCAATTATAAATGAAGCCATTCCTAGCATTGAAAAATAAATTGTGCATTTTTTAGAAAAGGAGATTTTGAAAGAATGCCGTAGTCCCTATAATACCCCAATTTTGCCAGTGAGTAAACATAGGACAGATAAGGATGGAGATCCTGAATATAGATTTGTTCAAGATTTACGAGCAGTGAATGAGCATGTAATTGCTCCACACCCTGTGGTGCCAGATCCTAGTCTGATTTTAACCCAGATTCCAGTCTGGGCGCAGTATTTCACAATGCTTGACCTTACCGGAGCTTTCTTTAGTATTCCAATTGCTGAAGAAAGCCAACCAATTTTTGCCTTTACTTGGCAAGGGAAACAACTTACTTGGACCAGGCTACCACAAGGTTTTACCAGCTCACCAACGATTTTTTCTCAGATTCTGAAGAATGATTTACAAGATTTAGTTTTTCCAAGCAAATCTGTCCTGGTACAATATGTTGATGATTTGTTATGAGCAAGTAAAACTGAAAATGATTGTATTTGAGATACTGAATATCTGTGTATCCAACTTGTTAAAAAGGGACACCGTGCATCTCCATCTAAATTGCAGTTTTGTAAACAGCAAGTAAAATATTTGGGATTTATATTGAAGCCCGGAGTATGGGAAGTAGACCCTGAAAGAGTCCAAGCAATTCAGGAAATACAGAGACCAGTGACAAAAAAACAGTTGAGAGGATTTTTAGGACAGGTAGGATTTTGCTGTCCTTGGATCCCGGGATTCAGTGAAATAGCTAAACCTCTGCATGAAGCAACTCAAAATGAGGAAATAGAACCAATTGCTTGGGGCACTGAGAGGGAGAAAGCCTTTCATACTTTAAAGGCTGTGCTCTTATCTGCCCCGGCATTAGGGCTTCCTGATTATTCAAAACCTTTTAAATTATATTGTGATGAAGCAAAAGGGGTTGCAAAGGCAGTGTTAGTACAAACTTTAGGACCGCATGAGAGACCTGTTGCTTATTTTTCTTCTACATTGGATCCAGTGACTAAAGGAACTCCTTTTTGTATCAGAGCAATAGCAGCTGCAGCTGAAATGGTTGAGAAAACCAGAACAATTGTTTTAGGTCATCCACTAACTGTTTGTGTACCCCATGAGGTAGAAATTTTGTTAAAGCAATATGCGGAGAAAGCTTTATCTCCACAACGAGCACATAGATATGAAATAATTCTTTTATTGGCTGATAATTTGAAACTAGAAAGGTGCAACACTTTAAACCCTGCAACTTTAATGCCTTTACCCTCTGATGGAGAAAAAGATAACCACAATTGTGTTTATCTCGTAAGTGAAACCAGCAAGCCGCGAGAAGACCTGAAAGATCAACCTTTAGATAACCCTGATTTGAACCTCTTCATGGATGGCTCATCCTATTATGAAGGTCGAAGA